>OU343224.1:236231325-236311236 GCA_910596185.1 Chrysanthemum makinoi | reverse complement strand
GGCTTTCCTATGGGCCGTTGACTTGGATTGGGCTTGGGATAATGAGCATACAAAGGCTAACATACCTATACGTTTAACCAATTAGCTTAGCCCAATCCACGAGTCCGTTGACTATTCTATCATGATATCTAACACACGTTACAAAGTTCCTAAACGTGAATGACCATCACTTCTAATAAAACTATTAAGGCTAACAATATGAGTGTTGAGTGAATTCTTAAAATCATTCGTGAGGTGTTCTAGTTGTGTTATCTAAAGTATTTGGTTCATTTTAAAGTTTTCACATATTAAAAGCAAATTAATGATTATTTCTTTTGAGATGATTGTTAAATTTTCGGAACCACGGTATCAAGACCATTGAAATCGATTTTGCAAATGTTAGACCTACTCGAGGGCGAGTAGAACTTAAGTATGGGGGAATTTGATAACAGCTCAAAATGAACATGTTTTTAGTAGCGTTATTGTTGGTTTTGTGCATGATAATAGGCTATATTTAGTTATTTACTCATAACTGTTGCAAAAGTGCAAAAGTTGCGTATTGTGTATGTGTATATAGCCAGGTATCACAAAAGATAAAGAAATGAAGTTTTCATGCACGTTTGAAGGATTCCCGAGGAAGTAAGGCGAGTAAAGTAGCTCTTGGACTCAATGACTAGGAAGCGCAAAGATTTCTAAGTATCTACAACAAGTTAAGATCAAGATTCGTCTTGGAAATCATCAACGAAAACAAAGAAAAAGGCGCGACTCAAAAAAAGTCATCAAAAGTCAAATCTGAGGGTACAAGAGGCGCCCAACCGTTCGGTTGGAGCCCGCAACCGATCCGGTTAGGCGAGGTGAAGAAGCGCAACGCGATCCGTTTGCATGAACTGAATTACACAATTTGCATTTAATGTTGCCTTAACTCCCCATAATCATTGAGGCCGGTCATTTCCTGTATTTACTTGTAGAGAAGTTTTGGGCCATTAGTTATGTCTCTTTGGCTATATAATGAACCTAGACTTAGTAGTCTAGGTGTGACACAAACCAAAGTGTAATAGTTTACACCAAAACTATTACCAACCATTTTATTCATCCCAAAAGTTTAGTATTCACTGTAAAACGTCCAGGAGGTTGGAGAGATTCATTCTCATCCATAGTTTTGATCATTTGGAGTTATACGGTTAAGCTAGGTGATTGGAGGCGTGTGGTTGCTATAAGCCACGAATTCTAGTTCTTGTAATCCCAGAAGTTTAGGTATTCTATGAAACTTGTTATGGATTTCTATTCTTTTTGAGTTATTGGAATTACTTTGTTATTACTTGTGTTTTGTTATAATTATCATGGAGTAGTTGTTGAATATACTTGTGTGTAAGGATGTAGGAAATCATACTAGTGTTCTCATATGTGATGCATGTATAAATGATCTTGTTTAAATAAGTTTGTTTGAAAAATACTAGTCTTGTTTGATTTGTCGGTAAAACATGTTTTAAGAAAAAGGACCGAAAGGATTTCTCTTGTGTTTTATTCCCAAAAGTTAAGTGACAAACTAGTATGGGGATATGGTGATTGACAACCACCATGTTTACTTATTGAAACAAGACTAGAAACATTTTCATCACGAAAGAACGAAAGATTCGTAGGAACGAGTTTAATAAGAACATTTTACAAACAAATGGATTTTCTAAAGGATAATAATTAGGCTAAGGACCGAAAGGATTACCTATATGTTATTGTTCTTAAAATGATTTTACAAACATAAACCATGGGTTGGAAATAATTTGCTTATGATTTGTGCATCACATCAAGAGTTTACACCAAG
The DNA here is from genome assembly GCA_910596185.1 of Chrysanthemum makinoi. Lineage (NCBI taxonomy): Eukaryota > Viridiplantae > Streptophyta > Magnoliopsida > Asterales > Asteraceae > Chrysanthemum > Chrysanthemum makinoi. The sequence goes on along the minus strand of OU343224.1, from coordinate 236,309,438 downwards.
CCTTCATGAACACTTATTATGATTACCTATAGACTACACACAAGTATATGTTTCTTTATATTGAATTTCACTAAAACCAACGTTTTTGGAGAGAGCCTTGAAAAAGCTTTCTTGTTACCAATCTTTTTAAACAATTTCAAAAGCAAAATCCCTTGGGACAATCTCGACTTACCCACCTTTGCTATCGCGAACGAGTATACTTGCTCGTATGTGTTTATAGTAGTAATCGGATAAATCGTGTTTATAAATTTTTAAAACTTGCATACAGTAAGCACATCAATCTATTTTGAAGATTAAAATTCTTTCAAATATTCGAAGACCATAAAGAAATAACCAAAACTAATAGGTTTTAATCATTTATTTCATTCAAATAAAAGAAAAACGAAACACATAAGTGAAACCTACCTTGGGTTGAATCGAACTTCAACAACCCCTAGTGGGTTTGTGTTCTCGTTTCGAAATAACCAAGAAAGAAAAGAAGCGAGTTTATCTCTTTGTGTTCGGATAAGATTTACCAAAGGGGCGTATAGAAATATTTTGGGATGTGAGTAGTTGTTTTGGGAGAGAAAAGAAGGGTGTGTGCGTTCAGGTGTTATGTATATGATTAGAGTGATTAGGGTAACTAAAATTTAGGGTAAAAGTGTGATTAGGAGGTCTTATATAGTCTGTGATTTAAGGTAACTAGAGTTTGAATTAGGCTTTAATTGATTGAGTTGTCCATTCTTGGGCTGCTCATTCCAACTAGGGACGAATTCTTTTCTTTAGGTTGAGTTAAATTGGACTGCTACAGTGTGTTTCGAAAATTATTATTGGACTATCAATTTGATTTAAGTGGTGTGAGCATTGTTTTTGGTGCTGAATTTTTGATATAAATTTTAGACTACAATTTTGATTGAGCTTAAATATTCCGAGATATAATTTTGAGGTGTGGTTTTACTCGAGATTGATTATTATTTTGGGTTGAATTTTTGGGTTTGTTTGAATATAACTACTGTGCTAGTTATTATGACATCATACACGATTGACAAAGATTCATTTGAAAACACAAAATCACTTCTTTGTCATCTACAAGATTCATTATCATTTCACACCGAAATTATAATGGGATCAAGTTAAAAAGAGAAAGAGATGCCTAAAAGTGTAAAGCTTGCAATGCACCCAAAAGAAAAATGTTTGACAAATTTTGAATCAGTTAAGATTCAATGTAAGGTTCTCTCAAAAGCAAGGTTTCCAACGTGGAGTTCCTTTACAATATTCTTCGGATATGAAATGAACCTTCTAACCTTCCAAAGGGAACTCTAGCACAATATAGTTCAAATAGAGAAGCAACTTGAACAGGGGATGTGATTGCATGGTAGGATTTAGAGCGCTCAAGACACAGTTAAAAGGGTTTATGTCCATGGATTTTAGAGTTCTTAAGACTTCTCGGGGCTATGAATCTCAAAGCAAGATATGGAGAGAGAACATCACTAGTATGGAGGCTGAAGCTATTAGAGATAAGCTTGTTGTACTAATGAACATACTAGAAATGGTGATTAATGCAAGATCACTTCATCTGAGGGACATGTTGAAGGAAAGAGAATTCAAAGAAAAGGAATGAGAAAGAATTGAAATGGAGATGCAGAAACAGGAAAGAGAATTGAATTAACGACAACAGAATGAAACAAGCACTCCAGAGAATGATTTAGATGCTGACAGGAAACTCAACAGTAAGGATGGTTTGAAGAATGCAGTTGTTGACGTCAGACCTTTAAAAAGTTCAAATACATTCGTCAAGGTACATCATTAAAATGGTGTTGTAAATGATGGTCATATATTTGATAATGTGTTTGCTCATGAAACACAAAGTCATGAACAACCTGAGTACATTAACGACACATATGTGGTGAATCAGGATGATAGTAATATCAGCCTCGAGAATCCAAATATGGATCCTAATGAAGGTACGGTTGAACATGACAATGTTAATCATGATCAAGAACGTGCTTCAATTGCTTTATTAATAAAAAATATGCAAACTAAAGTTGCTCGATGTAATGAGCTTAATCGTGAACTAATAAGCACAAAATACATCATTAACTGAAGAGCTTGAGATTTATAGAAAACATGCAACTGATTTGAAACAAAAGTTAACAGAGAACACAGTTTTGAAGTTGCGTTTCAAAAATCGTATGTGAAAGAACAAAACTTACAACATCAAATTCGAGAGCTAATAATTTTAAACAATGAAAATGTTTCAAAACCAGAGAAATAAAAGCTTGACCTTCAAAACCAAATTGAAAAATTAAAAACAGAGGTTTCAACATTAACAACAAAGGTCTCAACCTGTCAAACAGATTACAAAACATTGAGAACGAGATGGAATAACAAGAAAAACTCGTATCTTAACGACATTGTTGATTTGGAAGCAATATTAAAAGATTTTGAAAATACTACTTGTAATAAATTCTTGATTGTTGAGACTAAAACTTTAAAAGAGGAAAATGGGATGTTGAGATATGAAAATGAGAGAATTTTAAAAGAGTCAAGTGACATATAAGAGAAACTTAAATGTCAAATATTCTCTCTTGAGCAAAATTTTAAAGATGTCAAGCACAAAGTATTAACTTTGAGCTAGCTTTACAACACAATCTGGAAAAGCAGACTTTTGAAAACCCTTGGATGTCAAAGCTTAAACAACTTGATGATGAAAACGTGTTAATGAAGTGTCAAATTTCAAAATACGAAAAAGAGATTGAGCAATTGAAACTCATTTACAAAAACCTGTTTGATTCAATCAAACGTTCACGAGTTCAGACACAAAACTCAAACATGAAACAAAAAGAGACTAAAGATTTGAAGTCTAAATTCGCTGATAAAAAGTTTAAAAATGTTTTGCAAAATATTGAATCAATGAAAAAGAAAAAGGTTGATTCTCAAATCACAAAAGTTTCGTTTCCAAAGCCCATGTTCGATTCTAATACTCAAGATTTTGAAAAGGAAACGGTGGAAAAAGGTATCTTTTTGAAAATGAAAATCGTGTGCTTCAAACAAAAATGGTTGAGCTTGACACGCTTTTAGCCCAACAAACAAATGATTTTGAGGATGCCAAAACTAAATTTTTCAACAAAACAACAAAGTTCGAAAGTTAAATTGAAAGACTTGAAAAGGAAAATATTGAGTTCGAACGAAAATTGGCTCGTAAGATTGGTGATTCTAAAGCCGAGAAAGATTAACTTTTGAAAGAAATTGCTTCGTTAGAATCAAAACTGGCATCACAAGAGCATCTTTCTCTTCAAAAGGAATACAGTGATTTGAGAATTCATACAATGCTTTAAAAGTGAAGTTTGATTCTCTTAATCGATCAAAGGGAAAAGCTCCAATTTCAAATGTTTCAACACCTAAAGTGAGTGTTTTGGAGAATGTTTACACCGGTGAATCTTCAAAATCATTTTCGAAAAAGGTTTCTCAGTTCACAGCCTATTCTTTGCAAAAACGAAGGAAGTTTTCAAAGAGACCAAGTTTTTCCAAAACATTTACTTCTCGAAAGTTTTCAAATCCAAATGCTTCAAATAGAAAGAATCAAGTTTTTCAAACTCTACACTCTCGTTTTACACCAGTAAATCAAGTGTGAAGATCAAATCAAAGTTGTTCAAAACCCACAAATGCTTCAAGTGAAATGAAACAAGTTTTTCAAACTCCACACTCTAGTTTTATACCGGTAAAGAAAGTGTGGAGACCAAAGCAAAGTCGTTCAAAACCTTTCAAATATTCAATACCAGAAATGCTTTCTATACAACATAAGAATGACTCTGCTTTGAACATTCCAAATACCGGAAGGTTTCCATTTATCACAAAAACAAATCTTCAAAAAGAACCCATGAGGTTCAACCTAGATGATTTGGATTTTTGTCTTTGGTTTTGTTTTGTCTTGTTTAGATAGTTGTTATGGATAGTTTAAGACACAGGGAATTCTTTGGAGAAGATTGGGAATATTTTGGAAAAGAGTAAGAAGGACTTGGCTATTGATTCGGATATTATGGAAGAAGTGGGAGAGAAAAAGGTTCATCTTCCTAAGAAGGGTAGAGTTGTGGTATTCACGCAAGCACCATTAATGGAGTATGATTCACCACTTATGAGGTTCGGTACACCTTGTAGTGTCGAAGGGGTGAGTGTGTGGGACGCTCAACTAAACATGGCCTATGGTGAAAATTATATTGTGGAGAAAGTTCTTGATCAAATTGTCCATGTACGTTTGGATTACGAAGCTTATGGAAGAAAAATGGTTAAGAATCTCAAGGTTAACATTCATGGTCATATTTTCAAAGCAGATTTTGTTGTCTTGGAGGAAGGAAACGCTGATGAGCCCAATGTTTGTTTTGGGCGGGATTTTCTTGTAACAACCAAATGTCAAGTTGATTTTTCTTTGGGGGAGATGAGGATCAATATCACCGACTTGGAAGAAGAGAAACGGGTGAATGAAATGCTTGTGGAATGATGTGCTAATATGGAAAAGGAGAATGTGGAAGTCGTTAAGATGGGGAAGGCTAACAGAAAGAAAACCTCATCCAACAAATTAACTCCTACCACATCCACCAACAAAAACAATGATTACACTTCACCACCCACTACACCAAAAACCTTCAAACCTTTAACCCAAGACCAAAAAGAAGCCATCTTGGAAAACCTTGAACAAAAATTTCTCGAGCTCAATGAGAAAAAGCCCGTAATTGAGGTACTACAAGATTATGTTTTATACCGCAAGAAACTAGATGCGGTGATGTTAGCAAGAGCAAGATTGGAGGATAAAGATCTATCAGAGGAGGATAGAGATAGGATTTTGTTTAGGGGTAAGCCATGTAAGGAGAAAGACTCGGGGAATTTTGTTTTGCCAATTAAGGTTAATGGGAACACACCAATGTATGCTTTGGTGGACACGGGTTCGAGCGTCAATGTTATGCCCTATCCATTATTTAAGACGTTGGGTCTTAGTAAGCCATAACCCAATCACTCAAAACTTACCATGGCGGATAACTCCCAAGCAAAAGCAATGGGGGAGGTGAAAAACGTAAGAGTTCAAATTGGTTATCAACCCTACTTGGCTGATTTTCTAGTTCTAGACATTCCGGTTGATAAGAGTCTACCTCTTCTACTAAGAAGACCGTTCCTACGCACATGTGGTGCAATCATAGATATGGGTAGAGGTACGATGACAATCGATGACGGGATCTCAAAACAAACCTATTATCCCAAACCTAGGGGACCAGTTGTGGAATTCATGGAAGATTTAGAATTGTGATCGTTATGATATCTCAAAGAGCTCAACTCGAATATAATAAACGAATTGACGAGAAAAAGAAATATCAGTAATAAAAAAGACTTATTCATGGACGGGTAATAATTTCAAGTTGGTCTAACCAGTGATGTAAACGTGTCTCGTAAAGGACTTGTCTAAATAGAGCGTACCATCTCAAGAGACTTTCATTGGACTTGCACCTGGACGGGTAATAATTTCAAGCTAGTTTAACTAGTGATGTAAACGTGTCTCGCAAAGGTCTAGTCTATTTATAGTCAATCAATTCCAAAAGTGCGAACTCTTCCCTCAATGTGTAAATTTATCTTAAAAAATTATAAGCACTTGTGGAGGGGGAGTATCTCTAAAAAATACAAAACTCTCAAAGTGTTATCAAAATATCTTTTACAATAAAAAACACTTTGAGAGATTTTCACAAAAGGTTTTAAGGCAATGTGATCGACAATGAACCAACATAGGATAATCATGGAATAATAAGGTGATTAAGGTTAGGTTTATGTCCCATGATCCGCCAGATCCGGTGGGATCTACCTAGGGACAACACCAATAGTTTAGTACTAGAAGTCCTTAGGTATGATTGGAAAAAGGAGTAAAAGTGATGAAAGGGGAAATAAGGGGTGGAAGAATTAAAAATACAAGTTAATGAAAGGGTGAAAAGAAATAGCCCTCCATAAAACCTAGGGCATAAACCGGGTCAATACATCCGCTACTGGTTATCACAAAGATGACACCGATATTGAAGACAAGACATCATGGAACCAGTGACGCATCACACAACCCCTCAAAGCTACTCAAGTTTCTTTTAATAAGATCTTGTTTCATTTCTCACAGAGAACCCTGTGTAATCTATTGAACTCTCACTTCGAGATCTGTTGGTATTGAAACATGAGGCATCTGCTCCAGCCTCCGACCACTAAAACCAAAACGTACTTAATCAAGTCTAGAGCCATGAGATTAATCAAAAGATATCTTAGGGCACACTTTCCTATGCATACACTTGCATTCACCAAAAGGATACAAGTTGTATAAGAGTCTTTTATGAGGTATTTGGATCTTGCCACATTTTATCATGGTGGTTGTTACATGCTCCACACGATCTACAGTCGTGTAATGATACTTCGGTATACTTTAGCGGCTCACCTATCTTGTTGGTATACTTTGGTATACCTTAATAAGCGTTCTTGAGGGTATCCAATTCAGGATCAACTTTTGTAAGGAATCGAGTGGTGTTTTCACACTATGTTGTTGATACTCTCGAACAATCCAAACTTGTAAGTTATGGAAATCCCGCTAAGGAGATTCCTTTCACGAATCGAGTCATGATGACGTGGGTGTTTACTTGGATTTTATCCATAATACTGATAACTGTCCCTAACGGGATTCGGACGGCTGATGTGCCCGACCAAGTTGAATGGAATCAAGAAATTCATCAGTAAAACAATTGTATTGGTAAGTTCTCTAAGAAAAATCCACCATGGTCGATTGGTGTTAATTACTAACAGTGAATATATGATGTTCTTTTGGAGAAAAGGCGATTTATCACCATCATGTTCATAAACATCCTTCCAGTTCCACATGCTCATACCATCATCATTACAAAAGATGAAGTTACAAAAAGTTTAAGAAAAGTTCTCAAGAAAGATCGAGTAATGTAAAAGTTCAACAACGATTCTACCTCAAAGTCGAAAAATCAGAAAAGTTAAGAGACAAAGATGAAAGTCAAGGAATGAGAACAACACATGTATGAACCACAAAGTTCAATAATAAGTATGAGCATGTTGGAAAAGATGTAAAGAACCATTAATGAAGACATTGATGAAAGGCGAGAAAATATCACAACTGATCACAAGAACAAGAACGAAGAACAAAGATCACAAAGCATGATTTGAACAAAAGAATCTAGCAAAGCTATTACACAAAGACTCAAATTTCAAGACAGCAAGCATCAAAGTAGTTAAAATATTATCCATTTCTATTGGTGGAAACGCATAACCTACATGTCACAGAAAGAGACCTGAATGATCACCCTTTAGAGGGAGATTGTTAGAAATAAGAAAGTGATGATCATAAATGTAATCAAAGAGAGATCTCAATGATCGTCCCTTAGGGGGGAGATTGTTAAGAATGCTTAAAGTGACGATCATTATCGAGTCAGCGAGTCTTGTATTATGGTCGTTTAATAGCTCGTTAGAATTCTAAAAATATAGTCTACATATTAGTATAAGTGTGCCATCTAGTTTAGTCTTAGTATTTGGGTTAATGTCGAAATAGTGAGATATGTAAACAAGATACACTTCCTTATGCCCATGTTATGTAAGACTATATAATTTTGTAACCTCTCATTTGAGAGGTGGTTGATTGATTATGGAATAAGAAATCCTCTTATTTTCCTTCCTAGTTCTTTCTCTCTCTAACATATTATCTTTCTCTCTCTCTCTCTAAAACATCATATGTGTGTGAATGATATAAAACTGAGATCCTAACATGGTTAATAAATTCAAGTAATGTTAATCAGCAACTTATGGATTATAGAATTAGTCTTTTTGTTTTGTTTGTAATTAAGTTGGGAGTTTATGTTTTTGACTTTGATTGATGATTTATTATGACAATTTTGTATTAAGAACCACTAGACAAATGATCCAAAGTATCAAAAATATTCGAGATAATTATGGTCAATGGATGATGTATCATGTAGATAGATGAATGGTGTCACTAAACCTATAATAATATGCATGTTAGTTCTATAGATTCTTAAAAAGAAAGTATTGAGTTACGCTTTGACTAACGAAGGGTTCTGGATTAAGAAAGATGTTAAAATTGTTGCTGCTTGGGTATACGATCAGATTGATGTTTGGTATCAACAGCCACGGTTGATGACAATTGAATTGCATAGGCCAAGAACAGCCTTTAATCGTGGTGATCGTAAGGATTTTGTATATCAAAAGCTACCCATCTGTTCATTTTGGGTTAAGGAAACTTGAACAATAAATTTTGAGATTGGGTATTTGATTAGGCGGAAAAATAATTGCAAGAATGTTGTGCTTATTATTTTTTGTAATGGACATGTTGAAGGCATGTCTCTTGAATGGAGTTACTATACGAAAGGATATTTAAAATGTGGTTATTAAAAAATTAATAGTGAACTTGCTGTTTAAGAAGGCCATTTGGATCACCTATACCAATATGTTATATATGAACCTTTATTTTTGTTCTAAGTACATGATTTAGCCACTATTAATATTATTCGCATTATACACATTATTGTGAAATCGACATGCATTGCAATTTTACGTTTGTTTGTAAAAGATCAATTATGCACTATGTCATTGTGCTAGGAACCTTCTTTTTCTCTACTGGTTTTTATTGAATGGACTCTAATCCATAATTCCTACAAAAATGAGATATTCTTTGAGTCAACCTTTAACAAAGAAATTGCTTATATGTTTCCATGATGTGGTGATTTGTGTATACAAGGAGATATATACCTGCTCATTCTCGCAATAATTTTTCTTTAGTTTTGTTTATGATGGGCATAGACTTTATACTACTGTATCTATAAGATTTTTCTGTGTTATTTACTTGGTTGACCCTTGAGTTTCTGGTTATAGAGTGTGATCCCATGAAAACTGCAACTTAATCAACCGTATGTTGCCATTTTTATTGGCACTAGCTATCAAACCTGAATATGCAATTGATGTATTGTGTTTGTAATGTGTTATAAATATGTAATTTATCTCCATTTTTAATTCAAGAAATGGATATTCACAAACTTTGCTACTAACAACTACGTTCCATTCTTTTCAAAACCTTGAAATGAGTCCCTATACTCGTGTTGATGGTTTTCGTCTCCATTTTGTACCACGCCACAGTCTAGATGAACTCTGCCTCCTCGCTTAAGCTTAGCGGGTAAAATATGATCTCCATAATAAAATACTTACCGTGTCAAAAATGTACCAGAGTTCAACTCACAGTTATAATTAGCATAAATGTTTCCAAAAATAGCGATAGAATTTCCGTTCTACGCATTGAGGCTGTTAATCATTGAAGGATATCGTAGCGCCCTTTAAACTGATTTATGTTTAATGCGGCATAATATCTATTTAGTATATTTATATTATTTAAGATTATGCATGTGCATTAGTATTAGATGTAAATGGCTTGCCAATGGCATTTAAAGTGACAATTATGTCTAAAAAATATGGGAAGTGAATGGTTTAAAGTGAAATGAATTCATTTATGTGACAATCCGTACTTTCAGGTCATTTCTCGACACGATTCATGTCTCATTATTTCAACATTTTAGTAAACTTGGTTTACTTGTTTCAAATTCGCGTAACCCTGGAGGTTTAGCGGCGAATTCATGATCATGACATCACGTACATTTCATATGGACTATGATTAGTCTACATTCCATGGACATCATGTGCATCTCATAAATTCATTCACGACATTTCATTTCACTTTAACGCGTAATTTTATGTTTAATAATCTTTATCGCGTGAGTTATTATTTTGTATATTTAAACCGTTACTTTCAAAAATGATCCCGAGGTATTTTTAAACTTACATTTAGTTTATAAAACTATATTTTTAGTTTTCCTAGTGTTTCAAATTTATTTGGTACTTAAATCGTTAAAGTTTTATTTATTACGTCGTTTTCTTAAAAATCTTACGATAATTATTTTATCACCCAAATTTCACAAGGAAAGTATTTTTACAATTTTTATCACCTCAATACAATCTATTTTGATTTACTAAAAACTTACTTGTACCAAAAATTTCCATTTACCTTTAATTGTACAAATCTCTTACAATTACTTACATTTTCTTTACAAGTCTTACACAATATATATATATACAAGTACAAGTTTAAAAAAAAAAAAAATTTTTTTTATCTCATACCTCCCCCCTTGGCCGACCAAGGGGGAGGGTGACATTAAATGTGTGAATGGTCTTTGATTATTTATGTTTATACACTACATAAGTCTTGCTTGAAAATATTTACCTCATTCAATTTCACAATCTTTTCTTTCAAGTGTTAGCAAGTTCCTCTTGGTGTTTTTTTCTCTCCATAACCGGTTCTTCAAGGAAGCTCAAAGGGATCAAAAATTTTTCTAGTCCAAGTGTTATAACAACCTAGTTTATATCCTTTATATGGTTTTGAAATAAAACCAAGGTATTTAAGTTAATCCTTGTTACCTACACCTCTTCATTTCTCTTGTAAGCATGTTTTCATCATTTTTATGTTTCCTCTTTCATTTCATATGTTTCTTATCATTTTTGGAGCTTTTATGCATGATATGTGATTTATACCATTTATTTCATGATTTTTAGTTATATATATACCTAAGGTCATCCTATAATTATTCCCATGGTTTTGGTTGGTCTTGATGGTGATTAGGAACCCATGACACCCTAAGAAGGTGTATGGTAGGATTAGATTAGTTTTGGAGTTGATTTGAAGGGATTAGGATAGGTTTTGTCCGAGAAAAACTATTTTCGATAACTATATATTATGTTCTGTCCTTGTTTCATTTTTCTGGAAAATCCGACAGTAGGCACGACTTTTTGGCCTTGATTTTTAGAAAATATACTTTAAAACGAATCCGTGGCCGCTTGAACGGAATAAAACGGACTTATAACGAAGAAGTTATGGATTTTACAAGTTTGACGACGAAAAATATTATTTTCTGGAATTTCAGCAACATGTATTTATTTTGTCCGAGTCAAAAACGAGCCTTAAGCTTCACAAATTATTTCGACTTGTCAAAAATATATTATTTTACTTCAATACGAAGCTAAGGACATATTAAACGTAGAAAACGGATTTGAAACGACAAAGATATGCACTTTTTCATAAACTTGCCGTAACTAATTTTCTGCACACTATTAGCCAAAAACCACCAACTTTAACCCTTATTATCTTTATGTTCGAGACCTTTTGGACGAAAACTCCTGAACTGAAACTTTTAGATATGGATACAAACTTTCCAAAACCGTCGATTTCGTTCTCTAACGATCAACGTGTACTGTTTTACGATTGTTTTTCCGGAGCCATTTTTGGTAATTTCACGATTTTTCCGACGACATTGTTTTGCGACGAAAAATGGTAATTTCTCTAAAAATCATTATAAAACCATTGTAGGATGACATTTTGACGTAAAAACATGTAAAGTGATTTTTGATTGGTCAAGACGTCAAAAGAGTATTTTTCGACGTCGAGTAATATTTTCAAAACTCGTAAATGGTATAAATAACATATCAAGTGCATGCATAACATTACATTGCAACTCATGACATATCATATCATTGATAATAGGTCCCGGTTGACGCATCACATTAAACCTCAGTGTACTCACTTTTGCCGTTATTCCAGTTTATCCAAGTGAGTTTTCATAGCCCCGTTTTACATGCTTTCGATTATTTCAAACCCACGGGGGAGAATACATTGCACTACATTTTTTTTGTACGATACCAAGTATGTTAAATTCATTACATTGCTTAAGTTACCTCATATGCCAATTTGAAAGTCCCCATTTCCTGAACCATGAACCGTTAATCTTTGAAGCGAGGATGAGTGGATAGATCTATCGAGGGTGACGCCTCCATCCGGGTTGGTGAATCCCAACCAGGAAAACGGATGCATTTCATTTGATTTCATTACGGAGTTGTCTGGCAAACACTCTGTGGAGGGGCATACATAATTGATCAGTCTAGTTTCGGGGTCATGGGCTTAAGGCAATTGTAACATTATTTTTACGTGACTTGATGGTCATGCATGCTAGATACTTGTGTAGTCGTATAAAACATTTACATAAACATATGATTTCTCACCAACATTATTGTTGACCGTTTTAGCAATGTATTTCAGGTAACTGAGGCATTATCATCATGACATGGTTTAGGGACCTACATTTTGAGTCGCGGCGTCGACTTACATTATGTACATTATGGCACTTTATTTCAAAACATCGTTTGGATTTGTAACATATTTGTATTTCCGCAAACTTTGTAAACCTTTTGGGACCATGTTGTACTCTGATTATGTTTTTATGAAATATCCAACGATGTGTTTTTAAAACGACACTTTAGGTCGTTCAATATAACTGTGATGTGGTGCTATGACAGTCAATGCCCCCAGGAATTCCATTCCGCTGCAAAACAGGTAAATAGGGGGTGTGACAGATTGATTGGTACCAGAGCTACAGTTATAGAGAACTAGGTTGCATCATTGACCCTAGACTATAGCTACATTATCATAGCATCTCATCATTTCATCATAGTACATATTCACTTTTCATGCGGATTCACTTACACTTTATTCGAGATTATTTACTTTTATTTCACATCGGTTGTCACAGACATGTCTTCAGATTCACATCCCATCACCATATCATCGGACTCTAGCTCGGATGATGTTCCAGCTAACCCCATCATGGATGATGTTGCATCACATTCCACTGAGATCGTATCTTCCATTGGATCTACTCCAGTCTTTCCACCTATCATGATCGACACTGAGACCGAACCCTTCGAGGAGGGCGAGGTTGCACCCACTCCTCACGTTAGCCCAGCTCACGATCCACCAGCACCACTACTACCACCATCATCACCATCTCCATCATATTTTATTAGAGATCCTTTGCCTACGACAGACTTGCCGCCCAAAAAGCGTGCTCGTTTTGATATCCCTACACCACCATCTACTGAGCCCGAGCCACCCGTTAGATTTGAGTTAGGTGAGAGTTCTAGGGCAGCAGCTGTTCGACAGCCTTCTACCGAGGCATTAGGAGCCCGTATTGATGATCAGCAGATCCAGATAGATAGTTTGACACGACAGTTGGGGGAGTTGTCGGTAGATAGGATTGAGCCCATCGCTGAGGAGGTCGAGGGTTTGATATTAGGCAGGGTTTGTATTGACTTATCTCATCAGAGTATTCAGCATAGGCAGTTAGAGGACAGGGAGAGTATTGCTTCTTTGCAGGTTCAGGTTGATGAGTTGAGGAGTTTGGTGGATAGTTTGGTTACTCAGGTTCGCGATCTTCAGGACAGGGCCGGCGGAGCACCATGAGGTGCCTTATGTAGACTTTTGTCATTGTATAGTTTTGACCATTATTATCCTAGTCACAAGGTGTGTGACGTAGTTTAAAGAACTTGTTGTATTTTGGTTGTTGTACAAACAAATGTATCAAGTATTGACTCTACTATGTAGGAATGGTTATTATTATCTATGATATCGGTCCATGTAGGCCGAAATTTTCATGTATATTATCCCCGTGTGTTGTGATTATATTTGTGATATTTCGTTATTGTTCCGTTGTGATTCCATTTATCTTTATGCATGATGTGGTTGTGGATATATTTGTATGATGGTTGTTTCTACTTACGAGTTCTCATGATTGTTTCATCTTGTGATTTTGAAGAATTATGGCGCCTAAGAAAGTTACACCGGAAATGACCCAAGCAGAAATTCAAAAGTTGGTGAATGATAGCATTGCTAATGCACTAAGAGTCGAAAGGGAAACAGTGGCTGCTGCTGAAGCCGCTAGGCTAGCTACTGCTACTGGTAATGCCGGAGGATCTGGGGTTAAGAAATGTTCGTACAAGGATTTCAAGAGTGGTGAACCCACTAAGTTTCGTGGTACCGAGGGAGCAACAGCAATGGTACGATGGTTTGAGAAATTGGAATCGGTATTTTTGCTTTGTAACTGTCCGGATGACAGTAAGGTTAAGTTTGCCACAAGCACTTTACTCGATGGAGCGTTGTCATGGTGGAATTCATACGCTCAACCGATTGGTATGGAGAATGCTTTTAAGCTTACTTGGGAGGAATTCAAGGGCTTGGTGACTAAGAAGTTTTGTCCTCGAACGGAAATCAAAAAGTTGGAGACGGAGTTCTATGAATTGGTCACTATTGGTTACGATATTGACACTTACATTCGGAGATTCCAGGAATTAGCCGCGTTATGCCCGTCGATGGTTTCTGATAATGAGAAGTTGCTAGAGGCTTTCATCGGGGGACTCCCCGAGGTCATTCAAGGAGATGTGACTTCGTTTGATCCACAGACAATTGAGGAAGCTATTCGTGTGACTCAGAAGTTGATGGCGCAAGTGGTGAAGCGAGGTAAGTACACCACCACCAACCGAAACAACAACAACCCCAACAACCGTTTCAACAACAATAACCGAGGCAACTACAACAACAATAACAAGCGCAAGTGGGACAACATGGGTAGGAATGCTACTCACCACCACCCAAAGGCAAGAGGTTGCTAAGGTTTATGCTGCGGGACAGAAGGAAGGAAAAGGATATACGGGGGTTTTGCCGAAATGTAACAGATGTTTGAGTCACCACAATCCGGGTCGATGTCCTGATCCGTGTGAAAATTGCAAGAAAGTTGGTCACCGTACTAGGGATTGCAAGGCACCACAAGTTACTTGTTTTGGTTGCGGGGAAACTGGACACTACAAGAGGGATTGTAAGAAAGGAAAGAATCAAGCAAATCCGAATCAAGAAGGTTTGGCACGAGGAAGGGTTTACGTCATTGGAGGCGGAGAAGATAGGGAGGACCCGAATGTCATAACGGGTACGTTTCTTCTCAATAATCGTTACGCTTCAGTTTTATTTGATTCGGGTGCCGATAAAAGTTTTGTGTCCACTGCATTTGCACCTTTGCTCAACATTAAGCCAACTACCTTAGATATATCATACATCGTCGAATTAGCTAATGGTAGCGTAGTTAACACCAACACCATTGTCCGCGGTTGCACGTTCAATTTTCTTAATCATCCCTTCAACATAGACCTCATGCCCGTAGAGCTTGGTAGTTTTGACGTCGTCATTGGCATGGATTGGTTATCTAAGCATCGCGCAAAGATCATTTGTGATGAGAAAGTTGTTCATCTTCCCTATAACGGCGAAACTTTGATTATTCGTGGGGAACGAAGTGGAACCAGACTTAGTATCATATCGTGCATCAAAACGGAGAAGTACATTAAGAAAGGTTGTCTTGCTTTCTTAGCTCATGTAACCGAGAAAAAGTCGGAGGAGAAGCGACTTGAAGATGTTCCTATTGTTCGTGAATTTTCTGAAGTATTTCCCGAGGATTTACCGGGACTTCCACCGGCACGACAAGTAGAATTTCAAATTGACTTAGTGCCCGGAGCTGCACCGATTGCGCGAGCACCGTATCGTTTAGCACCATCCGAAATGCAAGAGTTGTCTAATCAATTACAAGAGCTTCTAGACAAAGGATTCATTAGGCCGAGTTCCTCTCCTTGGGGAGCACCGGTCTTGTTTGTGAAGAAGAAGGATGGATCCTTCCGAATGTGCATAGATTATCGAGAGTTGAACAAGTTAACGGTGAAGAATCGTTACCCACTCCCCAGAATTGATGACTTGTTCGATCAGTTGCAAGGTTCTAGTATTTACTCCAAGATTGATCTTCGATCGGGTTATCATCAGCTTCGAGTTCGGGAAGAGGATATTCCGAAAACAGCGTTTAGAACACGTTACGGTCATTACGAGTTTCAAGTGATGCCGTTTGGATTGACTAATGCACCGGCGGTATTCATGGATCTCATGAATAGAGTTTGTAAGCCGTATTTGGACAAGTTTGTTATAGTGTTCATTGACGACATCTTGATCTACTCAAAGAAAAAAGAGGAGCACGAAGAGCATTTAAGGACGATTTTAAGGCTACTCAAGAATGAGAAGTTGTATGCCAAATTTTCGAAGTGTGATTTTTGGAACCACAAAGTGCAATTTCTTGGTCATGTCATTGATAGTCATGGACTACAAGTTGATCCCGCAAAGATTGAAGCCGTGAAAGATTGGGCTACTCCAACGAATCCTACAGAAATTCGACAATTTCTAGGACTAGCAGGATATTACCGAAGGTTCATCGAAGGTTTTTCGAAGATAGCGAGACCTTTGACCAAGTTGACACAGAAAAACAAGAAGTACGAGTGGGGAAAGAAACAAGAAGTTGCTTTTCAGTTGTTGAAGCAAAAGCTTTGCAGTGCGCCGATTTTGGCACTACCCGAAGGCATTGAGAAATTTGTTGTATATTGCGACGCTTCGCATAAAGGACTTGGGGCTGTTTTAATGCAAAACGAGAAGGTGATAGCGTATGCTTCTCGACAACTTAAGACTCATGAAAAGAACTACACAACTCATGATCTCGAGTTAGGAGCCGTAGTTTTCGCGCTCAAGATTTGGAGACACTACCTCTACGGTACAAAGTGCACAGTGTTTACCGACCACAAGAGTTTGCAATATATTCTTAATCAGAAGGAGCTTATATGAGGCAACGTCGTTGGTTGGAGTTACTCAGCGACTATGATTGTGAAATCAAGTATCACCCGGGAAAAGCCAATGTTGTGGCTGATGCTCTTAGTCGGAAAGAGAGGCCTAAACCTTTAAGAGTTCGTTCATTGGGAATGACGATTATTTCTCCTCTACCGTCGAAAATCCACGAAGCACAAGTCGAAGCACTTAAGGAGGAGAATCGACCAAGTGAAAAGCTTTATGGTATGCCCGAAAGCGCAAATGGTTTTGTGAAGAGAGCAGATGGAGTATTATGTTTCAAGGATAGAATGTGGATTCCATTGTATGGCGGAATACGAGAATTGATTATGAATGAGTCGCATAAGTCAAGTATTCTATTCATCCAGGATCGGATAAGATGTATCAAGATCTTAAGAAGCTTTATTGGTGGCCGAACATGAAAGCGGAGATTGCCACGTACGTTAGCAAATGTCTTACCTGCGCTAAGGTAAAAGTTGAATATCAGAAGCCTTCAGGTTTACTCCAACAACCGGAAATTCCTCAATGGAAATGGGAACGCATTACAATGGACTTTGTTACGAAACTTCCTAAGACATCGGGAGGTTACGATGCTATTTGGGTAATTGTTGATCGTCTTACCAAGTCAGCCCATTTCATACCGATTAGAGAGACTTATTCCATGGAGCAACTCACTAGACCTTATGTCAAGGAAATAGTCTCGAGGCACGGAGCACCAATTTCTATCATTTCCGACAGAGATAGTCGATTCACTTCAAACCTTTGGAATTCATTGCAAGATTCATTCGGAACCAGATTAGAGATGAGCACAGCATATCACCCACAAACCGACGGTCAAAGTGAAAGGACCATTCAAACACTAGAAGATATGCTGAGAGCATGTGTTATTGATTTTGGCAATGGTTGGGCTAACCATTTGCCATTGATAGAATTCTCGTACAACAATAGTTATCACACCAGTATCAAGATGGCACCATTTGAGGCACTCTATGGTCGTAAGTGCCGATCACCTGTTTGTTGGGCCGAGGTAGGAGACGCACAACTTACTGGTCCAGAAATGGTACGGGAAACCACGGAAAAGATTGTTCAAATTCGTGATAGACTCAGAACTGCAAGGAGTCGACAGAAAAGTTATGCGGATGTTAGACGCAAGGATTTGGAATTTCAAGTGGGAGACAAAGTTATGTTGAAAGTATCGCCTTGGAAGGGCGTGGGACGATTTGGAAAGCGTGGGAAGTTAAACCCGAGATACATTGGACCATTCAAGATTTTGAGCAGAGTTGGTCCGGTAGCTTATCGTCTTGATCTTCCATCAGCACTTAGTCATGTGCACAACACGTTTCACGTTTCAAACTTGAAGAAGTGTCTTTCGGACGAATCGCTCGTTATTCCATTGGATGAAGTTCAGCTTGATGACAAACTCAATTTTGTGGAAGAACCTGTAGAAATCATGGACCGCGAGGTCAAGCAGTTGAAACAGAGTAGTATTCCTATCGTGAAAGTTCGTTGGAATTCTCGACGAGGTCCTGTTTACTTGGGAACGGGAAGACCAGATGCGACGCAAGTATCCTCATCTTTTCACCGACACCGTTAGACCTAACAACGATTGAATTCAGGGACTGAATTCCCTTTTTGGATGGGCGAATGTGACAATCCGTACTTTCAGGTCATTTCTCGACACGATTCATGTCTCATTATTTCAACATTTTAGTAAACTTGGTTTACTTGTTTCAAATTCGCGTAACCTTGGAGGTTTAGCGGCGAATTCATGATCATGACATCACGTACATTTCATATGGACTATGATTAGTCTACATTCCATGGACATCATGTGCATCTCATAAATTCATTCACGACATTTCATTTCACTTTATACGCGTAATTTTTATGTTTAATAATCTTTATCGCGTGAGTTATTATTTTGAATATTTAACCCGTTACTTTCAAAAATGATCCCGAGGTATTTTTAAACTTACATTTAGTTCATAAAAACTATATTTTTAGTTTTCCTAGTGTTTCAAATTTATTTGGTACTTAAATCGTTAAAGTTTTATTTATTACGTCGTTTTCTTAAAAATCTTACGATAATTATTTTATCACTCAATTTGTACAAGGAAAGTATTTTTATAATTTTTATCATCTCAATACAATCTATTTTGATTTACTAAAAACTTACTTGTACCAAAAATTTCCATTTACCTTTAATTGTACAAATCTCTTACAATTACTTACATTTCTTACAAGTCTTATACAATATATATATACAAGTACAAGTTTAAAAAAAAAAAAAAAAATTTTTTTATCTCATACCTCCCCCCTTGGCCGACCAAGGGGGAGGGTGACATTAAATGTGAGAATGGTCTTTGATTATTTATGTTTATACACTACATAAGTCTTGCTTGAAAATATTTACTTCATTCAATTCACAATCACTTTTCTTTCAAGTGTTAGCAAGTTCCTCTTGGTGTTTTTTTCTCTCCATAACCGGTTCTTCAAGGAAGCTCAAAGGGATCAAAAATTTTTCTAGTCCAAGTGTTATAACAACCTAGATCATATCCTTTTTATGGTTTTGAAATAAAAACCAAGGGTATTTAAGTTTAATCCTTGTTACCTACACCTCTTCATTTCTCTTGTAAGCATGTTTTCATCATTTTTATGTTTCCTCTTTCATTTCATATGTTTCTTATCATTTTTGGAGCTTTTATGCATGATATGTGATTTATACCATTTATTTCATGATTTTTAAGTTATATATATACCTAAGGTCATCCTATAATTATTCCCATGGTTTTGGTTGGTCTTGATGGTGATTAGGAACCCATGACACCCTAAGAAGGTGTATGGTAGGATTAGATTAGTTTTGGAGTTGATTTGAAGGGATTAGGATAGGTTTTGTCCGAGAAAAACTATTTTCGATAACTATATATTTATGTTCTGTCCTTGTTTTGCTTTTTCTGGAAAATCCGACAGTAGGCACGACTTTTTGGCCTTGATTTTTAGAAAATATACTTTAAAACGAATCCGTGGCCGCTTGAACGGAATAAAACGGACTTATAACGAAGACGTTATGGATTTTACAAGTTTGACGACGAAAAATTATTATTTCTGAATTTCAGCAACATGTATTTATTTTGTCCGAGTCAAAAACGAGCCTTAAGCTTCACAAATTATTTCGACTTGTCAAAAATATATTATTTTACTTCAATACGAAGCTAAGGACATATTAAACGTAGAAAACGGATTTGAAACGACAAAGATATGCACTTTTTCATAAACTTGCCGTAACTAATTTTCTGCACACTATTAGCCAAAAACCACCATCTTTAACCCTTATTATCTTTATGTTCGAGACCTTTTGGACGAAAACTCCTGAACTGAAACTTTTAGATATGGATACAAACTTTCCAAAACCGTCGATTTCGTTCTCTAACGATCAACGTGTACTGTTTTACGATTGTTTTTCCGAAGCCATTTTTGGTAATTTCACGATTTTTCCGACGACATTGTTTTGCGACGAAAAGTGGTAATTTCTCTAAAAATCATTATAAAACCATTGTAGGATGACATTTTGACGTAAAAACATGTAAAGTGATTTTTGATTGGTCAAGACGTCAAAAGAGTATTTTTCGACGTCGAGTAATATTTTCAAAACTCGTAAATGGTATAAATAACATATCAAGTGCATGCATAACATTACATTGCAACTCATGACATATCATATCATTGATAATAGGTCCCGGTTGACGCATTACATTAAACCTCAGTGTACTCACTTTGCCGTTATTCCAGTTTATCCAAGTGAGTTTTCATAGCCCCGTTTTTACATGCTTTCGATTATTTCAAACCCACGGGGGAGAATACATTGCACTACATTTTTCTTTGTACGATACCAAGTATGTTAAATTCATTACATTGCTTAAGTTACCTCATATGCCAATTTGAAAGTCCCCATTTCCTGAACATGAACCGTTAATCTTTGAAGCGAGGATGAGTGGATAGATCTATCGAGGGTGACGCCTCCATCCGGGTTGGTGAATCCCAACCAGGAAAACGGATGCATTTCATTTGATTTCATTACAGAGTTGTCTGGCAAACACTCTGTGGAGGGGCATACATAATTGATCAGTCTAGTTTCGGGGTCATGGGCTTAAGGCAATTGTAACATTATTTTTACGTGACTTGATTGTCATGCATGCTAGATACTTGTGTAGTCGTATAAAACATTTACATAAACCTATGATTTCTCACCAACATTATTGTTGACCGTTTTTAGCAATGTATTTTCAGGTAACTGAGGCATTATCATCATGACATGGTTTAAGGGACCTACATTTTGGCGTCGGCGTCGACTTACATTATGTACATTATGGCACTTTATTTCAAAACATCGTTTGGATTTGTAACATATTTGTATTTCCGCAAACTTTGTAAACCTTTTGGGACCATGTTGTACTCTGATTATGTTTTTATGAAATATCCAACGATGTGTTTTTAAAACGACACTTTAGGTCGTTCAATATAACTGTGATGTGGTGCTATGACAGTCAATGCCCCCAGGAATTCCATTCCGCTGCAAAACAGGTAAATTGGGGGTGTGACAATTTATACATTTATGTTTGACAAATATGGGAAGTTTGAAGTGAAATGAATTTGTTTATACATTATGTAGTCAAAGGAAACTAATAATTTATCTTACGACAGCTCTCACGATATATTATCGCACCTTTTGTTTCATATCATTTTTTTTTCAATATCAATGACCTTCTCTTCTTGCGAGCGTCTGGTACCAAACTTAGAGAATGAAGTCAACGTAAAAAAGAAATATTTCACAAACACATTCGAATTGAATAAGCTACATAACATCTAATTCATGTCAAAACCCCGTGCATACACGAGGCTTGTAACTAGTATGATATTATTACAGGAATGTAGGCTCAATAATTTTATATTTGAGCTCTATGTAACTTTTGACGCTTTTTACTAGACGGTTGGAATGACATGTGAATTATGAACGAACAAACATTTTTCTTAGAAACAGCGAAATAAAAAAAACCTTTGGATAGATTTTATTTTACTACTTACTTTTGGAAAGGAAAGCAAAAGGTTCATAAGTTAGAAGGTTGTCGCCCTTATCACGTCTCTTCTAAGAACTATTGTGCAAATTAACATATCGGTTAATTCTTTATTTTATTAGGCTATGTTTCGTTTGGCTCCAGTTTCTGAGAATAGAGGGCGAAATTTCTAATTTATGACCAATGGATCCCATTTTACATTTACAATTGGGTGTTGGAACAATGGAATAACTAATATAAGTCTACGAAGGGTTAGGAAGAAGGAGTTGTTGAGTAATAGGTTGGATAAAAGGCCTAGTGAATTACTAGTTAAGTCATTCCGAGAGGTATTAAAATTGGCAAAGCCTTCACTTGAGATAAGCGGTTTGGATCGCTTACCATACGAGGCTCAACGAAATAACAACTGGGGTTTAGGTGCATTTTCGATAGGATTCTCTCTTTTGTATATATTCGATGAGAAATACGAGTCTGTTTTATTCACCTTTTCCATCACTCTATAAAACAAAAAAGGTTCAATCATAAGGTTTATTTACGATAAGCATATGATCAATCTTAAGCGAGTCATTAAAATACACAAGACTTGAACATTTGATAACATCAAATTAGCCTGATCTTTTATATATCAAATTCCCGTGTTTATGGCCTCATTTGCATTAATATGGTACTTAATTCGTTCATATTCGTTCATAATTGCATTTCAGGATAAATGAGGCGTTGGAGCGGAAAAGATGTGATATAAGGCCAAAGATATGTCCTGAAGATTGATTTACGAGGGCCTATGAATTATTTGTGAAGGTTACGCCGTAACTGCTTAATAATGTTACGGCGTAAATATGAGCTTTGAAGGATACGGCGTAACCATCTCTTATGGTTACGTCGTAATTATTTTTATGAAGGTTACGGCGTAACATGGCAATTTAGTTACGCCGTAGAGATAATTACGGATCGGATAAAAATATACGGTTGAAGAGTTACGGCGTAATTCGGTAATTTAATTACGCCGTAATTATTAACTTGGGCACTAAGGAGTTGAAGTCCCGTGGCTAAATGAAGATAATATTTACTCCGAGGATGAAAAGTAAAAATAGCAAGTACGACCAGGGACTGAAAGTGACAATTCATATGAAGTTTATTTACTTCTTGGACTAAAAAATAAATGAAGAAGAACGATCAGGGGCCAAAAGCGTCAACCAAGAGTTAATAAGTTTCAAGAAAATAGGATGAGGAGAAAAAGTACGAAGTTAACAATTACGTTTATAGTTACGGCGTAACTTAGTTACGACGTAACTAAATAATTTAGTTACGACGTAACTATTCGAGATCCGGATTTCGTTGCGCCGACATTAGTTAAGGCGTAATTAGCCCTTAAGGTTACGCCGTAACCATGTCGGGGCCTATAAATACAGCCCTAAATCTGCATTTTTTAGTATCTCTCTTCACCCCTCTCCTAGGGGTCGATTAGGGCACCACTCCAGGGCATTTTCCAGCAGTCCGAAGCTAGTTTTGAAGGAAGAATTCACTCGCAATCATCATCATTATTAGCTCTACATCAAGTAATTTGTATCAAACATTATGTTCAATTCAATTTATGATTTATTCATATTTGTTGGTATGATTTATTATATGTCTGGCTAAGCACCCTGGTGCTGGCCTAGTTATGATTCTTTAGTTGTTTTGTTTGCATTTACTTTACCTCCGTACAATTATTTCTAAGTGTATGCATGCATAGTTTATTGGTAGCCACCCTTGGTTCGGTAGTTTTGAATGGCGGTGGAGGCCAATTGCCTAGGAGATATGACCAACTGACCCTAGGTGAGCGGACTGAGACGGGAAGGGTAAGATATGACCAACTGACGACCCTTTCTACTTGTGCGATTTGACCAACTGATCACCTATCGTTTGGATGAACTTAAGAATTAGGGGTGAGTGTCTAAGTTCCTAACGGTCGGGCACTCACTATTATAAATCTAGCATGTAGCGGTACTTAATGACTCGGCTTAGGGGACCAGGAACAACAGGACTTATGACGGTGCGCCTGATTTCTCTTGTGGTGGCATCTTTGCTGATAGGTTAGGGCGAATTGACCAAATGCTGTCCTCTCGACTTTGAACCCACCTGAAGTAATTGGAAGTAAGTAGAGGTAGAAATAACTAGCTAGGAAGATTAACTAGGTTAGCACCACTCTCCTTCATTGATTACAACTCTTGCCTTTATCTGCTTTCTTTTATTTCCTTGTTTTATTAGTTAGTTTTATTATTCCAATCTTATTAGCAATTAAAATCGTGACATAGACTTAAGTTAATTTCCGATCCACGTAGCTCTTGGGACGACCTCGGTTTTACCGAATACTACACTACACACGACCGGGTACACTGCCTGTTAGTGCATTAGGGTAGACCATAGGTATAACGAGTAATTATAAATATTAAAACCTACATCAAGTTTTTGGCGCCGCTGCCGGAGAGTTATATTAGGATTTTTATTTAAGTTTTGTTTTGATACTATGACTCTTAATATGAACGATTATCTCACCACATCTAATAGTAAACAGGGGATCACCATTCCAGCTCTTGAAGAAAATGTTAAATTCGAATTTTGGGGACTCTGTCTTGATGAACTAAAAAGATGTTGCTTTTATGGGACCAAAGACGAAGAAAGCGAAACAGAGGAACTGACCAAGAACAATCAGACAGTATGTTCAGCAAAAACCCCGGAAGAAGCTAATGCTCCCCCGAAACTTAAGGAGTTACCTCCTCATTTAGAATATGCATTTATCAATGGAGATAAAAATTATCCTGTTGTGATCTCTTCTCTGTTATCTAACGAAGAAAAGGAGTCATTACTACAGGTTTTAAGCAAGCACAAGGGAGCAATTGCATGGAAAGTCTCTGACATTAAAGGAATTAACCCTTCATATTGTTCCCACAAGATACTTATGAAAGATGATTTTAAGCCCGTAGTACAACCACAAAGGAGATTAAACCCTAAGGTACAAGACGTTGTGAAGGAAGAAATCATTAAGCTCCTGGATGCAGGACTAATTTATGCTATTTCCGATAGCCCTTGGGTTAGCCCCATTCATGTTGTGCCAAAAAAGGGAGGAATGACAGTGGTAACCAACGAAGATAATGAACTGATACCAACTAGGACAGTCACTGGCTGGAGGGTGTGCATTGACTACAGGAAATTAAATGATGCCACACGAAAGGATCACTTCCCCCTTCCGTTTATCGATCAGATGCTAGAAAGACTATCTGGACATGAGTATTACTGCTTCCTCGATGGATTCTTAGGTTATTTTCAAATTCCGATTGCCCCTGAGGACCAAGAAAAGACAACATTCACCTACCCTTACGGAACATTCGCCTACCGAAGAATGCCTTTTGGACTATGTAATGCTCCCGCCACATTCCAACAGTGCACGACTGCTATATTCTCTGATATGTGTCAAGATTTTATGGAAGTCTTGATGGATGACTTTTCAGTTTTTGGTAACTCCTTCTCATCCTGTCTTAATAATCTATCTAAAATGCTTGTCAGATGTGAAGAAACCAACCTTGTCCTTAATTGGGAAAAATGTCATTTTATAGTTAAAGAAGGTATTGTTTTGGGGCATAAAATTTCTCAAACTGGGATTGAAGTTGACAAAGCTAAGGTGGATGTTATTTCTCGACTACCTTATCCGACCAACCTAAAAGGCATTAGGAGTTTTCTTGGGCATGCGGGATTTTATAGACGTTTTATAAAAGATTTTTCAAAAACTGCCAAACCCATGACCCAACTCCTAATGAAAGACGCTAAATTTGATTTTAACGATGATTGCAAAAAAGCCTTTGACATTTTAAAAGAAAAACTAACTACTGCCCCGGTTATTATTGCTCCTGACTGGGGGGCGATTTTGAACTCATGTGCGATGCTAGTGATTATGCTGTTGGAGCTGTTTTAGGACAGAGGGTGGATAAAAAATTTAAACCCATTTATTATGCTAGTAAAACCTTAAATGAGGCACAAGAGCATTATACAACCACTGAAAAAGAACTCCTGGCTGTAGTATATGCCTTTGATAAATTTAGGTCTTATTTAGTTATGTCAAAAACTATTGTCTACACTGACCATTCTGCTTTGAAGTACTTATTTAATAAGCAGGATGCGAAACCAAGGTTGATTAGATGGGTTCTGCTGCTGCAAGAATTTAAAATTGAAATCAAGGATAAGAAAGGAGCTGAAAACTTAGCAGCTGATCACCTTTCACGATTAGAAAACCCTGAGCTCGAAGAACTTGATACAGAGACTATCCGGGACTCTTTCCCCGACGAACACCTAATGGCTGTTAGAATTAAAGATTCCAGTATCGAACCGTGGTACGCAGATTTAGCTAATTACCTAGCAGCCAAAGTGTTACCTAGCAACAAAAGCTACGACCAAAAGAAAAAGTTCTTCACGGATCTTAAATATTACTTCTGGGATGATCCATTCCTTTTTAAATCATACCCTGATGGTATTATTCGGAGATGCGTATTTGGGGAAGAGCAAAGACAAATTCTGGAACATTGCCACAACGGTCCTGCAGGAGGACATTATGGTGCCGAAAATACTGCTCGAAAGGTTTATGAGGCCGGATTCTTTTGGCCAAGTATTTTCAAAGACGTCGCTAAGCATGTTAGGGATTGTGATGCTTGTCAGAGGGCAGGGAACATCTCTTCTCGTAATCAGATGCCACTCAACAATATTATGGTATGTGAGGTTTTTGATGTTTGGGGGATCGATTTTATGGGACCTTTCACTCCATCGAAAAATAAAAGTTATATCCTTGTAGCTGTCGATTACGTTTCAAAGTGGGTTGAAGCGGAGGCCCTACAGACTTGTGACGCTAGGAGTGTCATTCGCTTTTTGAAAAGATTATTCTCCAGGTTTGGGGTCCCTAAGACCATCATTAGTGATCGAGGGACGCACTTTTGTAATGCTATTATGGAGAAAGTTCTGAAGAGATACGGGGTACTCCACCGAATGTCTACACCTTATCACCCACAAACCAATGGGCAAACTGAGAACACCAACAGGGCACTCAAATGAATTTTGGAGAAATCCGTCAGCAGTAACAGAAAAGATTGGTCCGACAAACTCGATGAGGCATTATGGGCATTCAGAACGGCCTTCAAAACTCCTATCGGAAGCACCCCTTTTAGGATTGTTTACGGAAAAGCATGTCATCTTCCCGTTGAATTGGAACACAAAGCATATTGGGCTCTAAAAAATGCCAATTTGGAGGCTGATATAATCAAGGAACTTAGATTTTCCCAAATAAACTGTTTAGCTGAATTACGAGACGACGCATACGATCATGCCAGGGCATACAAAGACAGGACCAAAAGATGGCACGATAAGCGAATAAAGGGGAAAAGGTTCGAGGTAGGACAAGAAGTTCTCATTTTCAACTCAAGACTCAAATTATTCCCTGGAAAAATGAGATCTCGTTGGGTTGGCCCATACACAGTAAGTAAGGTATTCCCTTATGGGACTATTGAAGTTCATAACAAGGAGGGAGTATATTTTAAGGTAAACGGACACCGCGCAAAGATTTATTACGGGCAGGATGTTAGTAAGCTATCTGGTGATGAATTCTTCGCACTAGTCTAGTAGCCCCGCGGCTCTAAGCCTAACTTAAAGACTCGTTAATAAAGAAAAGTGCTCTTTTGGGAGACAACCCGAATTATCCCTTTTTTTCTGTTTTTATTTCCTTTCTGTTGGGTTTTGTGTTTTCTAACCATTTTTGTAGGAGACAATGAAGTAATTACAGTTGCAGTTGCTGATCTGAACAGAGTTACGGCGTAACTCATCTTGGTGATTACGCCGTAACCAACATTTTAGCAGCAGAATTCTTGACGGATTACCAATTACGGCGTAATACCATCTCAGTGGTTACGCCGTAACTATTCGCTTCTCAGCTCATACCAGGTTTTGAAAGTTACGGCGTAACTCTCTTATTGGAGTTACGACGTAACTCTCCTCTGCTTTAATTCTTTCATTTTAAAACACAGTAACCTTGTATTAGTTTTTAAATGAACTTTGTGGGTGTATTCCCTGTAAACCCTCACGAGACTTCACTCGTCCACTTGGGACACCAAGTGGTTTAAAAGGCTTGTTGCATTCGCTAAATGCAACCGTGATTCCTACGAAAGTGAGTTAGGTTTATTTTTCATTTTATTTTTTCTTTTAAGAATTATGCTTGTCGGTATTGTGATTTCAGGGATTGAAGTTTGCTCATGACGCTTTAACGAAGGCACGATCCTTTCTCGAGGGCCTTCTTCTTTTTGGAGCAATTTCAGGGAAGTTCTCGCTCTAATTCTACCTTTCTCTTCACCTTTATTTTAATGCCTAGTACAAAAGGGACTTTGTACAATTCAAGTGGGGGACGGGAGTAGAATTATCTCTTGAACATTATTTCGCCCTCATTTTTTTAGTTTATTTTGAAAAATTATGCCATTTTTTATATTTTGACATGTTTTTCCGAACCTAACTAGATTAGACCTTAGCCGAGCACATACAACCCTTGATATTACATGGTGAGATTAGCCTTATCCGTTTCCTATATTTTACCCCAAATCCACCAAATTATGAGTGTGCCGGTAGCTTGTAAACTTTAGAACTTGGCTTTTGCATCATTTCGAGACCATAGACGAGGTATGTTGAGTTAGCTCGATGTATTTGGACTTTTCAGTTTTAGAAGGCAGTATTATAGGATTATCACCCAAACAGCCTACCATTGTGAGTGTATCGATTAGTCACCTCGACTTTTCGACTCCCATGTGAAACCCTTTTGTTGCACTCCCCTTTAGTGCAAGATACCCCTAGATACACCCTTCTGAGCCATTCCTTTCATTTTGTCCCCCAATATAATTGTTTCGTTACACCCTTACACCTTAGCCTACCCTGTAGTCTTTAATGGTAATTAGGAAGTCATCATTTGCCTAAGTTCAAGGTTCGAGTGGAAAGGTTTGGAAATTACGCTTTCATCGACAACAATTATGAAGATCATTGAAGACCCCCCGGATTCCCATTGTTCATCTCAAGTGGGGGGATGTTATGTTACCATGTTATGTTCACAAAAAAAAAAAAAAGTTGATTGAGTATGATTTTGTAAAGTGCGATGTTATAAGCACTATTGTATGAGCTTTATTGTTTAGTATCGAGGAGGCCACCTCGGTCACATTTGAAGATTGGAGTTGGAGTTATACCAACTGAAGAAGAAAAGGTAGTGTGCCCATCACGACGTCCTCTAATGACACATCTACCTTGCATTTCATGATCCGGTCTCTAGACTTCTAAGCTTGAACTTTGGGCGGACAGTAAGTGCTAATGCTCCCCCGAAACTTAAGGAGTTACCTCCTCATTTAGAATATGCATTTATCAATGGAGATAAAAATTATCCTGTGGTGATCTCTTCTCTGTTATCTAACGAAGAAAAGGAGTCATTACTACAGGTTTTAAGCAAGCACAAGGGAGCAATTGCATGGAAAGTCTCTGACATTAAAGGAATTAACCCTTCATATTGTTCCCACAAGATACTTATGGAAGATGATTTTAAGCCCGTAGTACAACCACAAAGGAGATTAAACCCTAAGGTACAAGACGTTGTGAAGGACGAAATCATTAAGCTCCTGGATGCAGGACTAATATATGCTATTTCCGATAGCCCTTGGGTTAGCCCCATTCATGTTGTGCCAAAAAAGGGAGGAATGACAGTGATAACCAACGAAGATAATGAGCTGATACCAACTAGGACAGTCACTGGCTGGAGGGTGTGCATTGACTACAGGAAATTAAATGATGCCACACGAAAGGATCACTTCCCCCTTCCGTTTATCGATCAGATGCTAGAAAGAGTATCTGGACATGAGTATTACTGCTTCCTCGATGGATTCTCAGGTTATTTTCAAATTCCGATTGCCCCTGAGGACCAAGAAAAGACAACGTTCACCTGCCCTTACGGAACATTCGCCTACCGAAGAATGCCTTTTGGACTATGTAATGCTCCTGCCACATTCCAACGGTGCATGACTGCCATATTCTCTGATATGTGTCAAGATTTTATGGAAGTCTTCATGGATGACTTTTCGGTTTTTGGTAACTCCTTCTCATCCTGTCTTAATAATCTATCTAAAATGCTTGTCAGATGTGAAGAAACCAACCTTGTCCTTAATTGGGAAAAATGTCATTTTATGGTTAAAGAAGGTATTGTTTTGGGTCATAAAATTTCTCAAAATGGGATTGAAGTTGACAAATCTAAGGTGGATGTTATTTCTCGACTACCTTATCCGACCAACCTAAAAGGCATTAGGAGTTTTCTTTGGCATGCGGGATTTTATAGACGTTTTATAAAAGATTTTTCAAAAACTGCCAAACCCATGACCCAACTCCTAATGAAAGACGCTAAATTTGATTTTAACGATGATTGCAAGAAAGCCTTTGACATTTTAAAAGAAAAACTAACTACTGCCCCGGTTATTATTGCTCCCGACTGGGGGCCATTTTGAACTCATGTGCGATGCTACTGATTATGCTGTTGGAGCTGTTTTAGGAGAGAGGGTGGATAAAAAATTTAAACCCATTTATTATTCTAGTAAAACCTTAAATGAGGCACAAGAGCATTATACAACCACTGAAAAAGAACTCCTGGCTGTAGTATATGCCTTTGATAAATTTAGGTCTTATTTAGTTATGTCAAAAACTATTGTCTACACTGACCATTCTGCTTTGAAGTACTTATTTAATAAGCAGGATGCCAAACCAAGGTTGATTAGATGGGTACTGCTGCTGCAAGAATTTAAAATTGAAATCAAGGATAAGAAAGGAGCTGAAAACTTAGCAGCTGATCACCTTTCACGATTAGAAAACCCTGAGCTCGAAGAACTTGATACAGAGACTATCCGGGACTCTTTCCCCGACGAACACCTAATGGCTGTTAGAATTAAAGATTCCAGTATCGAACCGTGGTACGCAGTTTTCGCTAATTACCTAGCAGCCAAAGTGTTACCTAGCAACAAAAGCTACGACCAAAAGAAAAAGTTCTTCTCGGATCTTAAATATTACTTCTGGGATGATCCGTTCCTTTTTAAATCATACCCTGATGGTATGATTCGGAGATTCGTATTTGGGGAAGAGCAAAGACAAATTCTGGAACATTGCCACAACGGTCCTGCAGGAGGACATTATGGTGCCGAAAATACTGCTCGAAAGGTTTATGAGGCCGGATTCTTTTGGCCAAGTATTTTCAAAGACGCCGCTAAGCATGTTAGGGATTGTGATGCTTGTCAGAGGGCAGGGAACATCTCTTCTCGTAATCAGATGCCACTCAACAATATTATGGTATGTGAGGTTTTGATGTTTGGGGGATCGATTTTATGGGACCTTTCACTCCATCGAAAAATAAAATTTATATCCTTGTAGCTATCGATTACGTTTCAAAGTGGGTTGAAGCGGAGGCCCTACAGACTTGTGACACTAGGAGTGTCATTCGCTTTTTGAAAAGATTATTCTCTAGGTTTGGGGTCCCTAAGACCATCATTAGTGATCGAGGGACGCACTTTTGTAATGCTATTATGGAGAAAGTTCTGAAGAGATACGGGGTACTCCACCGAATGTCTACACCTTATCACCCACAAACTAATGGGCAAACTGAGAACACCAACAGGGCACTCAAACGAATTTTGGAGAAATCCATCAGTAGTAACAGAAAAGATTGGTCCGACAAACTCGATGAGGCATTATGGGCATTCAGAATGGCCTTCAAAACTCCTATTGGAAGCACCCCTTTTAGGATTGTTTACGGAAAAGCATGTCATCTTCCCGTTGAATTGGAACACAAAGCATATTGGGCTCTCAAAAATGCCAATTTGGAGGCAGATATAATCAAGGAACATAGATTTTCCCAAATAAACCATGTAGCTGAATTACGAGATGAAGCATACGATCATGCCAGGGCATACAAAGACAGGACCAAAAGATGGCACGATAAGCGAATAAAGGAGAGAAGGTTCGAGGTAGGACTGATTTCTCATTTTTCAACTCAAGACTCAAATTATTCCCTGGAAAAATGAGATCTCGTTGGGTTGGTCCATACACAGTAAGTAAGGTATTCCCTTATGGGACTATTGAAGTTCATAACAAGGAGGGAGTATATTTTAAGGTAAACGGACACCGCGCAAAGATTTATTACGGGCAGGATGTTAGTAAGCTATCTGGTGATGAATTCTTCGCACCAGTCTAGTAGCCCCGCGGCTCTAAGTCTAACTTAAAGACTCGTTAATAAAGAAAAGTGCTCTTTGGGGAGACAACCTGAATTATTCCTTTTTTCTGTTTTTATTTCCTTTCTGTTGGGTTTTGTGTTTTCTAACCATTTTTGTAGGAGACAATGAAGTAATTACTGCTGCAGTTGCTGATCTGAACAGAGTTACGGCGTAACTCATCTTGGTGATTACGCCGTAACCAACATTTTAGCAGCATAATTCTTGACGCATTACCAATTACGGCGTAATACCATCTCAGTGGTTACGCCGTAACTATTCGCTTCTCAGCTCATACCAGGTTTTGAAAGTTACGGCGTAACTCTCTTATTGGAGTTACGACGTAACTCTCCTCTGCTTTAATTCTTTCATTTTAAAACACAGTAACCTTGTATTAGTTTTTAAATGAACTTTGTGGGTGTATTCCCTGTAAACCCTCACGAGACTTCACTCGTCCACTTGGGACACCAAGTGGTTTAAAAGGCTTGTTGCATTCGCTAAATGCAACCGTTATTCCTACGAAAGTGAGTTAGGTTTATTTTTCATTTTATTTTTTCTTTTAAGAATTATGCTTGTCGGTATTGTGATTTCAGGGATTGAAGTTTGCTCATGACGCTTTAACGAAGGCACGATCCTTTCTCGAGGGCCTTCTTCTTTTTGGAGCAATTTCAGGGAAGTTCTCGCTCTAATTCTACCTTTCTCTTCACCTTTATTTTAATGCCTAGTACAAAAGGGACTTTGTACAATTCAAGTGGGGGGACGGGAGTAGAATTATCTCTTGAACATTATTTCGCCCTCATTTTTTTAGTTTATTTTGAAAAATTATGCCATTTTTTATATTTTGACATGTTTTTCCGAACCTACCTAACTAGATTAGACCTTAGCCGAGCACATACAACCCTTGATATTACATGGTGAGATTAGCCTTATCCGTTTCCTATATTTTACCCCAAATCCACCAAATTATGAGTGTGCCGGTAGCTTGTAAACTTTAGAACTTGGCTTTTGCATCATTTCGAGACCATAGACGAGGTATGTTGAGTTATCTCGATGTATTTGGACTTTTCAGTTTTAGAAGGCAGTATTATAGGATTATCACCCAAACAGCCTACCATTGTGAGTGTATCGATTAGTCACCTCGACTTTTCGACCCCCATGTGAAACCCTTTTGTTGCACTCCCCTTTAGTGCAAGATACCCCTAGATACACCCTTCTGAGCCATTCCTTTCATTTTGTCCCCCAATATAATTGTTTCGTTACACCCTTACACCTTAGCCTACCCTGTAGTCTTTGTTGGTAATTGGGAAGTCATCATTTGCCTAAGTTCAAGGTTCGAGTGGAAAGGTTTGGAAATCACGCTTTCATCGACAACAATTATGAAGATCATTGAAGACCCCCCGAATTCCCATTGTTCATCTCAAGTGGGGGGATGTTATGTTACCATGTTATGTTCAAAAAAAAAAAAAAAGTTGATTGAGTATGATTTTGTAAAGTGCGATGTTATAAGCACTATTGTATGAGCTTTATTGTTTAGTATCGAGGAGGCCACCTCGGTCACATTTGAAGATTGGAGTTGGAGTTATACCAACTGAAGAAGAAAAGGTAGTGTGCCCATCACGACGTCCTCTAATGACACATCTACCTTGCATTTCATGATCCAGTCTCTAGACTTCTAAGCTTGAACTTTGGGCGGACGGTAAGTGGTGATGACTTAGTTATAGATATAGACTACCTGCTTGTTTTTCATTTTACACCAATTATACATTCCATGTCTTATCCTACCCTTTAGTCATGAAGCATGTCTAGGTGTTGCAGCGAGCAATCTTTGGTGTCTTGGCAATGGATTTGGTCATGTATCATTGATTTTGTCCACTTCGCCGTGACATGTTAGTAATGACAAGTCACCCCTTAACCTTTGTCGTGTCTACCCATATTGCCTTCGAGAATTGTTTAGCCCTTAACTCCAGTGGTGGAGATTTGTGTAACCGCCAAGCTTATGATAGAATACATGCTATGACTGTGCGATTGAGTGATCACCCCGAAATTGACACTTAGAATAGTTGAGAGATTTGAGTGTTTGTTCCCCTTTCGCGAGGTGTTCGGCTTTGTTTTATTCTAGCATAAGGGATTTGTAAACTCATATTTTCCAGGTTTTGGAAGATATCTTTTTAGGAATCTATCTAATAAGGTCTACTTGAGGGCAAGTAGAGTTCAAGTGGGGGGATATTTGATAACATCAAATAGTCCTGAATATTAAGTGTCAATTTCCCCCGTTAATGCTCGTTATTTATATCATTTATATGGATTTACGCTTGTTTTCCATTGTTTTACACTTTCAGGTAAATTGCGAGCATTGGAGCTAAAGAGACGCGGAAATGGAAACGTTACTAAGGATTTATCACAATATGCTTATTTTGAAGAGGTTACGGCGTAACTCGTCTCTCACATTACGCCGTAACTATTGCGTGACCCTGAAGTCCAACTCATCAAGAGGTTACGGCGTAACTCCTTCCAAAGATTACGACGTAACTCCATTAGGTCAAAAGAGGTTCCACGCCGCTGATACTTACGCCGTAACTACTGCATCACTTACGACGTAACCATGTTTATTGAAGACTACGGCGTAACCACTTATAAGGTTACGCCGTAACTAGCAGATCTAGTGCATTTACGGAAGAATAGAAGGTTACGGCGTAACTCATCTTTTGGTTACGCCGTAACCCAAACCTGGCCTATAAATACCCCACGAATTCCAGCATTTCTAATCATCCCATTCCACACACAATACTCTGAGAACGTAGGAAAAAGCTCAAGGAAGGTCTAGGGAAGCATACGGAGCTGTTTCCAAGGGAGAAGTCACACCATTACGATAAGCTTTAGCGTTTATTATTTCTTTTACTTTCAATTCATGTATTTCTTACCTTTGAATATTGAATAGATGTGCATGATTAATATGAGCGGCTAAGCACCCTTTGGTGCTAGCCTAGTTATGATTCCTTAATTGTTTTGTTTGTGTTTACCTTTACTTTCGTACAATTATTTCTAAGTGTATGCATGCATAGTTCTTTGGTAGTCCCCCCTGGTTTGGTAGTTTTGAATGGCGGTAGAGGCCAATTTCCTAGGAGATATGACCAACTGACCCTAGGTGAGCGGACTGAGACGGGAAGGGTAAGATATGACTAACTGACGACCCTTTCTACTTGTGCGATTTGACCAACTGATCACCTATCGTTTGGATGAACTTAAGAATTGGGGGGTGTAGTGTCTAAGTTCCTAACGGCCGGGCACTCACTATTTAGAATCTAGCATGTAGCGGTACTTAATGACTCGGCTTAGGGGACCAGGAACAACAGGACTTATGACGGTGCGCCTGATTTCTC
Source organism: Chrysanthemum makinoi (assembly GCA_910596185.1). Taxonomy (NCBI): domain Eukaryota; kingdom Viridiplantae; phylum Streptophyta; class Magnoliopsida; order Asterales; family Asteraceae; genus Chrysanthemum; species Chrysanthemum makinoi. The sequence continues at coordinate 236,274,103 of OU343224.1, read as the reverse complement.
CTGTGGTGGCATCTTTGCTGATAGGTTAGAGCGAATTGACCAAATGTTGTTCTCTCGAATTTCAAAGTGGCGCCAAAAACTTGATGCAGGTTTTACTGACCAGGTCTTAATATTTATAGTGTCTCGCTATACCTATGGTCTACCCTAATGCACTAACGGCGACATTGTACCCAAATTTCAAGTGGGGGGATGAGAGATAGAAATGATCGATTTTGATAGAAATATGTGCTAAATTTACCTAAATTTTAAAATTTTTTATATAGCACATTTTTTTTCATTGATGATGAAGGTCGAGTTAATGCATCTTATTTGCCTAGATTATGGAGTTTATGAGGCACCACATTATATTTCTTAACTCGTGTATTGGATTATTGAAGACCCCTTGACTCTTGACCATCGATTTTTGCTTTGGGATTGAATGCGACTAGTGGTGGGGTGACTGTGGACTTAGGAATCTATTTGTTTCGTGTCTTTTTATTTACACCCATTTAAAATTTCCCATGTCTTATCCTACCCTTAGTCATGAATCGAGCTTAGGTGAGGAAGCGAGCAATCATTGGTGTCTTGGCCATGGATTTGGTCATGTATCATTGGTTTTGTCCCCTTCGCCGTAGCTCGTTAGTAATGACAAAATAACCCCTTAAGCCTATGTTGTGTCAACCCATTGCCTTTTAGAATAGCTGCATCTATAGACTCTAGTGGTGGAGATTAGTATCTTTGCTAAGCCTATGATAGAATACTCTCCATGACTGAGCGGTTGAGTGATCACCCCAAAAATATTAAACACGTGAATTATGAGAGAGAGTGTGATTTCAATTCCCTTTTCGTGAGGTGCTCAGTTTGGAATTTTCTAGCTTAGGTGATTTTTAAACTCATAACTTCCAATTAATCCAGGGAGATATCTTTTTAAGAATTATTTAAAGGGTCTACCTGAGGACAAGTAGGATTCAAGTGGGGGGATATTTGATAACATCAAATTAGCCTGATCTTTTATATATCAAAATCCCGTGTTTATGGCCTCATTTGCATTAATATGGTACTTAATTCGTTCATAATTGCATTTTAGGATAAACGAGGCGTTGGAGCGGAAAAGATGTGATATAAGGCCAAAGATATGTCCTGAAGATTAATTTACAAGGGCCTATGAATTATTTGGGAAGGTTACGCCGTAACTGCTTAATAATGTTACGGCGTAAATATGAGCTTTGAAGGATACGGCGTAACCATCTCTTATGGTTACACCGTAATTATTTTTATTAGGTTACGCGTAACATGGCAATTTAGTTACGCCGTAGAGATAATTACGGATCGGATAAAAATATACGGTTGAAGAGTTACTGCATAATTTGGTAATTTAATTACGCCGTAATTATTAACTTGGGTGCTAAGGAGTTGAAGTCCCGTGGCTAAATGAAGATAATATTTACTCCGAGGATGAAAAGTAAAAATAGCAAGTACGATCAGGGACTGAAAGTGACAATTCATATGAAGTTTATTTACTTCTTGGACTAAAAAATAAATGAAGAAGAACGATCAGGGGCCAAAAGCGTCAACCAAGAGTTAATAAGTTTCAAGAAAATAGGATGAGGAGAAAAAGTACGGTTAACAATTACGCTTATAGTTACGGCGTATAACTTAGTTACGACGTAACTAAATAATTTAGTTACGACGTAACTATTCGAGATCCGGATTTCGTTGCGCCGACATTAGTTAAGGCGTAATTAGCCCTTAAGGTTACGCCGTAACCATGTCGGGGCCTATAAATACAACCCTAAATCTGCATTTTTTAGTATCTCTCTTCACCCCTCTCCTAAGGGTCGATTAGGGCACCACTTCAGGGCATTTTGCAGCAGTCCGAAGCTAGTTTTGAAGGAAGAATTCACTCGCAATCATCATCATTATTAGCTCTACATCAAGTAATTTGTATCAAACATTATGTTCAATTCAATTTATGATTTATTCATATTTGTTGGTATGATTTATTATATGTCTGGCTAAGCACCCTGGTGCTGGCCTAGTTATGATTCTTTAGTTGTTTTGTTTGCATTTACTTTACTTCCGTACAATTATTTCTAAGTGTATGCATGCATAGTTTATTGGTAGCCACCCTTGGTTCGGTAGTTTTGAATGGCGGTAGAGGCCAATTTCCTAGGAGATATGACCAACTGACCCTAGGTGAGCGGACTGAGACGGGAAGGGTAAGATATGACCAACTGACGACCCTTTCTACTTGTGCGATTTGACCAACTGATCACCTATCGTTTGGATAAACTTAAGAATTAGAGGGTGAGTGTCTAAGTTCCTAACGACCGGACACTCACTATTATAAATCTAGCATGTGGCGGTACTTAATGACTCGGCTTAGGGGGCCAGGAACAACAGGACTTATGACGGTCCGCCTGATTTCTCCTGTGGTGCCATCTTTGCTGATAGGTTAGGGCGAATTGACCAAATGCTGTCCTCTCGACTTTGACCCCACCTGAAGTAATTGGAAGTAAGTAGAGGTAGACATAACTAGCTAGGAAGTTTAACTAGGTTAGCACCACTCTCCTTCATTGATTACAACTCTTGCCTTTATCTGCTTTCTTTTATTTCCTTGTTTTATTAGTTAGTTTTATTATTCCAATCTTATTAGCAATTAAAATCGTGACATAGACTTAAGTTAATTTCCGATCCACGTAGCTCTTGGGACGACCTCGGTTTTACCGAATACTACACTACACACGACCGGGTACACTGCCCGTTAGTACATTAGGGTAGACCATAGGTATAACGAGTAATTATAAATATTAAAATCTGGTCAGTAAAACCTGCATCAACATTCTGTTACTAATTAATAAGCATTGCTATTAGGTATATTATTAAACGTATTTATATTTATACCAATCATTTTTTTTATCGAAGAATAGTGTTTGTTAGTAGGGGTGAGCTCGATTCGTGAACCGAACCGAAATCAAGAGAACCGACAACCGAAAGATGCATCTTAGGAACCGAGAACTGGACCGAAGTTCTTGTGTCCAATTCGGGTATTTTAGTTCTGGAACAGTCAATGTTTTAAAAACATTCAAAAAATAAATATTCTTTGTATGTATGCGCTTATTTATGTCTAAAAAATATTGAACAATTAAAGTTTATATCAAATATCTGAGCTAAGTCATTGGTTCTTTATAAATTAGCAGCACAATCTTTAAAAAAACGACGTCTTTGAGACATGAAAAAGCAAACAATCTTTGAAACAAGACCATCTCACTATCCAATTATTTATTGATATTTAAACTTCTTACAAAAATATCAAAGTTTTCATTATTTTTCAAAGACAACTATAATCAACATATTAATTTCTAATACTTTATTATAATTTATGACTCTTTCACCTGCTAGCTCAAGTTAGACGATAAAGTTTTAACTAGCATAGAGGCATACATATGTAAACGAATACTTACAAAACTAAACGTTCTATAATCGTCTCATATATTAAAAAGTCGGGCGGATCTTCGGTTCAGGAACCGATACCCGCGATTTCGTACCGAAATTTTTTTTTGCAATATTGAAGAACCAAGAATCGAACCGCGGCTCTAAAATGAGGTTCGATATACGTCGGTTCTGGTTCGGTTCTCGGTCCATTTATTCACTCCTATTCAGATTGGTATCATGTCTAAAAAGTTCATATTTAAATTATTAAAAGATATGATCGAGCTAAAAGAAAGGGCCAACCATGGTCGTGTGAAGGGGGCATTGAAGTTGCTCTTCGGAGCATCTCGAAACGAATTAGGGGTGTTCAAACGGTTGGGTTTTGGTTTAATGAGGCTAATCAATTCGGTTTCTTCAATTGGGGGAATTGCATATATATCTACAAAGATACATAGTTAGATATATATCTAAGCAAAAGACATAATTGCGTATATATCCTTTCAAAGACTTAAATCTATACTACATATAAAAGAAAAACGGTCAAACTTTGAAAAGTGAAATGTTGAAAGTCAAAGGTGAGAGAAATGTATGGTGTAATTAATACTCTTATTAAAACACCCATTACTTAAAAGTACAATAGTTTATTCATATTGTACAACCAATTAAAAGCATATCTACCAAATTAAAAACCATCAATTAAAACATCTCTTACTAAAGAGTAAAATAAAACTTTCATAATGTACAATTTAAACAAGCTACAACATAATTCAAAATATAAAATAATTAAACACACTAATTAATGTTCTTTTTAAAACACCCTAAAATGAAAAGTACATGTTATTATATACTTTATACAAATTAATAAAACACACAAAGCTTCATACAAGCTAACAAGTTGATGGTGCATATTTTTTGAAAATCAGAGGACTAACGGGTTCAACCGGGAACCGGTGTCGCCACCGGTTCGGCTAACCAATAAAGCAATCCGAAAACGAACCAGAGAGGACTCGTTGAAACCGATAGAAACTGGTGAATCAGGTCTCATCGAGATCTATTTTTCTGGTTAATCGTCACAGGGTACCCGCCGCCGCAACGCACGGGTACCCTGCTATACTATATATAAAGAAAAAACCAAAAAGTAAAAAGTAAAAAGTTGAAACTAAAAAAGAAAATGTTGAAAACATATATTTTAAAAAGAAAACTATTAATATATATCGAAAATCGGGTTGACCCGGGACGCTTCAAACCTGGTGGGTTGATCCAGTTTAATTTGACCCGTTTTTTAACCAACCCGTCGGGTTGACTCGGTTTAAATCCCGTTTTTCGACCGGAATAGTTCAACCGGTTGAACCACCCGGGTCGAACCAAATTTCAAAACATTATGTTTAATCCCCAAATCTTTAAAATTTTATAATTTTTCGTTTATAACCCAAAATTTTTTTTAACACAAAACGATTTGTCGCTATAAAATCCCGTTGCTATGCACAGGTACTTGTTGGCGTATATGTCCGGAGGACATGCAGTCCGGCAACATCACCGTCCGGACGGCATTGTCTAAACCGTCCGGACGTCAAACGACAAAGATCCAGTTTTTAAGGGATTCTCACCACGTGGCCTATCAACTAGGGTGGCTATAGGCTTGCAAGCATGTAATATAGGTCTGCACGAACAGTGTATCTTCAGTGATGAAGGTACATAGTTGGGGTAGTATAAATACCCCAACACATTTAATGTTTCATGATAAATACACACACTTACATCAACCACTGCATTTATTACCATCCTTTCCCTCCAGCTTACTTTCACACCGAGCTTGGTCCCTGGACACCGCCCGTATGCAGGCTAACGTGTGTTATTGCTTATCAGTGCAGAAGGAACGCTTATTTCCTCCGGCATCGTTGATTGTAGTCGAACTCCTCAGCCAAACCTGATAGCAGGAATTTGCCTCAACAAATTGGCGCCATCCGTGGGACCCGTTATTCATTCTACCAGAGAATTGGATGGCAGGTTCGCAACCACCACCTCCGCCTGAACCCAACTCCCCTCCGGAAAACGTAGGCGGGAGTGGAGTCTTCAATAGGCAAACCTCCGGAATACCGGAACAACTACAAGCCCAGATGGCATCTTTAGAGACCCTCCTCAGAAAGTACAATGCAACCGGGCCCGGAGTCATCAAGCCTATCCGGCTCTCTATCGAAGAAGAAGACGAGCAAGAGGAGGGTGTCTGAACCAAACCCGGGATGATCTCAGCAAACCCCATAAAGAAATTGCTCGATCACCCTTTACACGAAGAATAGTAGAGTTTGCTGGCCCGAAGTACATCATGCCCACCAATCTAAAACTATACAATGGCTCGGCTGACCTGGACGACCATATCAACCGCTTCGTGGAGCAGCTTAATCAAGGAGAATGGCCAATGCCGGTGTGGTGCCGAATGTTCCAGCAAACTATGGACGAAGCGGCACAAGGCTGGTTCAGCAATTTGGAGCCGGGTAGCATTGACAATTAGGACGAACTCAGGGAGCATTTATCCGTCAGTTTGCCCTACGGCAAAAAACCTGAAAGACCCTACGTAAATCACCCGATTGTCGACAGCCAAACGAAACACTACCGCCTTCAAAGAACTGTGGACTGACGAGGCCAGTCGGATACCGGGGTTCCCGAACTCATGAAGATATCGCGTTTTATGAATGCTCATCGGTGCCCTGATTTGGCTAAGAAGTTCTCTGATCAAGTCCCAAAATCTGTGAAAGAAATGATGACCAGGGTAGACGATTATATCCGGGCGGAAGAGGCTTATAAAAACACCGAGCTGCCAAGGGGAGAAACCCATGACCTATCCCGGAAGCCAAGCGGTCAAGTCTCAAGAGACAGGAATCCCAGGGGAGGATTCAATGACAGGAAGAGGGGCGACCGACGGCCTTGGGAAAGGAATGATTCTCGACAGAGAGAAGTCTTCTCCCCTTATGTCTCTCCAAAAGCCGAAGCACGACCCCGAAATGAATTCAGACGTAGCGAATTCAATAAACATGATGGTTCTCGGATCCTGCTCTCCGGCCTCACTAAACAGCCCAAAGAAATACTTTCGACCGAACACCACCTAAACTTGCCCCCACCGCCCCGTTAAGCATGTGGGAAGCCAAGCAAAGAAAATGAGGATCGGTTCTGCGAATATCATGGAGAAAGAGGCCATCTCACCAATGACTGTTATCATTTAAAAAAGCAATTGGAAGTGGCCCTTGAATCGGGGAAGTTAGATCACTTGGTTAAGAATGTCCAGCAAAAAGGAAAGGAAAGACCGAGAGGTCACAATGGAAAAGGAAAAGTGATCAACATGGTCCATCAATACTCGGAGGATCGTAAAAGAAAGGGCAGGTTCTATGATGAAGACTGGATGAATATCCCTATATCCTTCCCCCAGATAAATACGGACGACCTGTCGACGAGCCAAGTAATCGTAGAGGCCAAAATAGAAGGATATTTTGTAAGGAGGGTGTTTGTAGATGAAGGCCTCCGCCCAAGTCATGTATGAACATTGTTTCAGGAACTTTTGTCCTTCCATCCAATCCTGGCTGCAAGAAACTAGTTCTCCGCTGGTAGGATTTTTCTCGGCAAGTCATCCGCCGATGGGAAGATAGAACTAGAGGTACGCATGGGGGATCATGGTCTGTTCCGAACGGTGATGATGACGTTCACGGTAGTAAAATCGCCTTCTCCCTACAACATAATACTGGGCCGAACGGGTCTCAAAGAATTAAGAGCCATACCCTCTACCATCCATGCAATGATGAAATTCCCCACTCCGGAAGGGATAGCCACTCTGATCGCCAAAAGAGCGGTAGTCATGGAATGTAGGAGATTCGAGGAAGGGCAGGACCCCCGGAGAAGCTGCCCTTCCGAGAGGGAAATAGAAACTTGGGATCAAGAAACTCAAGAAGGTCAGGAACAAACGGAAGACATCCTAATGGATGGGATAAAAACAAGGTTAGGAAGGGAGAGAGCGGGATGGCTAGATGAGCTGCCCAACGTTTTATGGGCGCATCGGACGACGCTCAAAACATGCAACGGAGAAACCCCTTTCAGCCTGACGTATGGCAGCGAGGTGGCCGTAATCCCGGGCGCCGAAATAGGATGCCCACACACCGGACGATGATGTTCCGGGAGGACCGTAATGAAGAACAGAACCGCCTCAATTTAGACCTCTTACAAGAAAGAAGGGAAAACGCTGCCATCCAGGAAGCTAAATACAAAACGCAAGTAGAACAATACTACAATCGGAGAGTTAAGCCAATGAATTTCAAAATAGGGGATTTTGTCTACCGAAAGAATGAAGCAAGCCGGGTGGAAAATCAAGGAAAGTTAGGACCTAATTGCTCTAGCAGTGGTTCCATATCCACTGCTAGTTCAGAAGAAACCACTACTGCAACTAGTTCAAGATGAGAATGAAGATGCGAAGACCAAAAACAAAAGCCAAACAACTCAAAGAGTGTGAGAAGAGAATTATTTCAATATGAGAATGAAGATGCGAGCACACAAAAAAGGTTAGGCCTACAAATTTAACAACCCATTTTATTCATTGCAATATCTTACAATCGATTTTCATGGGTCACACACAAGCACTACAACAACACTTATAATAAGATCACTAACACACACAACTGAAAAAACAACCAACAACAGAGAACACACTTAGCAGACACACACTTAGAGATCCATCAAGCCCCTGAGTTTCTGGATAAAGAGGTCATGGTTCCGAGCATTTAGCTCCAGTTCCCGTGCAAGGATACGCGTCTGCGTGATCTTTTGATCATCTTTACCTTGAACCCCCTCAAATATTTTGCTGTTTTTTGAGCATGCGTGTTTCCAACACTCTCCAATTCTTGAATGAAGCTAAGCCTTTCTTCAGTGATTTGAAGCAATCTTCCCGCAAACGCATTCATTTGTTGTGCCATACCAATATCTTCGCCAGATGCTTGGCAATAGAACACTAACATATATCGCACAGTTTGTTAGAATTTGCACGGCTCTAAGCTTATCACACCTAGGATATCTAGACATTTCCTTATCTCACTTCTTTATCACAAATAAAAAAATAAAGTGGTTCACTAACAAGGTGGGTTAGCTGTCTTAAATAGGCAACCATCAAATAAAAACAAAAGGCATATACATACATTACTGTTTATTGGATTTGTTTTTTGATTTAATTTATCCATGCTAAAATTACAGCTTTTATTATTATTTTTATTCATTACACATGCATGTTTCTCAAATATAAACACAAACTTTATTAAACACATACATATTATTGAATAACACCAAAAAAAATCCGTGTAAGCATAGGCTCCTTTTTCACATGCCTATTCCACATCTCCAGTCCATGTCCTCATAATTCAGTCCCTCACATGATGCATAGCTGCTCCCATATTATTGAATAACACTAAAAAAAAATTACAGCCTTTCAACTGCTTTAAAGCCCAGCCACATATTGGCACTAAATTTGTTTTTTTCACTTACACATGCTCACAAGATTTACTATTTCTGAACACACATCCAAAACAGGACAAATGCTTGCTGGTTTTGCATACAACTTTTATCTTCTCACATCGTGCACACCTATCAAAGGCTAGCACACCAATTATTTATACACTTACTTGATCTTGGAACCACAAATCACCACTCAACCATAGGCAGTGCTGTTTAACTTCAACCAATGACACACTAAAAACAGCAGAAACCAAAATTATTGACCATGCCCTTTCACACTTCACAATCCTTTGCATTGATTAACCTTTCAAAATTATTGACCATGCCCTTTCACATAAAACATAAAGAAACATTCATACACAAAGACAACGTTTTATTCATAACAAAATTCAAATACTTGGTTGAAGAAAATAAATTAAAATGCAAGAAATTTAAAATTCATCAAACCTTGCAAGCAATATAGTCACTAGCACCAATCACCAGAGCAACCAACACTAACCCTTTAGATCCATCAAACCTACATGACGTTGCTTTTCAGCCCTCCCTTCACGAGCTAAATCCAAAACCGCAACCAGCGCACCTAAGATATCTCGGTCTCTCTGCTGCGTCTCCAAAATGCACTCAACTGCATCAGGAGCAACATCATCAAATGGACTAAAAGACTGGCCTTCTTGAATTAGTCGATCTCTTCTCTCAATGTTAGCCTCAAGATCAGCACATTTCTGCGAAATGTACATAACCATACTCTCATTCTCTCTCCATTCTTGCACAAACAGATACTTAAAGCAATGCTGGAGCTTATTAGAACCACAACACTCCTTTAAATGGTCAATGTTTGGTGTTGCACCCATTGGTGGTTAGATATGAGGTGAATGCAAAATGCCTAACCAAAAGCATCCTTATATAGGCAACAAAAACAGACAGGGTGTAAAACAATTACTTATAACACCTATCAAAGTGTAACACACCAATTATTTATACAGTTACTTAATCTTGGAACCACAAATCACCACTCAACCATATGCAGTACTGTTTAACTTCAACCATAGACATACTTAGCCTTATAGAACGTTACAAGTTTAACACCTAACCATTTAACTACTTTTAACTTAGTTAAATAAACAGAACATTGACCTAGAAATTATCCAAGTGATAGAAATCATCCAAGTCATAAGTATTTGATGATTCAGGGAGTGAATTTAGGTTAATGCCAGAATTCTCTACGTCACCCTCCCAAACGCTATTACTTGGTTCACCATCCCAACGTACGGCATCCCAATCCTGGTATATTATCCCATTTTGAAAATACTCGTCGTCCACTTGCGTTTTTGGTTCCTCTTTCACTTGAAATTCAGTACTTGACTTACGTTTACGACTTCCCTGTTTAAATGCCATCTCTTGCATAACTTCTTTACCCTTGTCTGACCTGCTATTCGTTTTTTTCTGAGAACATATTTAACCTATCTTGTCAGAATACTAAAAAACAAGATTAGTTATACATTTGAATAAACAAGGTAGGTTACATGTTTTCTGGGCAATGGTTCCATACATGCTTCACGGGTGTGCCCTACGGTACCACACCTTCCACATTTTACAACTTTTGGCTCCTCATTTTTTGATCGGATACGATCTTTGTTTTTAGGTCTTCCTACCTGCCTCTTGTCCATCAATCCAAGGCTTTAACCTTTTGCAAGTTACCCGGATCATGCCATCTTGACTCTAATTCCAAAGGATACACCATTTCATGATATGTGCCTTTGAGTGCAGTTTTCGTAAACCATGTTTCCGCCAATTTGTTACGCTTAGTCAAATTCTTCTTCTACACACGACACACACATGACCACATGGTAGTCCCGAAGTTGCCATTTCCCACGCTGTTTGTAATAAAACCATACACGAATAAACAACATTTACCGTAATAAACAACCTGTTTATTGCAGGTACCTGCAAGTGCATTCATTTTTTAGAAAATCAACAATATGACTACGACGATGGTCTAGAACTTGGTACATAGCACACATGGCAATGCCTCTTACTTCCCAATTAGCACTCTTTAACATTCTCTGCTCAACCTTCCTAGCTGCCCATTGTGTAAGTTTAAATTCTGGTGCGTCTAAAGAATAAACATACATCAGGTAACATTTATCGAACAAGTAAATGAGAGACGACGAATATACAGTTATACCGTAGTATTTTTCTCGACGTTCGAAATACCAATCTTGTAGAAGCCTTCTGTAGTACTCTAAGAGCATAGTTATTGGTACCTTTCGAACGTGCCTTGTTAATGAATTTATTGATTCTGCACTGTTTGACATCAAATAATTGTATCTTTTTCCAAGGTAATATGCCCTTGGCCACTTTTCATACCCGCCTTTAAGTTTTTGACGGCTTCATTTTTTTGCACTAAGCTCGGAAATTGATTTATCAAAATCTTCAGTTGTATAGGTTTTGCACACCTTCCAGTACAAAGCCTTATGCTTTTTTCAGGTCAAATTGCAATTCATCATCAAGTGACGACAACAATAACCATGAAAGCAATTTGAAAAACTAGGTCACAAGCTTTTGTTATTGATTGATGCCCGTCTGAATAATCGCTATATTAGGCACTTCACCAATGCATTCTTTCAACCAGCTCAAAACAATGTCCAGCTTCAGCCGGTCTCACCCGTATGCGACCCCAGAAGCATTGGAATAATCTGATTGTTTCCATCCATAAATAACAAAGAAGCATGTTGGTTCCAAGATACTTCCCTTTTAGATGCGCAGCATCAATTATAATTAATGGCCGCATGAAGGCTATAAAACTCCGAATCTAGTATCGTTAAGTATATATTAGTGCTTAGTATACGTTAAAGCTTAATATAATAATAATAATAATAATAATAATAAGAATATTAATAATAATAATAATAGTAATAATAATAATAATAATAACAATAAATATAAATCTTCCCGAAACTTACCGCAAAACCAAATGCTACAAAAACCATCTTAAATCTTCCAGCATCGTCTGTATCGATGTGTGTTACCGTCCCCTCATTTTTTAGCTTTAGGTTATGACAATATAAAGCTAATCAGCCAAACGATTCTTCATGTTTACCATTCAACACCTTAATGCCAAATTCCTACCTCCCCAAGCTCGCTTTGTAAGAAATGTTTACTTCCATTCAAGACTCATATCTCTTTGTATGTCCTTTCCAAAGATATACCCTCTGATTATCTTTCAATTTTTCGATTAGTAACTGACTAAGTAATTTCATTGTCGCATTACGATGATTAGGATGTAATTCAGTTCTTGAACATGTGTGGACATCGTTGATGCTAGATACAAAGAATGTGCTATCTAGTTTTTTTATACGGGTGTATATGTTCCATGAGCAGCCTTCATTTATACATTTCACTTTGTACCTCGTGCTTTCAGATTTATTAACTTTGTATTCAAAACGCTCAACTAATGACTTCTTTCCAATAGCAAACATGTATTCTGCCTTATTAGGTTCCTTGGATCATGATTTATTCTAAGTGTTGGAACCTCGGACAGTGTTGTTGAAACCATGGACAGAAGAATGAATCCACTGCTGATGAGAAACCGCGGCTAGTAGTATTAAGTAACCGCGGATATTGTATTGTAACCACTGCTAGTCTTGTATAGTCGGTTTAATATTTTGTATTAGATAAATATGGAAAAGATATTTATCTTTTAGGTTACGTATTGTATTATGTAAAGGACTCCTTAGCCTATAAAAGGAGGTCTTAGGTTAGATTAGATATAACGATGTTTTATATCTAAGGTCGATACACTTCAAGGTTGAAAAACCCTAATATTGGTTAGAGTATTCGATATAATAATAATATTGAGGTGTTGAATGTTTATTGTTCTTCTTCTTAAGATTAAGTATTAAATTCCGCGTGATACTTAATAAGTCTTTGTTTAAGTCAATTTCTATAAAAGATCGCTCTCAACTGGGATCAACAAGTGGTATCAGAGCTTGTGATCTAGAAACTGAAACCAAGAAGAAGTTTAGTTAAGTCCTGTTAAAGTAAGTTAAGATGTCTGACGAAACACACATGGTTACTGCATCAAAGGTGCCCATGCTTAAGCAGGGTGAGTACCAAATCTGAGAATGCTAATGAGGCAATACATTCGTATGATTGATTATGTCACCTGGGAAGTTGTTGAAAAAGGTGATACTCTTCCTAGGAAGGGTGATGATGGCAAAGATATAGCCATTGTTAGTGAAATTGACAAGGCTAAGAGGAAGCTGGAGATTAAAGCTCACAGTATTCTCTCCATGGGAATACCTAATGAGTATGCTTTGGACTTTGAACAATATGAGTCTGCTAAAGAGTTAATGGATGCGATTGAAACAAGGTTTGCTGGTAATGAAGCTACAAAGAAATCAAGGAAGAATATGCTTAAGCATCAGCCTTGAAAACTTCATCGCTCTTAGTGGAGAAAAACTTGATGGAACTTATAACAGACTTCAAAAGCTTATCACCAACCGGTTAGTAGACTACAAGGTTGCTCAAGAAGATATAAATTTGAAGTTCATCAAGTTTATCACCGACTGGTGTGCACACAGTTGTGTGGAGAAATAAAGATGACTTTGAAAAGATGACTCGACAATCTCTACAACAACTTGAAGGTATATGAGTCTGAGAACAACATTGCTGGTGCATCTTCAACTAGCCAAAACATTGCTTTTGTTTCCACTAATCACAAGAGCTCACAAGATGTATCCACTGCTGCCTATGGAATAACCACGGCTATTGCAAACGATACCACCGTCGTGATAATGTCGTGATGGTGCAATTTGTGCTTTTCTAGCTGATTTAACTACCGTGTTACTGTTTTGAATCAAGATTTAGATCAAATTGATCCTGATGATCTTGAAGAGATAAATCTTCAATGGCAGATGGCAATGTTGACTCTCTAAGCAAGGAAGTTCTTAAGGAGGACTGGAAGACAGGTTAAGTATGATGGTCAAAGAAGAGCCGGATTTGACAAAAGCAAGATGGAGTGCTTTAACTGCAAGAAGAAGGGTCACTTCGCTAGAGAATATCGAGCTCCCAAGAGAACTGAAGGCATCAAGAAGACCACTGAAGAGCCTGCTTCTTCTTCAGCATTGGTTGCTCAAGATGGGATTGGTGATTATGACTGGAGTGATCAGATTGAAGAAGGTCCCAATGCAGCTTTTCTTGCTAGTGAAGCTTCTAAAGAGCATAACTTTGCTCTTATGGCCTATGCTTCATCTTCTGGTTTAGATTCTGAGGTATTTAATGATTCTAAAAATTCTACTTGTTCTTTCAAATCATGTCAAGATAACTTAGAATCACAAAGAGCTATTATTGAGAGTTTGAGAAAAGAAGTTGAAAGACTATCACTAGATAACTTAGGTTATAGAGTTGGCCTAGAAAGTGTTGAAGAAAAGCTTAATTACTGTATTAAATGTGAGTTTGAGTATGTAGATAAGATAAATATACTAGGTGGTGAAATTGATCTTAAAGATAGAGAAATCACAATGCTTAAAAAGAAACTAGAAGAGGCAGAGAGTGTAAAACAAAAAGCCCTAGTAGAAAAAGAAAAACATGTTGTTAGGGTTGCTAAAACACAATATGCTTCAGATCTAGTAAATAAGCCAATAGGTCAAAAATTGTTTAAAGATGGTACTGGTCTTGGTTACAATGATATGCCTCCACAACCTCTTATGAAACATGCACCACCTACAAAAGAACTATCATTTAGCAGTGAATTTAGCTTCAATAAACCTGAAGGTGAGACTAGCAAGATTGAATCACCTAAGTTAGGTTCTGATAAGTCATCTGATGCTCCCACTATTGAAGATTGGGAATCAGATTCTGAGGAAGATAGATCTGAATCAATTCAGCCAGAGAAGATAGAACATGTTAAGAAAGTTGATTCTAAACAAGCCAACCTTATTCCTAGATTTGGAGCACCTATCTCTAGGAAAGTGGTAGAGTATAAGGAGATACCTAGGGAACAGATGAAAAGATACATACCTAGGGGCAATCAGAGAAACTTTAATGGCCTAATTTCTAACAGGTTAGGTGATGAGTTTCAATGTGTCAAGAAAGCTTGTTTTATATGTGGTAGTTTTCAGCACTTATAGAGAAACTGTTATAAGAACCAACCATAAGTTTGGAATCAATGGAAGAGGGTAAATCACCAAAACTTTTCAAAGAAAACAAACCCTCATCCTAACAAAAACATGATTCCTAAAGCAGTGTTAATGAGGAATGGTAATACAAAGTCAATAGTCACTGCTACACCCAAATGGGTTCCAACCACGGCTAAGCAAAATGTAAACACGGCTAAGCAAAATCAAACCACTGCTAAGCAAAATATCACCACTGATACAAAAGAAGTTTTAAAAATCCAAAGGTGATAACTCATAACGTGGTTGGAAATCATTTTATGTTGTTAAGGCCTCAGCTAGTTGAAAATGGAAGCCTAAGACCAAGGTTTTACATCATGTCAATCGTGCATCAATGAACCTAAACAAATTTGATTATATTGATACACAGGCGACCCAAGTCAAGATTGGCTTGGGTCCACAAAAGGAACTAATTTGTTTAAATTCATGTGCGTGGCAATCTATAAGATGAGCTAAAAGACAAAGGAATTTTTGATAGTGGTTGCTCTGGGCACATGACTTGGGATGGGAGCAACCAGGAGGATTTTGAAGCTTTGATGGAGGATATGTGGCATTTGGTAATGATCCCAAGGGAGGAAAGATACTTGGCAGAGGCACAATCGAATCGGAAATTAGACTTTGAAAAGGTCTATCTGGTATAGGGACTAAAGTACAATTTATTTAGTGTTTCTCAAATGTGTGATAAGAAAAACTGGGTACTTTTTGGGGAAACTGAGTGTGTGGTGTTGTCACCTGATTTTATGATGCCTAATGAAATGTATATACAGCTTAGGGTACCTAGGAAGAAAAACATATATTGTTTTGATCTTAAAGATGTAATTCTTAATAGGTCCTTAACCTGTTTGTTTGCTAAAGCATCAGTAGATGAGTCTAAATTATGGCACAAAAGGCTAGGTCACCTTAATTTTAAAACAATCAATAAACTGGTAAAAGGCAACTTAGTGAGAGGGTTACCTTCTAAGGTTTTTGAGAGTAAGGAACCTTGTGTGGCTTGTCAAAAAGGAAAACAACATAGAGCCTCTTGTAAGACCAAAACTGTTAACACCATCACACAACCATCGCTTATGCTTCATATGGACTTATTTGGACCTACCTTTGTTAAAAGTTTGAACCATAAGCACTATTACCTAGTTATCACCGATGATTATAGTAGATTTTCTTGGGTATACTTTTTGGCTGCTAAGAGTGAGACTAGTGAGATCCTCAAGAGTTTCATTACTAAGATAGAAAATCTAGTAAATCATAAGGTCAAGGTAATCAGATGTGATAATGGAACCGAGTTTAAGAATGATGTGATGAATCAGTTCTGTGTAGCTAAGGGTATAGAAAGACAGTTTAGTGTTGCTAAAACACCACAACAGAATGGTGTAGCTGAAAGGAAAAATAGGACACTAATTAAGGCTGCTAGGACAATGTTGTCAGAATCTAAGTTACCAACTACCTTTTGGCTGTCAAGCTTTAGGCACGGCATGTTATGTGCAGAATAGAAGTTAGGTAGTGAAGCCTCATAACAAGACCCCCTATGAGCTGTTACATGATAGGAAGACAATGATTACATTCCTAAAACCTTTTGGGTGTCCTGTTACTATCTTGAATACCATAGACTACCTAGGTAAGTTTCAAGAAAAAGCTGATGATGGATACTTTTTAGGCTATTCTACCAATAGTAAAGCCTTTAGAGTATACAATAGGAGGACTAGGATTGTTGAAGAGAACTTACATGTTCAATTTAGTGAAGAGACTCCTAGTGTTGAGACTAAAGGACCAGAACGGCTGTTTAACATTGATATGCTAACCAAATCTATGAATTATGAACCTATCTTTGCAGGCACTTCCACTAATGTTAATGCAGGTACACAAAAGGATTCTGATGCAGAAACAGATTCTAAGGAAGCTGACTCTCCAAAGGAGTTCTATTTGGTTGAAAAGTGGAAAGTCGGTTCTGTCTCACCTATCATTAATAAGCAAGGTCCCACTGATGATGATGCATTGAATTCTGAAAGCAAAGTTGATCATCATCAAGATAAGGATGAGTTATTGAAAGATAACCCTGTCGGTAGAAGAAATTGAAAGAAAGAAAAAGCATTCTGAAAGCACTGCTAAGCTAAACAAAAACACGGATAGAGATAATGAAAGCACTGCTAAGCCATCTTCTACCACTGCCAGTTCAAGTGAAACCCCGGCTGTAGTACCGGTGATAGTACTTTCTTTGGACCAACTGCAAAGCCATTATTTGGTCAAGAGGAGTATCCACATAATCCTACCATGCCTGCTTTGGTAGATATTGATACTCCTACTGATGATGAAGACATGGATGATTTCTTCAATGCTGATTTTACTAATTTAGAACATGTCATTCATGAAAGTCCAGTCACCACCACAAGGATACATAAAATTCATCCTAAGGAACAAATACTTGGAAATTTGAACACCCCTGTTCAAACAAGAAGCAAGGTTCAGAACACTAAAACCTTTCCTGAGCAAGGTTTCTTTGCAAGATCACTTCACAAAAGAAATAGTCATAAAGATCTGCAAAATTGCTTGTTTGCTTGTTTTCTGTCTCAAAAGGAGACCAAGAGAGTGGAAGAAGCTTTATCAGAAGAAGGATGGGTAGAATCAATGCAAGAGGAGCTTCTTCAGTTCAAACTTCAAGAGGTTTGGATATTGGTTGATCTCCCTAATGAAAAAAGGGCAATTAAAACAAAATGGGTGTTCAGAAATAAGAGAAATGAAAGAGGAATTGTGGTAAGGAACAAATCAAGGTTGGTTGCTCAAGGATACACACAAACTGAAGGCTTGGATTATGATAAAGTATTTGCTCCAGTTGCAAGAATTGAGGCTATTAGATTATTTTTAGCTTATGCTTCATTCAAGAATTTTGTGGTGTATCAAATGGATGTTAAGAGTGCTTTTCTGTATGGCACAATTGATGAGGAGGTTTATGTTTGTCAACCTCCTGGTTTTGAAGATCCTGATCATCCTGACAAGGTTTACAGGGTGAAGAAGGCTATGTATGGGTTGCATCAAGCTCCTAGGGCATGGTATGAGTGCCTGTCTACTTATTTGATGGACAATGACTTCAAAAGAGGGCTGATTGATAAGACTTTGTTCATAAGGAAGCACAAGGATGATATTTTGCTAGTGCAGGTTTATGTTGATGACATCATCTTTGGCTCAACCAATAAGGAGCTTTCTAAGGATTTTGAGAAACTTATGCATGATAAGTTTCAGATGAGTTCTATGGGAGAACTCACTTTCTTTTTGGGGCTACAAGTTCAACAAAGGACTGATGGTATTTTCATTAGTCAAGACAAATATGTAGCAGATGTTTTGAAGAAGTTTGGGTTTCAGGATGTGAAGAGTGCTAGTACACCTATGGAGACTCAGAAACCACTGCTACCTGATGATGGAAGTCCCAAAGTTGATTTGAAGCTGTACAGTCCATGATTGGATCTTTGATGTATCTTACTGCATCTAGGCCAGATATAATGTTCTCAGTTTGTGTGTGTGCAATATTTCAAGTCACACCCAATACATCACACATGAATGCCGTTAAGAGATTCTTTAGATACCTTAAAGGTCATCCTAAACTGGGCCTTTGGTATTCTAAGGAATCCGCTTTTGATTTGGTGGCCTATACAGATAGTGATTATGCTGGTGCTAGTTTGGATAGGAAATCTACAACTGGAGGATGTCAGTTTTTGGGAAGCAGACTAATTTCATGGCAGTGTAAAAAGCAAACTATTGTGGTAAATTCTACAACTGAAGTTGAATATGTGGTTGCTGCTAGTTGCTGTGGTCAAGTTCTTTGATTCAATCAATTTCTGGATTTTGGGTACAACTTTATACATACTAAGATTTACATTGATAATAAAAGCACAATATGCATCATTAAAATCCTCGCTTTACATTCTAGAACTAAACATATTGAGATAAGGCATCATTTTATTAGAGATTGTAATGAGAAAAGGTTGATTCAAATGGTAAAAATCCATACCGATTTCAATGTTGCTGATCTTCTCACCAAAGCTTTTGATGTGGGGAGGTTTCAGTACCTTGTAGTTAGTATTGGAATGATTAATCTCTAAATCTCAACTTGTTTTGTAAAAGTTTGTACAAGTGTTGGACTGTTATTATGTGATCTTAGTATTGCTATTTTTGTTTCTAACCACTGATAGTTATGTTCAAACCACTGTTTGTTTCTTTGTGTTCCCACTAACTATTTTGCAGAGATTTGGAAGTTTCTCACTGTTTGTATGATGCAAGAGACTACAAAGGAAATAGCCATGATACTCTTATTCATAGTTCATAAACTGCATTATACAATGCAGTGGTTACAATCATGGTTACACACTACATGGAGCACACATTACAACTAGCTACTCTAGTTCCTATCATCTATTACAAAAGTTGGTGGATATACATATGAAGAAGTCAAGTTGAAAATGGAAAGATGGATTGATGAAAACGATGATGGATGCATTTGTGATATGAGAAATCTTCCATTGTTCCATCTACTCGTTCCACCATAAAGCAACTACTCCATCTTCCCTTTTCCCTTACCCTTCACCTCTGCAACCTTGACCTTACCCTTTTCCCTTACCCTTCACCTCTGCAACCTTGCCCTTACCCTTCCTTCCATGGTTTGAAGAACCAGATCCTGGAACAGGAAGACCAATCACCACCTCTCTGTTCTTTGGGAGTGGTGGATTTCTGGCACGTGGCCTTGGTTGGGGTTGGGATGGTGAAGGTTGTGCTCTCTCTGCTTCCTCCCTCACCAATCTATTGAAGGTTGGCTCTAGGCACTCAGTGGAATCATCTGAACCTCTTGATGACTCACTCGGATCTACCACACTATCATCTTCAGATGAAGGGAGAAAGGGGGACTTTCTAGGTCGTGGTTCATCTTGATGAGGGTAACGAAACAATTGAAGAGAATCATCACTTGATGATGATGATGATGATGATGATGATGAGGAGGAGGAGGATGTTAGATTGATGACTTCTGGTTGATTCCACATGCTGATTGTTGTTGATTGTGGATGTTTGAGAAATTCGGGTTTGGAAGAATGTTGGATTAAATTTGTGTGTGTTACTTGTGCCTTGGGATTATTTTATAGGAAGAGTAAATGGTTTTTGTGAGTAAATGAGGGGAAGGTTTAAGTGGGTGAGAAGTTAATAAAGTCTTTTGACTTTGAAAAAGAATTAATACCGGAAGTTGACCATATTGACTTAGACTTTAGCACTTTGGCTAACCACTGCTAAGTATATGGAACCACTTTTGATTTTACTCTAACCACTGCTAACCTTAACCTTCTTTTTAGTGCTTGGTTTATGTTTGTGATATGCAGGTATGAAGGATAGTTGTGTATTTTGGAGCTTTTGGTTTGGAGATTTTGCTTTGGACCTTTGGAGCTTCTGTGGAATTTAAAAAAAAAAGAAAAAAAAAACGCGTCTATTGGTTTACTGCTGTAATCCTTCATATTTATGAGATATCACTGAGATTGACAAAGATTTTCTTGCTACATCTATTGGTCAACTGATTGGAGTGAAATTTTGTATCCACTGTTAGTGTTTTTCAAACCACGGATAGAGTGTTTCAAACCACTGCTAGCATGTTGCTGATTTCTGGATACTTGAGGGGCTGTTTGGTAACTTTTGAGAAAACACGTTTATATCCCCAAATCACTGATAGGTCATTTATTTGATCTTCAAATCCCTTCCAATTGACGCTTTACATAAACCTAACCATTTTCATCTGTCCCATTCACACATCCCACATAACCAACATCATCAATCATCATGCCAAATCAATATCCCAACTCTCATAACCTAGTTGCTAATTTGATAAAAAAACAATCGATTCGAAGGTTTTCATCAAATGATTGATTTTCTTATTCACAGTCCTATTCACTTTGCCTTAACCGGCCACACCAACCATCTTTAAAGCCTATATACATCAATTTTGGAGGAATGCTAAGCTTGAGGATGTCGATGGAGTCGGGTTTTAGTACAGTGTGGATGAGAATGATATTTTGGTTGATGAGGAGATAATTCGAGGGGTTTTGAAGTTAGATGATGCTGATGGTGTTGTTAATCTTTCGTGATGCCGAGATTTTTGCGTGCTTAGAGAGGTTAGGATATACACAGGGAGACAAGGTAAAATTTTTTAAGAGCATGTTGTAGGATATGAAAGTGTCAAGACATGAAATTATCTGAAGATATGAAAGTATCTGTAGTTTCGCAAAGTACCGGAAAAGTCAAAGAGTCAAAGTAATCGCTAAAGACAAAGTCAAAGTACTGCACCTAAAAGTCAAAGTACTGCAAGAACAAAAGAACTGTTATTCGCTTATGGAAAGTATTGTATTCTATGTTTAGATTACTTGTCGTACAAGGTTACAAATTTAAACCGACTAGGATATCCTTGAGCCTATAAAAGGACTCCTAGATTGGCATTAGATGTACGTGTCTATGAGTTTTAGAGTTTACTTAATTTATAAGTTAATTAGCGTTTTAGAGAGAAGTTCGATTATCTTAGAGTTGTATTAGAGTATCCTGCATAATAAGCGTGATTTAGAGTTTATAATAAAAGGTTATTCTTCTTAGCTTTGTTAAGTAAATTCCGCATACTTGATAAAGATTGCTAAGTGTTTCTTTGTTAATAACTTAGGATTTATCCGAGGTTATTAAACCTTAACAAGCTAGTTAAGTTAGTTTGATTAAAGTATATCGATCCAACAAGTGGTATCCGAGCTTGTGTGGAAACTCTGACTAGGAAGAAACCCTACTTCAACAATATTCAAGATGTCGACCGAAGCTGTTCCACCACCCTCAATCACCTCACTCGTAATTCCAATAATTAAGAAGGAGAATATGATCTCTGGTGCATGAAGATGAGGCAAGACATTGCCATTACGCACCATGCTCTATGGAATGTAATTGTGAATGGGAATGAAGTTGTTCCAACCCATTGATATTCCCCGACAACCCAAGGCACCTAAGGCAAGATACCTACAAAGAACCTTAAGGAATCAAGAGAAGGCACTCAACATTCTCTTATCCGCCATTCCAGATGGTCATCTTCTCAAATTTCATGATGCTAAAGATGCTAAGCAGCTCTGGCTGCTCTCAAGACCATATTTGGAGGAATGAAGCCTCTAAAAAGATGCACGAAATTTGCTTTGAAGCAACAGTTTGAAACTTTCACAGTTGGTGAAAGAGAGAGTCTTGATGCTGCATATGATAGGTTTCATAATCTTCTCAACATGTTGGAGCTATACAAGGCAGAAGTATCAGTTGAAGATGCTAATTTGAAGTTTCTTAGGAGTTTGCCATCTTCATGGCATGTGATTGCTACAATGATCAGAGGACAACAAGGTTTAGATGTCATGGACTTTGATGATCTCTATCATCAACTTAAGGTGTATGAGCATGAGATGAGTGGTCAAACAAATTCTAAGTCTCACAATATTGCTTTTCTATCATCTCAAAAGAAGGCCAGACTTCCATTAAAAGTACCGCTTCTCCTCAAAGTACTGCTTCTCAAAGTACTGCCTACACACCCCCTCATATGTTCAACAAGCCCCACCAACTACCACTATGGCCTCAGATGAAGTTATGTGCTCCTTCTTTGCACAACAAGCTAGTTTACCTGTCACTTATGAAGAAGATCTAGCACAGATTGAAGAAGATGCACTTGAAGAAATTGATATCAGGTGGCAAGTTGCTATGATCAATGCAAGGATCAAAAAGTACATGAAGAAGACAGGCAAAAGCATTGATTTCAAACCAAAACAAGGCATAACTTTTGACAAATCTAAAATTGAATGCTTCAATTGTCAAAAGACTGGTCACTTTGCAAGGGAGTGCAGGTTTGCTAAATATCAAGCAAACAGACATCAAAAGCCAAAACTTGAGCTTAAGGAAATTCCAATTACTGAAACAAAGGCTTTGGTTGCTCAAGAGAAGTTATCTGAAGTTGACTGGAGTGAAGAATTTGATGATGAACCAGTGACTTACTCAGATGGTAGCAAAGTGGAAGAAGAAATTGAAGATTCAGAGAAGCATTGGATTGGAGCACTGCTTTTGCTGAAGAATCCTGAACATGCCGTTTTGGAATCGATGATGGCTTTGGAGGATTTGATTGGAGCAAGAAAAGTGAAGATGATCCTGTTCAACTAGCATTGGTGGCTACTTCACCAAAATCAATCTCCTATCTCCTGAGGTATGCTCAAATTGCTATGATTTTTATCATAAATTACTTAGCAGCTATGTGATTGAGAGAGATAACTGTGTTAAGGCTAGGTTCTGAGGTAGCGGTTATCAAATAACCTTAGAATCTATGGAAGCCAAAATCTTAGCACATGAAACTAATGAAGTAGCTTGGGCTGAAAAATATGAACAACAGGATTACCAATTAAAACTTAGTGAATGGAAATTAAACTGTAAAATCACTGAAATTGAGAAATTAACTAAGGAAAGAGATGATTTGTTAGCTAAGTTTGTTGCTTGGGGTGAAGCCGGTTCGTCACATGTTTCTTATGTTCAAAAACAAAGATAGAGCCTACCTTAAAACTGGATTAGGTTTTGGAATGGATTTTAGTAAGTTAGAAGAAAACCAATCTAGTAATCAGGATGGAGGTGAATATGAGGATATAACCACTAGTGATGAAGAACTCATTAATTATGTAGATACAACTAGTAATGATGGTTCAATAAGTGACTCACCTCCACAATATAAGAAAGCTAATGATTATCATGCTGTTCCCCATCCCACTGGCATTCATCAACCCCTAGGCCTGATGTTTCTCGTTTTGGAGTAGACAGTCTTGAGTTTAGGAAAAATCTAGTTGCTCAATCTAGGTCCGAAAACCCATAGAAAACTGTTGAAAACGATGTTCAAAATCAAGCAGTACCTTTAAATCAAAGTACTGCTCCACAAGCAGTACCTTCTTCCAAACCTTTTCAAAACCGTCGCTAAACCTTTTTGGGATAATTTTGGTCAAAACAAGTTTAATCATTCACCAAGAAGGCAAAATAATTTTGGGCATAGACATAGAAGATGTCACTTTGGAAGTATGGGTCAAAAACTGTGTTTTGTGTGTTTTAGTCCTACTCATCTAATTAAGGATTGTGAACATCACTCAAAATACCTTAGAAAATTCCCAAAGAATAGGACTGCCAATCAGAAACCTAGAGAGCACAAACCAGTTTGGAATAATACAAATAGGGTCAATCACAGAAATTTCTCACCGGATCATAGATACCCACATCGAGAAAACCTTTTCAAAACCTTCAAGATCTCACAAGTATTTCCAAAGTATCGTTAACTCCCGCCCAAGACTTTCTCAAAGTACGCCTCGACAAAACCAGTAATCTGATCACACTACTTGGTATAGGAATCCTAGGAGATCTCACTATCAACCTAGAAGGTATTACAATTCAAATAGGAGATTTAGATCACAGGAACCAAGTGTTAAAACAGAATGGGTTAAGAAGGAAAGTATTGCAGAGGGACAAACAAAGACTTTCAACAAAAAGTGAGTCGATGTTTTGTGCTACAAGAAAAGAGATTTGTGTTGAAAAACCAAAAGTTTTGAAAACACATGCTAAAGATCAAAAGATAATTCTGGATCATCATTTGAAAGATAGTGGAAATTACATATTCAAAGAATTTGAGTTTGTAACTCCACAAGGGGAACACAAGTCAATAATGGCTTGGGTTCCTAAAAGTTTCTAACTCTTTTCTTTGTGTGTAGGGCAACCCTTAAGAGGAGCTTAAAGATCATCTTATTGTGGATAGTGGTTGCTCTGGAAGTATGACAGAGACAAAGAGATCCTGTCTGATTTTAGGAAGATTAGTGGAGGAAGAGTTGCATTTGGGAATGATCACAATGGAGGAAAGATTACCGAAAAGGGACTATCAAAGCAGGACTTATAGATTTTGAGAATGTTAGATATGTGAAGGAGTTAAAGTTCAATCTATTGTCAGTATCACAAATCTGTGATAAAAAGCAACCTGTGTTATTCACTCCACACGAATGTCTTATCCTTACCTCCTCGACTTTAAGCCTGTTGAGAGATGAATTAGTAGTTCTTAGAGTACCAAGGACAAATGATGTGTATAGTTTAGACATGAAGAGTCTACATTCCTATGGAAGAGCCACATGTTTGGTGGCTAAAGCAACATCTGAGGAGGCACATCAATGGCATAGAAGATTGGGCCATGTTAACTTCAAGAATATCAACAAACTGGTCAAAGGCAATCTAGTTAGAGGTTTACCTTGAAAGACTTACAAGAATGATCAATCATGCTTGGCATGCAAGAAGGGTAAACAACACAAAGCTTCCTGCAAGAAGCTTGAGGAGAGAACTATTAGAGAACCCTTGGAGCTGTTACATATGGATTTGTTTGGACCTGTTTCTGTGGCAAGTTTAACAAGAAAAAGTACTCTTAGTTGTAAATGATGATTGCGAGATTCAGTTGGGTATTTTTCTTGGGTTTTAAAGATGATACTTTTGATGCTATGCAGACACTGATTATTGCTCTTGAAAACCAATTGAGACTCAAGGTTAGAGGTATTAGAAGTGACAATGGGACTAAATTCAAGAACAAACTTATGGATGAATTTTGTGCAAACAAAGACATAAAAAGGGAGTTTAGTATTGCAAGAACACCACAAATGTAATGGTGTTGCAGAGAGGAAGAATAGGACTTTGATTGAAGCAGCAAGAACAATGTTAGCAGATTCTCTTCTACCTATTCAGTTCTCAGCGTAGCGTAAGTACGCTTGTTATGTACTTAACAGAGTCTCACTCACTAAACCACAGATGAAGACACCTTATGAATTGCTGATGGGCAATAAACCCAACATTCGTTTTATGAAACCTTTGGATGCCCTCTTACTATTTTAAACACTCTTGATAATCTAGGGAAGTTTGATGGCAAGTCGAAAAGGATACTTATTGGGTTATTGCACTAAAAGTAAGGGCTTTAGAGTATACAACAAAGTTACTAAGAAGGTTCAAGATTGTCTTAATGTTGAGTTTTTAGAAGATCAAGACAATGAGAAAGGTAAAGGCCCTGATTGGATGTTTGATCTTGAGGTTTTAACTCCATCTATGAACTATGTACCTGTTATAGAAGAAAATCAACCAAAGGTACAAGTGGAGAAGATTTACAATATGTTGTTCATGGAGTTCATATTAGACCAGATGTTGTTCCCGATGAAGATCCTGTTAGTCCAACACAAAGTCTGAAGTTCCAAAACAAAGTAATGTTGCCCCACAAAGAAAGTACGTTGCTCAGAATCTTCTTTATCTCCGAGGATCAATCTATTCAAGAGGAACTTAATCAAATGCTTCTTCAAGATGTTTTAGCACATTCTTAAACTGATGAACAAAGGAGAGCTTATGAAGAGGCAAAGAAGAAGAACAAGATGCAAGAGTACTCTCACAAGACTTTTGGACAAGATTTCAACAAAGTACGCACTGCACCAGCTTGACAAGACTTTAGATGATCCGATGATCATACCATGCCCGGATTAGAAGATACTGATGATGAATTTGAAGATGAAGGTATTTTCCCAAATTCCAATGAAGGTGCTGATGTTACTAATTTAGAGGATAATTATGGAGTTTCACAGTCTCCAAACTTAAGAACTCATAAGGATCATACTTCTGATCAAATCATTGGTCCTTCTATTTCTGGAGTGATGACTAGACACAGAGCTAAGACTTTTTCTACACCTCACAATGCTTTACTTAGCTTTGTGTATAAACAAAACAGGCTTGATAAGATCGTTTATAAGCTCAGCTAGGAATCAATAACAAAGATAATAAACATAATACGCAGCGGAATAATCAAAACAATACTTTGTTATTGACACAAGGTTTTTATTCACCATTAACTAATACTCTAATATAGACGTTTATAGGATCACGTCTACTAACTAAACTAATAACCTAGGGCGCTACATGAACATACGCTTCTAGAACACACTATCTAAAACCCTAGACGCTTCTCCCATAACGCCTAGGCTAAACACACACACACCTCTAGCTCGACTACATTATTGGAAGACTTAATTAAAAACCTACACCTAGGTCCTCTTTATATACTAGAGGATAAGGACTAAATAATAAAAATTTCATTGCAAGCAAGCCCTTCCATCTTTTAGTAGGTTTCCTTCTTGTCATATTAAGTCCCTCTTGTTTCATTCTTTTTGTCTTATCAACTCAAACGTATAATTCCCAACAATCTTCCCCTAGTTGATAATGAAAAAAACCATTCTTGAAACTAATTTCCCTAGACAGAAGTAGAGAGAAATTGAGATCGTGTGATCTCACCTTGAATGAAACAAGTATGTCTTCCTTTGTCTTCCCCTTAATCCATGCCATGCCACTCAAACATCTCTTCCCCTTTTGTTATTATCCAAATAGGGAACGTATGCAAATAATGATCTTGACCACCACGAACCAATATCATACTTCCAATATAAGACTTCCAATGCTTCAAATCGCCCACCATTACGCACCATAGGGAAAAATGGATTCAAAATAAAGTTAGAAACTGCAACTAGCAAAGAGTAATAATGATCAACAGTAGTAAAAATCAAACACTTCCCCTTGAGTGATGCATGTAGATGATTAAACATTTAACAATAAGCTTCCCTTAAAACCCATATGTTAACCATCTTCTTGATTCTTGAAAATCTGTAAGCTCCTTGTAATGATCACTTGTGAAGAAAACCAAATATAACTAACTTAATGAAGAAGTAAAATTTCTCAAACTTGTGTCTTAAATCTGTACTATCCACGGAACTCCATACTTATACCAACCAAATATAAGTAGACCGCAATCCCTTGAAAAAAATCCTCAACTAGTATGAGACACTGAGTACTACAATGTAACTCCTTCAAGTGATAGCCAATGTGTGCATAGAGCATCATAAGAAAAATCACACATTGCTAGATTCAACAAGCTAGATGATAAGAACACAAACCAAGCCATTCCACTTGATCTTCAAATAAGTGATAAATAATCCTCTTCGTAATCAATTCTTCAATAAATCTCCAAAACGAGCCTTTTTAAATCCTTTTAAGAACAAAAATTTCTTCATGTGTGTGTGAACTAAATAACCATTCTGTGTATGTGTCATCCAAAAATCCATCACAATCTTTATGCTCGACTTCCCCTTAACTCCAAAAACCATGTAAGAATTAAAAACCATTCTTCGTATTATGGAACCAGCAGTACTTTGTGAAGACCAAAATAACGCAGCAGTAGTACTTTCAACAAAATAGCCTTAAAGGTTCATATAAACACCGATACCTTTAATTAACACCCATGACGTGATATCCAAACAATTAAAATTCGTAGGTCCCATAAAACAAATCATCCCACGTGATCTTCAAAACGCAAATCCAATCAAAATCACTGTTACCTTCTTTATTGGCCACCGTAACAACCATGCGCCTCATCATACCAAATTATATCCCAAGTACAAACCATGTAAAAGTCCCACGTGAAGATCAGATGTGAAAACAATTCAACCAATTAAAACCAAATAATACCGTACCACAAACAAAGATTAACTCCAACCAAAAATTATCCCATCGCTATCACACCAATCTTGGACCAATAAAAAAAAAACGTGTAGACCAAAGAAAATAGTAAACAATTGGTAGTACACACACGTGACGTCAAAATCAACTATGACAAATTGACAATTTATATCATGACCAACCAATGAGTAGCTCCATTCCTCGTTTGAATTTAAAGAACAATATGTCCCACGTGATGACACTCTCCAATTAATCTCGACCAATTAATTACTTCCGTAGAGTAATATTTTATCACACAAAGTCAAAACAGAATGATGGAAGAAAATAAAACCGATTACCTCAGAAACTTAAAAGATAAATCGTACGCCGTCCAAAATCAGTTTCTTTGACAATAAAACCTTGCAAATCCCTATATCAAGAGCTCCCCGCTTTGATACCAATTGATAAGATCGTTTATAAGCTCAGCTAGGAATCAATAACAAAGATAATAAACATAATACGCAGCGGAATAATCAAAACAATACTTTGTTATTGACACAAGGTTTTTATTCACCATTAACTAATACTCTAATATAGACGTTTATAGGATCACGTCTACTAACTAAACTAATAACCTAGGCGTTTACATGAACATACGCCTAGAACACACTAATCTAAAACCCTAGACGTTCTCCCATAACGTCTAGGCTAAACACACACACACCTCTAGTCGACTACATCTTGGAAGACTTAATTAAAAACCTACACCTATGTCCTCTTTATATACTAGAGGATAAGGACTAAATAATAAAACTTCCATTGCAAGCAAGCCCTTCCATCTTTTAGTAGGTTTCCTTCTTGTCATATTAAGTCCCTCTTGTTTCATTCTTTTTGTCTTATCAACTCAAACGTATAATTCCCAACAAGGCTGAATCATAAGGACCATCAAACCTGTCTATTTACTTGTTTTATCTCTCAAGAAGAACCCAAGAATATTGCTCAAGCTTTGACTAAAGAAAGCTGGGTTGAAGCTATGCAGGAACAACTTCTTCAATTTAAACTACAAGAGGTTTGGGTTTTATGTGATCTTCCTGATGGGAAGAGAGTTATTGGAACCAGATGGGTTTTTAGGGTCAAAAGAGATGAAAGAGGTAATGTTATCAAGAATAAGGCAAGGTTAGTAGCACAAGGATACAGACAAGAAGAAGGAGTAGATTATGATGAAGTGTTTGCTCCTGTAGCAAGAATAGAAGCTATTAGAATATTTCTTGCTTTTGCTTCTTATATGGGATTTCAAGTTTACCAGATGGATGTCAAGAGTGCCTTTTTATATGGCAAGATTACAGAGGAAGTTTATGTCAAACAACCTCCTGGTTTTGAAGATCCTAAACACCCAAACAAAGTCTACAAGGTGGTTAAGGCTCTTTATGGCCTTCATCAGGCACCTAGATCTTGGTATGAGAGACTCTCCACATTCTTATTGCAACATGGATACAGAAGGGGAGCTATTGATAAGACTTTGTTTATCAAGAGAGACAAGAAAGATATCATGTTAGTTCAAGTTTATGTTGATGATATCATCTTTGGGGCTACCAAACAGTCCATGGTTAAGGAGTTTGAGCACCTGATGCAGAAAGAATTTCAAATGAGTTCAATGGGAGAGTTGACTTTCTTTTTAGGACTTCAGGTTAAGCAATCAAAGGAAGGTATTTTTATAAGTCAAGACAAGTATGTTACTGACATACTTAAGAAGTTCAAGTTTGATGATATGAAGGTGTTACATTACACCCATTAAATCAATCAATTCATTAGGAAAAGATGAAGATGGACAACCTGTTGACCTCAAGCTTTATAGATCCATGATTGGCTCTCTTATGTATCTCACTGCATCAAGGCCTGATATTATGTTTGCAGTTTGTCTATGTGCTAGATATCAAGTCTCACCAAAGATCTCTCACATGAATGCAAAGAAAGAGAATCTTCTGTTATTTGAAGCAACAACCAAAGTTGGGGTTGTGGTATCCAAAAGAGTCACCTTTTCACTTAGAAGCTTTTTCAGATAGTGATTATGCAGGTGATAACTATGATAGAAGATCAACCACTGGAGGATGCCAATATCTTGAAAGAAGATTAGTTTCCCGGCAATGCAAGAAACAAACAATTGCAAAGAACATCCTCTACCGGCTAAATATGTAGCGCCAAAGCTGTTGTGGACAAGTTTTGTGGATGCAAAATCAGCTCTTGGACTATGGATTCAATTTTAAAAATACTCCTATCAACATTGATAATGAGAGTACCATTTGTATTGTGAAGAATCCATTTTATCATTCCAAGACCAAACACATACAGATTAGGCATCACTTTATCAGAGATTGCTATGAGCACAGGCTTATAAATGTGGTTAAGGTTCACACAGATGATAATGTAGCTGACTTACTCACCAAAGGTTTTGATGTTTCTAGATTCACTCACTTGGTGGTGAGCATTGGCATGATTAATTACTGAGCTACATTTAAGGGGAGGACTATTTAGTATTTGTATAGTCTTGTGTAATGCTTGAGGGGAGGATAGTTATGTATACTTAGTTGATACTGAAGAAATTGGAAAAGTACTGTGTTTTTCGTGAAAGTACTGCTTGGAAAGTACTGCTTGGGAAAGTACTGCTTACGTGGAAGTACTGTTTATCTTATTAAAGTACTGTTCCAACGGTTATCTTAAGGGGTAATTAATGCTAACGGTAACAATGTTATTTTAGGTCTGTGATTTTTAAATCTCACCTATAAATACCTACTTTCCGATTTTCCCTCTCATATTGATACATTAGAATCTTTTCCATCTTTCTCTCATCATATTCATATTCTTCGATTTCAATTCTTTTGTGCTTACATAATCAACAATGGCGAATCGTCCTACTGTTTCAAAGCATAATATGGTCGCTAATTTGGATAAGACTGAAGCAAATATACTCTTTCATGATATAATTGATTATTTTACTGGTTCGCCTGTCAGTTATGCTCTTTTAGTGGAGCCAGATATAATTGAGCCCTGGATTCAAGAATTTTGGGCTAATGCTAGAGATAACATGGAGAATGACGAATATTATATTAGATCAACAGTTGCTGGTAGAACTATTAAGATTATCAAGACTCCATCGAGAAGATTTATTGTTCAATGATGTAGATGGGGCTCTAAGGTTTGATAAGCAGTTGATATGGGATACTTTTTGCCATATTGGTTATGAAGGATCTTTGAATGAACAAACGTTTAGAAAACAATTATTTTGTCCCCATTGGAAGTTTTGGTTCATGTGTTGCTCCATTGCATAAGTGCTAAGAGTACCTCTTGGGAGCAGTTTGGGTCAAATATAGCATCTGCTATGGTTGGGTTAGCTACAGATAGAGTTTTTAACTTCTCAAGGCTAATACTAGATGGAATGCTCTCACATATCTCACATGGATCTACTTGGCTTATGTACCCAAGGTTTATAGTGTTTTCTTGAACAAGCAACTTTCTCGATGTGCCAAAACCTACAGCTTTATTGCTGTATTGTCCAACAATCAAAGATTTTTACTTTTATGGCAAAAAGGAGTGTTTTATTCAGGGGTCCAGATACTCCTTTAACTACTTCCATGATGGATGTTGTTCAGCCGTTAGAGCTTCATGAAGCCGATGATGCTATCAAGGTACCTGCGACCGCAGTACTTGCATCCGCAAGTACTGCATCTGCAAGTACGCTTCGCAAGTACTACTTCTTCACAGGCTACATCAAAGAAGGTAATCTGCATCTCTACAAGGTACTGCTTCTCCAAGTACTGACCTTCAAGAAGATGTTGCAGTTTCACCTTCTCCATCTCCACAAGGGTCTGTCACTGTTTCTCAACCAGAGGATCATTCACCTATTCAAGGAGATGATTCACATACCATACCTCCTGATGAAATCACATTGGATAATTATGTTTTGACAAGGGAGTTGGTTAAGTTGAAAAAGACTACTAAGGTTCAAGCCAAACAGATAAAGAAATTAAAACTGAAGTTTAGAAGGCAAAAGACTTTTGTGTGGCCATTAGTTCAAGAATTTCGAATCTGGGTCAAATCAAAGAAAAAGGCGCAAAAGCAGTCTCAAAAAAGCAAAAGCCAAAAGGTTCATCAACAATCTTCTGTCAATTTGGGGAGGAATTTAGAAGAAGATAATTTGAAAGAAGATGTTGAGAAGGAGAAAGAACCTGAAAGTACTGATGAACAAGAAAAGATCATTCAAGGTACTGATGAACAAGAGGAACAAGTTCAAGGTACTGAACAACGAAGTACTGAACAACAAAGTACTGCTCTTCAACAGCAAAGTGTTTTTAGACAAGAGGTGATAACTCCAAGAGTTTTGAATTTTGAAGAAGAAGCTGGTCCTTCTACAATCTGTATACAAGAAGAGGAGGAAGCTATACTCAAACCAATTCATTCTCGCAAGTGATGATGAGTTCATTGCTACAATTTTAGAAGATTTATCACAACCCGAGGTGGTGTTACTATTAGAGAAGTGCAAGAAGATGAACAACAAAGAACTTCTCACCCTGCAATTGATCCTAAGGATAAAGGGAAAGGTGTTTTAGTAGAAGTAAAGAAGAAGAAACTTACTTTGGCAGAGATTAGAGAAATTAAAGTTGCTAGGAATGAAGTCAGCTGCTAGAAAACTTCAAGAAGAGTTAAATGCTAAAGATAGAGCAGCTCAAGAAGCTGAAGAAGCTCAAAGTAGAGAAGTGGCTAAAAATTTGCAAGAGAAATTAGATGTCGAAGCTGATGAACCATTACAATCACCTACCCTTAGATATATGCCTAGAAGACCTAATTTAGCTAAGGACAGGAATGCTATGATGGCATATTTGAAAGGTCGAAGGTATAAAGGATTGCGTAAACTGAATTATGTTGATATGAAAAGACTCTATGATGTGAGACGAAGCTTATAAGAAGAGTGTTGCAGATATCAAAGATTTTAGAGAAGAAGCTTCTTGGACCGGCCTGAAAGGAAGAAGAGCTTAAAAAGAAAAAGAAAAACTGAAGATACAGATAGACAGTTCTCAAAGAAAGAAAGAGTTGAATTAAGATATGAGTCTAAAGATGCATTAAGAAATTATCTCAGAGTGGTAGTATTTGATTATTCAAAAGAAGATGCTGACATGAAGATGAACAGATCTCAGATTAGTGCTTTTGATGTTGTAAAATCCAAAGAAGAAGATTATATGATTTTTCATAAGGAAGATGAAAGCTTCAAAGTTTTCAATAGGCTATGGGATTTGTTACATATTATAGATAGAGTGGATCTATTCTATCTATATAATGTGGTGAAAGATTATTTTGGAAATATTCCATCAGAAGGAATTGGTCTAGTTTTGCTTGGAGATCTCATAACCATGTGGGAAACAGAAGAAGAAAGCACTGATGATATATGGAAGAATCAAGAAAACTGGGAAATTGTTTGCTGGAGATTCTTTGAAGAATCTGGAGTTCATGTTTTAGAGTTGGAGAATGGTAAAATGATACACATGTTTGTAAAACGAAGATATCCTCTCACAGTTGAGCTCATGAGAAGAATGCTAGAGCATGGATTGGAAGTAGAAGAGGATAATGAAACCGCTTGCATGGTTATCAATTTATTTATCAACTGGACTACCATTTCAAGATGATGAATAAACCGGTATGAATTTTATTGAATAATTTATTTTGATAAATCAAGTACTTTATTCAAAGTACTGCTGATCAAACATACTTTCATCAAAGTATGCTTGCGTTTAAAACCAGTTAAGTGATTATTGAAAGAAATCTTTTGTTAAAATATCAAATATTTTGAAAACAAAGATTAAATGAATTAAATGGATTTTGAGATGGAAACATCAATAGGTAATCAATCCACCATGGTTACAAAAGGATTGACTAATCCATGAGCAAACGGCTCTGGTAAAGATATATCAAATCCATTTTTAGTTGACAACTTGCTAATAAGTTGTATGGTAATCAACTCACCATATCTAATGTGAAGAGTTGGCTAGCCCACAAGAAAATGGCTTGTGGTAAAGGCAGTGGAAAAACCATTATTGGTAATTAGTTCACCATTAGATATAAGAACTAACTAGTCCGTAAGGGTAGCTTTTGGTAAAGACAAATCAAATCTGTTGATAGCTGATGATTTGCTAAAAATCATATGGTTATCAATGTACCATGGTCTTACACACCAAAACATTTGGCTACTCCAAAGATAATGGCTTTGGTAAAGAGATCTAAATCCATTAAATTTTCAATGATTCACCTCTTATAGGAGTTAACACACCCGAAGTGATGAGAATAGTATGCAACTTAAACCAATTAATGTACAAATTGACATATGTTGCGTGTTGCTGACAAGATGGAACTTCTTGGATCCGAGAAAGAACAATTATAAGAGATACTTTGACAAACACGCATAACTATAGAGATATAATGTAAAGACTAAGAAACAATCTGTCCTTAAAGATGAAGCTGTTAAAGATACATTCACAAAGGAAGTTGAAGTCAAGCAAGTAGAATTCAAGTTAGGGGAGGATTGTTGGGATATGAAAGTGTCAAGACATGAAAGTATGAAGATATGAAAGTACCGTAAGTCGCAGTATCTGGAAAAAGTCAAAGAGTCAAAGTAATGCTAAAGACAAAGTCAAAGTACTGCACCTAAAAGTCAAAGTACTGCAAGAACAAAAGAACTGTTATTCGCTTATGGAAAGTATTGTATTCTATGTTTAGATTACTTGTCGTACAAGGTTACAAATTGTAAACCGACTAGGATATCCTTGAGCCTATAAAAGGACTCCTAGATTGGCATTAGATGTACGAAGTCAATAAGTTTTAGAGTTTACTTAATTTATAAGTTAATTAGCGTTTTAGAGAGAAGTTCGATTATCTTAGAGTTGTATTAGAGTATCTGCTTAATAAGCAGATATAGAGTTTATAATAAAAGGTTATTCTTCTTAGCTTTGTTAAGTAAATTCCGCGTACTTGATAAAGATTGCTCAGTGTTTCTTTGTTATTAACTTAGGATTTATCCGAGGTTATTAAACCTTAACAAGCTAGTTAAGTTAGTTTGATTAAAGTATATCGATCCAACACATGTTTTCACAACAATGGAAGTTTTTAATTCATACCTTGTTGATGTGTATAAGTAATAAGACCACTGGATTTGATGACTTCCCTTCCAAAATTGCTACTGCTATCATTTGTTTGTCTGATGGGAGGAAGTTTAATTGGTCTAGGATGATTTATGATGGGTTTGTGTAGAATATTAGGAAGAAGGGAAAATATTATTCATATTCTAGGTTTGTGCAACTGATTGTTGAAAGTCAAATAGAAGAACCAGTTGAGCATACTAAGGAGTATGAATTATATGCTTCCAAAGGTATTTGCACATACGAGGAATCAGAACCCAAATGTTCAAATAAGAGATGTTCCTTTATTCCCCCATATGCTTACTTTATCTGCCATTCCTGAGTTTGATGAAGGTTTTGAAGCCCCACCCTTAGAACCTGAACCCACTGCTAGTACACCTCAACTCACTGGTAGTATACCTCAAACCACTGATAGTACACCTCAACTCACTGGTAGAATACCTCAAACCATTGATAGTACACCTCAACCCACTGATAGTACACTTGCAACCACTGTTAAACCAATTGTGTGGACTAGGACGAGGAAGGGCACTCGCCTTCCTCGCCGGTGCTAGTGGTGTTGCTCATGAGGCTATCACAAGTTGTGGAGGTGACATGATTGGAAGGGCTTCCACTACTGATTCATGCTTAGATGTCTTGGTCGATAGTGGAAACATCATTAAGACCCAACCTTTGGCAACTCCTAATGTAGAGAGTTCTTTGGAACTCAATACAAGTGGAGGAATCCCTAGCCAACTGGTGACTCGTGGTGCATAGATGCTCGTGCAAGGTCCTGATGCTATGTTTACTATATCCAAGGATTCACCTCTCGAGCAATTAACACAACTCGAAGTGATGAGGATAGTTTGGAACATGATACTGAATTGACGGATCCTAAGCTGGTACATAATGACTTTTCCAATGAACCACTCTCGGACCAGCTTAACACAGTCGGTGGGGAGGATATTCTTGAACACTTAAATGAATTGACGGCTAAATGTACTAAAATGGAGGATACAATCTCAAGTTTTCAAGAGTTGGCTGTGTTTCAGGGTAAAGAAATAAGGAGACTGAAGCATAGGATGTTTGTTTTGGAGAAAGTGAGAAGACCTGGGGTTGCTATTTTGAGGAAAATGAGAAGGTTGAGAAGAAAGGTACACTCCTCTCCAGCTGTGAATATGGTGAATATGGAGAATGTATCCAAACAAGGGAGGAGTGAAGGCATGAATTCAGGGGAGACTGTAGATGTGCATATGGAAGAGGATGTGGGTAGTGGAGATCAAGCAACATAATTTTTGGTAACTGATAAAGATGGGAATGAAGCTGTTCTTGAATGTGTGAAGATTGTGGTAGAAGATGAGATAGTGCAAAACACAACCACTGATAGTGTGTCTGCAACCATGGCTAATATTTCTGATACCACTGCTGCAGTTTCTAATGAGATAATCATACCCACTGCTATCATAACCACTTCTACAATTGTTTCAACCATCTCTGTATCACCACCCAAATCAAAAGAAGTTGAGAAAGAAGCTGCAAGCACATTGATCAATCTTAGCAAAACCTTAACTAACCCTACACCCATCATTGCACCTGTTTTATCTCTTGAACCTACTGCAACCAAACCCAAAGATAAAAGTTTAGTTATTGGTGAGACTTTGAAGAAGAAGGTGGCTCAACCAGATATTGGTAAGGGTAAAGGTATTGCAGAATCTGTTTTAAAGTTTAAAAGTGTAGAAGAACAGATTGCTTATGATGAAGAATATACAAGAAGCATACATGTCAAGAGGAAGCAAATGCAGAAAAAGAAAAGCAAGAAGAGGATGAGGCTTCTAGAAATGGTTAGCTAAATGGTATGAATCACAAAACTATCTGCAAGCTTCTAATCAAATGCAGAATGAGTATACTACTCAAGAATGGGCATTGTTAGATGATGAGGAAAGAGCTAGAATATTGGGTGAATGGGCAAGGAGGATAAGTAAGGAAAAGAAGCAAGTTAAAAGGAAGAAACCTCCTACAATTCGTGAGATGAGGAATGTGCTGATGAAGATTATTAAGAATTCAGGCATACATATTCCTGATAATCTTAGTAAATGTTCATTTGAAAGAATTCATGAGCTTTATCTGATGTGTATGAGAATTAACAATGAAAATTTTACTCCAATGAATTCTGGAAAAGATGAAGAGTGGATTAAAGGTAATCTTTAGAGAAAATTTGAGATTCAGGAGACATATGGTTCTAAAAGATTGAAAGAGATTGAAGATAGTCATCAAATTATCTCTTATGCATTTGTGCTTAATGGAAGTGAAGGATGTTGGAAAATTCAAAGACTCAATAATGAAGTTTCTGAGTTTAATAAATTTTCACAAATGCTTCAATACCTAGATAGAGATGATTTAATGAATCTTTGGAAGCTTTACAAGAATAAGTTTGGTGATGTACATCCATATGATAATCATGAGAGAATGGTTTATGATCACTTGAAGATTTTGTTTGAACATACTCATGATGAACCCAATGGAAAGGACTCTACAATGGTCAGGTTACAAGATGGTTTTTATATCAAACTTGTGGAGTTCATGTGTTAACTTATCCGAGTAGTTATTCATATGCTTGTAGAAGGTGATTATCCCAAATTGAATAATTATCCAGGAGTTATTGCTCAGATGGTAAAGCCTGGTGGTTTGAAGATGTTGATGCCCTATGATGGTCAAGCTTACAATTTGTTGCTGAAGTATGAGACAATTTTTAAAACAAGTAAGTGTTTGGCTACATCCTCCAATTCAGATGTTTTGAGCTTGAAGGAAAATTGAGAATTCTATTTGAATGTATCAAGTTTAGGGGAGGATTGTTGGGTTTTAGGTTCCTTAGATCATGATTTATTCTAAGTGTTGGAACCTCGGACAGTGTTGTTGAAACCACGAACAAAAGAATGAATCCACTGCTGATGAGAAACCGCGGCTAGTAGTATTAAGTAACCACGGATATTGTATTGTAACCACTGCTAGTCTTGTATAGTCGGTTTAATATTTTGTATTAGATAAATATGGAAAAGATATTTATCTTGTAGGTTACGTATTGTATTATGTAAAGGACTCCTTAGCCAAGGAGGTCCTAGGTTAGATTAGATATACGTATGT
The DNA here is from genome assembly GCA_910596185.1 of Chrysanthemum makinoi. Classification (NCBI taxonomy): domain Eukaryota; kingdom Viridiplantae; phylum Streptophyta; class Magnoliopsida; order Asterales; family Asteraceae; genus Chrysanthemum; species Chrysanthemum makinoi. Next base: position 236,235,186 of record OU343224.1, on the reverse strand, counting down.
TTTATATCTAAGGTCGATACACTTCAAGGTTGTAAAACCCTAATACTGGTTAGAGTATTCGTATTAATAATAATATTGAGGTGTTGAATGTTTATTGTTCTTCTTCTTAAGATTAAGTGTTAAATTCCGCGTGATACTTAATAAGGTGTTATTCAAGTCAGTTTCTATATAATATCGTTTGCTCAACTGGGATCAACATTTATGTTTAAAAAACGGTATCGTTTTTCGGGAATCGATGTTTTTAATTCGTTGTGGTGCGGTTGGTGGCATGGGCATATTTTTAAATGAGTTTCTTTGCGACATAGGAAGTGAATGATCAGGTTGGTGAAAAGAGTATTCTTCAACCTTTGGGGTGTCATGATAACCCTCTTTGTGAAGCAAATGAATATTCAGATCTAATGATAAATGATTAGAAGTGAGGATAATTTTGCCTCTGAAGGTGCTGGTTCTTTTATTGAAATGAACAGAGCTCGAGTTTGCACATTCTTACAACATACTTCATGAATGAAGAATTGGACGTCATCATCATCAACAACGTCCAATTCCATGGAACCATCTTTGTAAGATAACCTCACTTTAGCATTTTGTGTGTCTTTGACACCGCCAACCTTTTCTTGACATACGCCACTAGTTTATTGAAAGTGATATTTTTAGGTAGTTTAACTGCATGTTTCGATGATGGATGCATTAAATAAACCTTAAACTTAGAATTTTCATCGTAATCAATGGTTGTGTTTTGAACAAATTTAGGTGGAAATAATTCTTAGAGTTTACATTAAACTCTAAGAACTAAACCAAGTGCAAATTACCAGCCCTTTGAACTTGTGCATTTACTTAAGTTGCCCAACAATGTCAACTTTCTAAGGTTGCCCGAAATTAGTGTATCATCAAAGATACACTTTAATGAGTGTATGAAGTATGAACCTCCTTTTGTGATTGTTTATTATTAATGTTGTACTTGAGCCAACTGCCTAAGATTTACTAAGATACACATTTATTTGTGTTATATAAAAATTTTATTAAGTTGCCTAAGCTTGGCAACTGCCCACTGGATGAAACTAATAACTTATCCCAACTACGTGAGTCCGAAAAATGACACAAGACATATAGATTGTTTGAGTAATCTCAATTTCATATTTGTAGTAATGTCTAACAGTAAAAATCATTACTTTTGTTACTATACTTATGTTAGTATAGTATAAATAGTTTTAGTAATATATTTATGATCCTGCATTTTTTTTAAAGTTATATATTTTTTTTACATATATGTGGATTGTGTAAGCGTTTGTCTTTGAGGTCGAAAGACCATGTGAGGACGTGCTTAATGAAATATTTCGGGAACAACTTAACAAAAGATATAAGGAGGATGTAGCTGAAAAATGTACGGTGGCGGTCAAGGAAACAGGTGAAAAGAATAAAGATGAGCACAACAAAATAAATGGAAATTTGGATGGTGAGAAGTCGATCGAGCAAAGCATGAAGTTGAAGCAATAATGGAACTACTAGCCGAACAAGATAGGGCTGAAAGAGAAATGGATGAGAGAATGCGGCAAGACCGGGAACACGAGGAGTTGTTCTGTAAGATAGAATAAGGTCACCTTAGAAGCAAACTTGGATGCGCTGAAATCAAAATGAAGGATAAATTTAGTTAAACTTAGATTATCACCTCCGGACTTGTATGTTTGTTTCCTAAACTTAATCTTAGTTTCAAATAAGATGTAATTGACTTCTTTAAAGTTAATATATTTCACTTTCCGGATCTCCGGACTTGCATGTTTGTTTCCAGACTTATATACTTGGAAATTATTCATTAATTAATAAAACTGCATCAAAGGATGTAGTGGTAGATACTTCCCATTCATACAACCATCTAATAAGTACATCAACAGTCAACCACTAAGGACTACTATCAAAAGACTACTACATCAACATAACCACCTAAACCATCTATGGCCTCTTTTGCTATGGCCCATGCCGACATCTTCGATGAACTCCTTGTCCCTAATAAACCCACACTTTGGGCAAGCAAGTCCCCTCACTCTCTCTATTTTGGGGGTGCTTGATGAGGATGGACCACTGGTTGTGGTGGAGCTGCAAGTGCTTGAAAAGGTGGAGCTGACTGGTAGTTTGGTTGGATGGAAGAGGGTCCAGCAGGAACAGGGTTTGTCCTCATAAAGGTGAGGGTTTTTCTTGGAGGAAAATAGTTCTCCCAAGTATTGTTTAAGGATGAACAATTAGAAGAATCTGAATCTGAAGAGATTTCCGGTGGATGTTTTGGTGAGCCACTCATGTTGCCTAAAATGTTTTCGAAATAGTTAATGAAAGAAAGACTTCTAGAGAGAAGAATTTTTGGGAATACAAGAGATATGTGTGGTTTATGGGTGATATGTTATTAAATAGAGTTGAAAAGAAATCAGTGAGTTAAATGTGTAGAAGGTGTGAGTGGTTGTGTAGTAAATGAAGTCGTTGACTTAAGCTGGACGTGTAATGACTTGGAGTTGACTATTTGACTGGGTGTTTAGCACTTAGTCTAAGCACTGCTGGTTGTGGGCAACCCACTGCTAGTATCTTTCTAACCACCGCTGGAAGTGGGCAACCCACTGCTAGTGCAGTTTTGATCAAAATGGAAACCCAATTGGGCTGTTGTGTAACATGATGGTGATAAAGTATTTAAATGTGAAAAATGTGTGTGTTTTTGTGGAGTAAACCTAGTCTTTGACTTAAGGTGGATGGGTCATGACTTTTGAGTTGAGTATTTGACTGGGGGTTTACCACATTGTCTAAGCACTGCTGGTTGTGGGAAACCTGCTGCTAGTATATTTCTAACCACCGCTAGATGTGGGCAACCCACGGCTAGTATCTTTCTAACCACCACTGGATGCGGATTACCCACTGCTAGTGCAATATTGATGAAAATGGAAACTCAAGGGGCTGTTATGTAACATCTTGGTGATAAAGTATATAATCCCCAAATCATTGCCCGATCAAATAATTGATCTTTAAACACTTCAAATTAGCACTCTACACAAACCCTAACCCCTCCTAAATTGATAATTACACAAATCTTAAAAGCGTAAATTCGGAGGAGTCTAGTTCTAAGAAACAGAAAATGGATGAAGAGATGGAGAGGGAAGAAAGAATGAATGTGTATCTTATGGTGAGTGATAAACCAGAGCCTATTAATCCTACACCACTAAACGCAACTCATCCAGTTCATGACTGGAAAAAAATCACTGAAAATGGTAGAGAAGTGATTGAAATAACAAGAGCAGATGGATGCCGAAGTACATACTTAAATTTTGGAGGGTTGTTGTTCTTTCTTTCTAAAGAGGATTTGGAAAAGTTATGAAAAGTCATGGATTTTAGATATGGAAAGCATGGGCCAAGCGGAGAATTAGCAAGGTTTGTGTGGACATTAGTGAAAAACATGTGTCAACCTAATCCAGAGGACAAATTTTGGAAAGAATGTGAAGTAGTTGAATGGATGTTTTATTAGCATTGCAGAGTACATGCTGTATAAACTACAATGGAGAAGTTTTTCATGTTTATTGATAAACACTATCCATTGTCCAAGATGTTGCGGGGAAAATGTTGGAAGCAAAGCTTGATCCACAAGGAACTATATCAACAAATCCAATGATAGATCAATTGTTCTTGAAGATTGAAGATTGCCGATGTACAAGGTCCTTTGGCCATAAAAGTCTTAAGGAAGGTTAAGTAAAATGGCAAGTATATCTAATAAGAAGGCTGAGGAGGCTGCTGGGTGAAACCACGGCTAGAAGCATTGTTAGAACCACGACAAGTAGGATGAAACCACGGCTAGAAGCATTTTTGAAACCACGACTAGTAGGATGAAACCAC
>OU343224.1:236129208-236223761 GCA_910596185.1 Chrysanthemum makinoi | reverse complement strand
GATCAATATGATATACTTGCGGATTCAAAGGGAAGTTGAACGTATGTAGGTGGCCTCGTTACTTTGTAGATGAGTAGGGAATTTTAGCATAGTTACCCAATCTGCATTCCCAAACAGTGCCTTTTGTTTTTTCAACAATCTAGCAATCCGCCTGGTTGTGACTTTGCTCAAAGGATGTTGAAACGACAAAAGGTACTGTAGGGGAATTCAGAAGGGTTCACTAAGTTGAAATTTCATACACATCTACAAAGTAACGAGGCCACATTGGTATGTTCAACTTCTGTTTGAATCCGCAACTATATCGTATTGTTCCTTAACTTTTTTTAACAATCTAGCAAAACTATAATTATGATTTTAAAAAACATAATTAACCCTTTCTAAGGTCCCATATCAGTTCCTTTTGTTTTTCAACAATCTATCAAATCGCAAGTGCAGGCCTTTGATCAAAGGGAGTTGAAACGACAAAAGGCACTGTAGGGGGACTTAGAAGCGTTAACTATGTTTCCTTTTTTGAGGAAAATTCTTTTTTCTATGATCTTAAAAAAACATAATTAACCCTTTTGAGTTCCCATGCAATGTCTTTTGTTTTTTCAACAATCTAGCAAATCGCCTGGTGCAGGCCTTTGCTCAAAGGGAGTTGAAACGACAAAGGCAACGTAGGGGACTCCGATGCTTAACTATGTTTCCTTTTTATCGAAAAACTGTTTTAATGATCTTAAAAACCATAATTAACTATGTTTCCTTTTTTCGAGGTCCCATACAGATTCGTTTGTTTATTCAACAATCTACCAAATCGCTCAAAAGTGTGCCTTTGCTCAAAGGGAGTTGGTTTATTTTGGGCCACATGTGTGTATTTGTGATATGCAAGAGGCTGTGATGACGATTATCTTATTTGAAATGCAAATGATGTGATTTACCGTATCTTGGCATGGCAATTTTATTACATTATTTTGCAGCCATGGCGGTTATATCCTGATGTTCCGGCGTTTATCCAACTTTGACACAGATCTGAGCCTTGCTAATGCATATCACACTGCACACTCAGTTTGGAAGTTTATATGAGTCTGATATACTTGTTATAGACTTTTGCTAGATTGTTAAAAAAAGTTAAGGATCAATATGATATACTTGCGGATTCAAAGGGAAGTTGAACGTATCTAGGTTATTACAGTTACTTTGTAGATGAGTAGGAATTTCAGCATAGTTACCCATTCTGAATTCCCAAACGCGCCTTTGTTTTTCAACAATCTAGTAATCCGCCTGGTGCAGGCCTTTGCTCAAAGGGAGTTGAAACGACAAAAGGTACTGTAGGGGGATTCAGAAGGGTTCCCTAAGTTGAAATTCCATACACATCTACAAAGTAACGCGGCCACATTTGGTATGTTCAACTTCTGTTTGAATCCGCAACTATATCATATTGTTCCTTAACTTTTTTTAACAATCTAGCAAAACTATAATTATGGTGTTAAAAAACTTAATTAACCCTTCTGAGATCCCATACAGTTCCTTTTGTTTTTTCAACAATCTAGCAAATCGCCAGTGTGCCTTTGTTCAAAGGGAGTTGAAACGACAAAAGGAACTGTAGTGGGACCTCAGAAGCGTTAACTATGTTTCCTTTTTGATTAAATCGTCGATTATCAGGGAGCATCTGTATATAAGGTGTCAGTGTGTATGAGGCTGTGATGACAAGTATCTTATTAAATCATGCAAATGATGCGATACTCCATGTCTTGGCGTGGCAATTCTATACTTTATACTATTGCAGCCATGGCGGTTATATCCTGATGTTTTGTAAACTATTGATTTATACAAATCTAAGCCTCATTATTATGTTTATAAAGTTTTCTAAAATTAGGTAATTGTTTATTTGCTGTGAGTATGATAAAATGCTTCATTTTGATAAATATGATTGGCGTACTAGGAAATCAGTGATATGTTTTGGAAGGTTTTGTATCTCTTCTAACATACAGTTACTCACACTATGTATGTTTTATTGATTGTAGTTGTGGTAAGATACTAATTAATTGTTATTAATTTGATTTTTTTCTTCTTCTAAGGAATACGAAGCCAATGTCATCGTTAGGAGAAAATTGAAATACTTTTCATTAATTAAAGAAAAGTTGAATCATAATGGAAGGAAATTATTTAGGACTACATGTTTTGGAGGATGGCTGGATATGTTCTTTTTTGACCATGAAGCACATATGTTAGATTATGTATTACAAAAACAGTGTTTTGTGGATAATCGTCACTATGACATGCCCCTTATATATAACCTCGATGGTCGTAGTCTACATTTTGGTCGACCCCAGTTTTCTGTTATAACAGGCTTTCATTTTGGGAATGTTAGTTTTTATTTATATAGTTCAGGGGATTTAACATTTAAGTCGAGGGTATTTCCAAAAAAAATTGGGGTAAACCTTTACAACTTAGATCTTATTGGTGTTATTGAGGATGAAGAGTTGTTCGGGTAATTAACTGATGAAGACGCAGTCCGTGTGTGTCTAGTGTTATCGTTAGAGGTCATTTTTATAGGTCGGTTATTGGTTGAAGAGGTGGATGATACACTCCTGCGTTTGGTTGAAGACCTTGACACATGGAACTCCTTTCCATGGGGGGAGCACATTTGGAGGCAATTGTATGCACCGGATACTCGATGTTGTATCAAACCACAAGTGGGAACACCTAAAAGGTCTGAAAGAGATCGAAGTATGTTCCAACATACACAATTGCTGGATTTGTTTGGCCTTTCAAGGTTATTCCTTGTTATATTATATTTTCCTAAGTTATTATTATTGAAGTTTTGGTATGAGATTAACGCATCTTTATTATTATAGATATGGATTCTTGAGTCGTTTGAAAGAAGCAGTCATTGGTGGAATAAAGTCCCATATGTCATACCAAGGGCAGTAGCGTGGTCAAGGAAAGTAATGTTTACAAGATCGGATTATGGAATGCTATTTGGCAAGGTAAAACGTATTCAAAAGTTTCAATGCATGCTTATTAATTATTTAATTTGATACTGTATTAATGTTCTTTTTGATTTCCTTGCTGTTGATGATGTCATTTAGGACTCGAAGATAATTTATGATCTGAAACCAACATTAGCCGAGCACCAGCCGGACTGGTATATGCAGTTTAGGGAATTTTACATGCACTACATACCAAGGTCTCTTCCAACAAAATTACCGCATGATTACGATGTGTATCTACGAAAGTTGGTCACTGCACGAAACGCGGTAGGAAAGAAAAAATATTTACCGATTGTATAGGGTTCGACAAGTAGTCTTCTAACAGAAATCAGCCTCAAGGATTGTGTCATTCAAGAGTTGAATTCTCGGGTTTTCAAACTCGAGGCTATTATTCAGGTTATTTACGAGTCAAAGTAAAATAATAACTATAAGTTTATTTATATTCAAATTATTGTTTAGGATAATATCTTTTATTACTTCGTAGGTCCTTGCATGTGAAAGAACTTGCGGATTTCGGGTAATACATTCATCCGTATAGTACCTTTATTTCTTAAACAAACAGTTGGTTTTACAATGAACTTTATTTCGTTCACAGGAAAAGTTGGACTTTACCGCATCCTTTTCCCATATGAGCTATGAATTTCGAGACCAACTAAATCGTGAATTCTACGAATTGGTTGACTCTCTTATTTCTAGCAGTCGTTCAAACCCGGTAGATGTCGATGATGAGGATGATGTTGTTATGGTAATGTGCTTTCCAAACTACACTTATGCCATAATATAGTATACAATGTATTTAAAAACATCACCTCTTACTCAGGAGTATCTTTTGGAAGAGGAATTAAGGTTGAGGAAAGAAGAGGAAGAAAGGTGGAGGATGGAAGAACAAAAGATAAAGGAAAAGGAATTTCTAAAGGCGTTGATAGAGGAGAAGAATCGCAGGTTGGAACAGGAAAAGTTGTTGAAGATTGAGAAGGATAAGAAAAAAAGGTCTTTAGCTTTCTATAACTCAGATCACTGGAAAAGAGCCAAGGCAGACATAACACCTGACAAGAGGAGTAAAAAAGATGGTGCAGAGTCGTCAGATTCATCGGTCAAAAAGATTTGTGGAATCTCAAAAAAATCAAACACCTCCCTATGGATGTCGGGATCCAGATATGACCGCAAAGTTAAAAATTGTTAAACCTTGGGTTGAGGTATGAAAAACAACTTTTACATTCTTTGTTTTAACTGTTTTGAATATACGTGTTAGAAAATTAATTGCTAAGATAGCAACACTGTGTCTGTAGGTTCTTTATCGAAGAAACAAGGCTATCCACACAGTAGTTCTTACTGATGAGTACGATGAATTTCTTGGAAAGCAGGGGCCCCTTCGATGTATGTTTCCTTAGTCCAAAGAAGTTCGTGTTGATCGGAGGTTTTGGGAATCCTTAGTGTGTTTAGACCCTCCTAAGAAAGGTTGGCTTATGGACGAGGTAACAGTGATGCATATCTTTCACCTAGCTTATTTTGCATTTTTTATTGTGGCTTTAATACCCGAATGAAATTTGTTTTGGTTTGGTATTTCATGCACATAGAGTTGTGGGTGGAATACATGTTGCATTTCGCACCGATGACGCTGATTGGGCTATGGTTACTGCATACTTTGTTCAGCTGCTTTTACAAGACTCCATACCCATTTGGTATGTTAACGGGGAAAAGTACAAAATCCCATGGGCTAAATTTGAACAGGTAATACTCGTGTTCATTCCTTTACACATATATTGATATGTGTTTTGTTAACCCGACCTTTATACATATACTGCAGGTTTATATGCCTATCAATGAAAAGGAAAAACATTGGTTTCTGGCTCGATTTCATATCGGACGAGGGGTTGTAACATTTTATGACAGTGGCGATAAGCATGATCCTGAGTATCCTTGGTACTTGGAGATGCAGGCATGTTTACAGGTACCATTGCTTTAAGTTCTTAATTGATACATGTTTGGCAATAGAACAAAATTAACAAACTAGTTAATAGAACAACATTTTTATAACTAGTAGTAAGAAACAAAATAGTTATTGCCTAAGTTTCCCATCAGTGTCATAGTTGCCCAAATAAAATAAATTATGAAACATACAATTTCAAGTGTATATGAACCTGCGCTTGTACTTGTTCATCAATTTTTTGGTCATTTTAAGCACAAGTCAACTCTTTAAGCTCCAAGTTAAGTATTAGAGCATTTAATACAAGTACAAGTTGTCTTAACTTCATATCTTATGGGTTGGTTTCTAGATATGAATGCTCTAATTGTTTATACTCTTCCTGTCCATACTACTCTAAACAGACACTTACAGTTTCTAAGTTGCCCAAAAAAATCTGGAAGGTTGCCCAATAAAATTTCCAAGTTGCCCAATAAACATCAAAGTTACCCTTAAAAATTTCAAAATGTCTGACAACATTCCAATTGAAGTTCAAATGGATATAGTTAATAGGCTTTCAGTGAAGGAGGTAGCTCAATGCCGAAGTGTGTGCAAGGCTTGGAAGTCTTGCATAGACAACACGCATTTCACTGTTTGTTTTGGTGTTCGGATGACTCCACCAGTTTCCTACCTTTTGTTGTACAAGCAGAGGTTTAAAGGTTACGTGGGTTTGGTAGATCAAAATTTTAAATTGAACCCTCTTTGCTTAAACATAAGTTTTCTGACATCAACCCACTTGGTTGGTCCCATGGAGTAAGGGGTTTTACGTATGGACCAATTGTGAAACATACCAAGGCACATTTGTCCCGTATGTGAACACATCACAGGAGTATGAAAAATGTTTTTTGGCTTTTGGGATTCGTCCCGAGAACTTTGATCCGACATTCCTTAAAATTTCATACCCCTTCAATCCTCAACAGCCATGCACTGCCTAAATTTTCACCTTATCCTCAAAACAATGGAGGGTGTTAGATCATCAATGCTTGCTTCCTAACACAATCAGAATAAAAAAAGCAAGTCAAGCAAATGTTGGGGGTCATATCTATTGGTGTGGGTATGAACGGTTCTATGCTAATGATGGTAGCACCTTCAAGAGCTACATGATTGTTTCTTTTGAATTGGTCACCCACCGTTTCCATGTCCTAGACATTCCTGACCGGTTAATAGGAAAACTTCCTTTACTGTTCTATGTGTCTAACCTAAGAGACAAACTGGTGGTTTCTAGAAACATTCATGGGGATGTCAGTTCTGTTTTCTATATCTGGGTTTTAATTGTTGTTGGTGGAACGATAGCATCTTCTACACAACTACTTAGCATTACCACTCCAATAGCACTCAAATTAATTGGTTTTGATATTAACAACGACCCTGTCCTTAAACTTGAAAACCATGATGAATTTGATGCCACCATTGTAGTCTACAAGCTTGCTACTGAGAACTTCTAGAACCTGGGTATCGAGGGAGATGGTGGCTCCTTTTTGTTCAACCCGTTCTGTGAATCACTTATTTTGCAGACTCATCCAGATACGACAGCTTATTAGGATGTTTGGTTTCATTGGAGTGTGGTGTAGTTTATGTTATCAGTGTTTGCTGTAGTTTAGGTTTTCAGTGTGTCATATGTAAACAGTTAAGTTGGTATGTGATAAGTTAAGTTGGTATGTAAAATAACCAAACATGTTTCGATGTATATACAGGCTGGACTACCAATCGTTCTAGAGGAAGCCAGTGTCTTCCAGAAGAAAGGTATAAATCCGAAAACATATACAATTACCTTCAAGAATGCGCACAACGTTCCAGATCAGAGGGGGCTGTTAGGTGATTGTGGTATCTGGGTATGCATATTCTTATACCGATTGACACATGGGAAGGCATTGGCCGTCGATAATCCTGTACACGCTGCCCTTGCATATCGTAAGCATATGGCTATTTTTTTTTCAAACACAGAGTATGTATTTGGTAGTCATGTTGTAGTCATATTTGGTTGTAATTCTAACATTTTGTATCAAGGGAGCAAGTTTGTATTACGGTATGAAGTTTGTATTAGACAAGTAGATAAACTGATGTATCAACTACTTTAATTAATGTGATCCATTATATGGGATGTATTTATTTTGTAAGTATCGTTGTCATTAATAGTGTTCGCATGGTTGCGCTTTGTTTGTATCGTACGTATATAAAGAATTTAGTAGAAGGAATGCTTCTCATTTTGCCAGATAAGTGCCCTTTTCATGGTGGCCTTTTATTACGACTTATTAATGTTCTTGTTAACTTATCTTTAAATAATGACATATTCATCAGACAACAACCACTGCCAATGTTGCTGTATCCACTACCATTTTAGAAGAAACCACTGCTGCAAAGTTAAAGAATTTAGTCGAAGGAATGATTCTCATTTTGCAAGATAAGTGCCCTTTTCATGGTGGCCTATTTATTACGACTTATTAATTTTCTTGTTAACTTATTTTTAAATGACATATTCATCAGTTCTTTGATACATTAGCCATTGTTTCAACAATGCTTCTAGCCGTGGTTTCAAGAATGCTTGCAGCCGTGGTTTCATCCTTCTAGCCGTGGTTTCATCCTTATAGCCGTGGTTTCATCCTTCTGAACTAGCAGTGGTTTCAAGAATGCCTCTAGCCGTGGTTTCATCCTTCTAGACGTGGTTTCTTTTGCTCTAGCAGTGGTTCCATATCCATTGCTAGTTCAGAAGAAACCACTGCTGAAATTAGTTCAAGATGAGAATGAAGATGCGAAGACCAAAAACAAAAACCAAACAACTCAAAGAGTATGAGAAGAGAATTATTTCAATATGAGAATGAAGATGCGAGCAAACAAAAAAGTTTAGGCTTACAAATTTAACAACCCATTTTATTCAATGCAATATCTTACAATCGATTTTCATGGGTCACACACAAGCACTACAACAACACTTATAATAAGATCACTGACACACACAACTGAAAAAACAACCAACAACAGAGAGCACACTTAGCATATACACACTTAGAGATCCATCAAGCCCCTGAGTTTCTGGATAAAGAGTTCATGGTTCCGAGCATTCAACTCCAGTTCCCGTGCAAGGATATGCATCTGCATGATCTTTTGATCATCTTTACCTTGAACCCCACTCAAATATTCTGCTATTTTTTGAGCATGCGTGTTTCCAACACTCTCCAATTCTTGAATGAAGCTAAGCCTTTCTTCAGTGATTTGAAGCAATCTTCCCGCAAACGCATTCATTTGTTGTGCCATACCAATATCTTCGCCAGATGCTTGGTAGCAATAGAACACTAACATATCAGGCCAGTTGTTAGAATTTGCATCGGCTCTAAGCTTATCATACCTAGGATATCTTGACATTTCCTTATCTCACTTCTTTTCACAAATAAAAAAATAAAGTGGTTCACTAACAAGGTGGGTTAGCTGTCTTAAATAGGCAACTAGCAAATAAAAACAAAAGGCATATACATACATTACTGTTTATTGGATTTGTTTTTTGATTTAATTTATCCATGCTAAAATTACAGTTTTTATTATTATTTTTATTCATTACACATGCATGTTTCTTAAACATAAACACAAACTTTATTAAACACATAAATATTATTGAATAACACCAAAAAAAAATCCGTGTAAGCATAGGCTCCTTTTTCACATGCCTATTCCACATCTCCAATCCCTGTCCTCATAATTCAGTCCCTCACATGATGCACATCTGCTCCCATATTATTGAATAACACCAAAAAAAAATTACAGCCTTTCAACTGCTTTAAAGCCCTGCCACATATTGGCACTAAATTTGTTTTTTTCACTTACACATGCTCACAAGATTTACTATTTCTGAACACACATCTAAAACAGGACAAATGCTTGCTGGTTTTGCATACGACTTTTCTCTTCTCACATCGTGCACACCTATCAAAGGCTAGCACACCAATTATTTATACACTTACTTGATCTTGGAACCACAAATCACTACTCAACCATAGGCAGTGATGTTTAACTTCAACCAATGACACACTAAAAACAGCAGAAACCAAAATTATTGACCATGCTCTTTCACACTTCACAATCCTTTGTATTGATTAACCTTTCACAATTATTGACCATGCCCTTTCACATAAAACATAAAGAAACATTCATACACAAAGACAACGTTTTATTCATAACAAAATTCAAATACTTGGTTGAAGAAAATACATTAAAATGCAAGAAACTTAAAATTCATGCAGCCTTGCTAGCAATATAGTCACTAGCACTAATCACCAGAGCAACCAGCACTAACCCTTTAGATCCATCAAACCTACATGACGTTGCTTTTCAGCCCTCCCTTCACGAGCTAAATCCAAAACCACAACCAGTGCACCTAAGATATCTCGGTCTCTCTGCTGCGTCTCTAACATGCACTCAACTGCATCAGGAGCAACATCATTAAATGGACTAAAAGACTGGCCTTCTTGAATTAGTCAATCTATTCTCTCAATGTTAGCCTCAAGATCAGCACATTTCTATGAAATGTACATGACCATACTCTCATTCTCTCTCCATTCTTGCACAAACAAATACTTAAAGCAATGCTGGAGCTTATTAGAACCACAACACTCCTTTAAATGGTCAATGTTTGGTGTTGCACCCATTGGTGGTTAGATGTGAGGTGAATGCAAAGTGCCTAAGCAAAAGCATCCTTATATAGGCAACAAAAACAGACAGGGTGTAAAACAATTACTTGTAACACCTATCAAAGTGTAACACACCAATTATTTATATAGTTACTTAATCTTGGAACCACAAATCACCCCTCAACCATATGCAATACTGTTTAACTTCAACCATAGACATACTTAGCCTTATAGAACGTTACAAGTTTAACACCTAACCATTTAACTACTTTTAGCTTAGTTAAATAAACAGAACATTGACCTAGAAATTATCCAAGTGATAGAAATCATCCAAGTGATAAGTATTTGATGATTCAGGGAGTAAATTTAGGTTAATGCCAGAATTCTCTATGTCACCCTCCCAAACGTTGTTACTTGGTTCACCATCCCAACGTACGGCATCCCAATCCTGGTAAATTCTCAAATTTTGAAAATACTCGTCGTCCACTTGCGTTTTTGGTTCCTCTTTCACTTGAAATTCAGTACTTGACTTACATTTACGACTTCCCTATTCAGATGCCATCTCTTGCATAACTTCTTTACCCTTGTCTGACCTGCTATTCGTTTTTTTCTGAGAACATGTTTAACCTATCTTGTCAGAAAAACAAGATTAGTTATACATTTGAAAGAAAAAGGTAGGTTACCTGTTTTCTGGGCAATGGTTCTATACATGTTTCACGGGTGTACCCTACGGTACCACACCTTCCACATTTTACAACTTTTGGCTTCTCATTTTTTGATCGGATACGATCTTTGTTTTTAGGTCTTCATGTTTGCCTCTTGTCCATCAACGGCGGTTTAACCTTTTGCAAGTTACCCGAATCATGCCATCTTGACTCTAATTCCAAAGGATACACCATTTCATGATATGTGCCTTTGAGTGCAGTTTTCGTAAACCATGTTTCCGCCCATTTGTTACAGTTAGTCAATTTTTCTTCTCTACACACGGCACACACATGACCACATGGTAGTCCCGAAAGTTGCCATTTCCTGCACGTTGTTCATAATCAAAAACCATACACGAATAAACAACATTTACCGTAATAAACAACCTGTTTATTGCAGGTACCTGAAAGTGCATTCATTTTTTAGAAAATCAACAATATGACTATGACGATGGTCTAGAACTTGGTACACAGCACACATGGCAATGCCTCTTACTTCCCAATTAGCACTCTTTAACATTCTCTGCTCAACCTTCCTAGCTGCCCATTGTGTAAGTTCAAATTTCGGTGCGTCTACAAAATAAACATACATCAGGTAACATTTATCAAACAAGTAAATGAGAGACGGCGAATATATAGTTATACCGTAGTATTTTTCTCGACGTTCGAAATACCAATTGTAAAAGCCTTCTGTAGTACTCCAAGAGCATAGTTATTGGTACCTTTCGAACGTGCCTTGTTAATGAATTTATTGATTTTTCACTGTTTGACGTCAAATAATTGTATCTTTTTCCTGTGCAATATGCCCTTGACCACTTTTCATACCCGGCGTCTTCAAGTTTTTTGAAGGCTTCTGATTTTTTTGCACGAAGCTCGGAAATTGCTTTATCAAAATCTTCAGTTGTATAGGTTTTGCACACCTTCCAGTACAAAGCCTTATGCTTTTTTCGGGTCAAATTGCAATTCATCATCAAGTTACGACAACAATAACCATGAAAGCAATCGCCATATTAGGCACTTCACCAATGCATTCTTTCAACCAGCTCAAAAACAATGTCCAGGCTTCAGCGGTCTCACCATGTGCGACCCCCGTAGCAATTGGAATAATCTGATTGTTTCCATCCATACCAACAGCAAGCATGTTGGTTCCAAGATACTTCCCTTTCAGATGCGCAGCATCAATTATAATCAATGGCCGCATGAAGGCTATAAAACTCCGAATCTAGTATCGTTAAGTATATATTAGTGCTTAGTATACGTTAAAGCTTAATATAATAATAATAATAATAATAATAATAATAATAATAATAATAATAGTAATAATGATAATAATAACAATAAATATAAATCTTCCCGAAACTTACCGCAAAACCAAATGCTACAAAAACCATCTTAAATCTTCCAGCATCGTCTGTATCGATGTGTGTTAACGCGTCCCTCGTTTTTTTAGCTTTAGGTTATGACAATATAAAGCTAACTGCTCAAACGATTCTTCATGTTTACCGTTCAACACCTCAAATGCCAAATTCCTACCTCCCCAAGCTCGTTTGTAAGAAATGTTTACTTTCCATTCAAGACTCATATCTCTTTGTATGTCCTTTCCAGTATATACCCTCCGATTATCTTTCAATTTTTCGATTAGTAACTGACTAAGTAATTTCATTGTCGCATTACGATGATTAGGATGTAATTCAGTTCTTGAACATGTGTGGACATCGTTGATGCTAGATACAAAGAATGTGCTATCTAGTTTTTTTTACGGGTGTATATGTTCCATGAGCAGCCTTCATTTATACATTTCACGCTGTACCTCATGCTTTCAGATTTATTAACTTTGTATTCAAAACGCTCAACTAATGATTTCTTTCCAATAGCAAACATGCATTCTGCCTTATTATAAAATTATTTATGTTTGAAAAAAACGGTATCGTTTTTCTGGGAATCGATGTTTTTTAATTCTGGTTGTGGTGCAGTTGGTGGCATGGGCATATTTTTAAATGAGTTTCTTTGCGACATAGGAAGTGAATGATCAGGTTGGTGAAAAGAGTATTCTTCAACCTTTGGGGTGTCATGATAACCCTCTTTGTGAAGCAGCGAAATATTCATATCTAATGATAAATGATTAGAAGCTGAGGATGATTTTACCTCTGAAGGTGGTGGTTCTTTTATTGAAATGAACAGAGCCTGAGTTTGCACATTCTTACAACATACTTCATGAATGAAGAATTGGACGTCATCATCATCAACAACGTCCAATTCCATGGAACCATCTTTGTAAGATAACCTCACTTTAGCATTTTGTGTGTCTTTGACACCGTCTACTTTTTTCTTGACATACGCCACTAGTTTATTGAAAGTGATATTTTTAGGTAGTTTAACTGCATGTTTCGATGATGGATGCATTAAATAAACCTTAAACTTAGAATTGTCATCGTAATCCATGGTTGTGTTTTGAACAAATTTAGGTGGAAATAATTCTTAGAGTTTACATTAAACTCTAAGAACTAAACCAAGTGCAAATTACCAGCCCTTTGTACTTGTGCATTTACTTAGGTTGCCCAACAATGTCAACTTTCTAAGGTTTCCAGAAATTAGTGTATCATCAAAGATACACTTTACTGAGTGTATGAAGTATGAACCACCCTTTGTGATTGTTTATTATTAATGTTGTACTTGTGCCAAACGCCTAAGATTTACTAAGATACACATTTATTTGTGTTATATGAAAATTTTATTAAGTTGCCTAAGCTTGGAAACTGCCCACTGGATGAAACTAATAACTTATCCCAACTACGTAGTCTAGACAAATGACACAGTACATATAGATTGTTTGAGTAATCTCAATTTCATATTTGTAGTAATGTCTAACGGTAAAAATCATTACTTTTGTTACTATACTTATGTTAGTATAGTATAAATAGTTTTTGTAATATATTTATGATCCTGCGTTTTTTTTTAAATTTATATATATTTTTTTACATATATAACATGGATTGTGCGTATGCGTTTGTCTTTGGAGGTCGAAAGACCATGTGAGGACGTGCTTAATGAAATATTTCGGGAACAACTTAACAAAAGATCTGAGGAGGATGTAGCTGAAAAATGTGCGGTGGGGGTCAAGGAAACAGGTAAAAAGAATAAAGATGAGCACAACAAAATAAATGTAAATGTGGATGGTGAGAAGTCGATTACTGAGCAGCATGAAGTTGAAGCAATAATGGAACTACAAGCCGAACAAGATAGGGCTGAAAGAGAAATGGAAGAGAGAATGCGGCAAGACCGGGAACACGAGGAGCTGTTCTGTAAGATAGAATAAGGTCACCTTGGAAGCCAACTTGGATGCGCTGCTGAACAGTCAAAATGAAGGATAAATTTAGTTAAACTTAGATTATCATCCTCCAGACTTGTATGTTTGTTTCCTAAACTTAATCTTAGTTTCAAATAAGATGTAATTGACTTCTTTAAAGTTAATATATTTCACTTTCCAAATCTCCAGACTTGCATGTTTGTTTCCAGACTTATATACTTGGAAATTATTCATTAATTAATAAAACTGCATCAAAGGATGCAGTGGTAGATACTTCCCATTCATACAACCATCTAATAAGTACATCAACAGTCAACCACTAAGGACTACTATCAAAAGACTACTACATCAACATAACCACCTAAACCATCTATGGCCTCTTTGCTATGGCCCATGCTGGCATCTTCTGCTGAACTCCTTGTCCCCCAATAACAGCCCACACTTTTGGGCAAGCAAGTCCCCTCACTCTCTCTCTTTTGGGGGGTGCTGTCGAGGATGGACCAGCTGGTTGTGGTGGAGCTGCAAGTGCTTGAAGAGGTGGAGATGTGACTGGTTCTGGTTGGATGGAAGAGGGTCCAGTAGGAACAGGATTGTCCTCATAAAGGTGAGGGATGTTTTCCTTGGAGTAAAATAGTTCTACCAAGTATTGTTTGAGGATGAACTATTAAAAGAATCTGAATCTGAAGAGATTTCCAGTGGATGTTTTGGTGAGCCACTCATGTTGCCTAAAATGTTTTCAAAATAGTTAATGAAAGAAAGATTTCTAGAAAGAAGAATTTTTGGGAATACAAGAGATATGTGTGATTTATGGGTGATATGTTATTAAATAGAGTTAAAAAGAAATCAGTGAGTTAAATGTGTAGAAGGTGTGAGTTGTTGTGTAGTAAATGAAGTCATTGACTTAAGGTGGACGTGTAATGACTTGGAGTTGACTATTTGACTGGGTGTTTAGCACTTAGTCTAAGCACTGCTGGTTGTGGGCAACCCACTGCTAGTATCTTTCTAACCACCGTTGGAAGTGGGCAACCCACTGCTAGTGCAGTTTTGATCAAAATGGAAACCCAATTGGGCTGTTGTGTAACATGATGGTGATAAAGTATTTAAATGTGAAAAAGGTGTGTGTTGTTGTGGAGTAAACCTAGTCTTTGACTTAAGGTGGACGGGTCATGACTTTGGAGTTGAGTATTTGACTGGGGGTTTACCACATTGTCTAAGCACTGCTGGTTATGGGAAACCCACTGCTAGTATATTTCTAACCACCGCTAGATGTGGGCAACCCACGGCTAGTATCTTTCTAACCACCGCTGGATGCGGGCAACCCACTGCTAGTGCAATATTGATGAAAATGGAAACTCAAGGGGCTGTTATGTAACATCTTGGTGATAAAGTATATAATCCCCAAATCACTGCCCGATCAAATAATTGATCTTTAAACACTTCATATTGGCGCTCTACACTAACCCTAACCTTTCCTAAACTGATAATTACACAAATCACACGTCTTTTACATCCAAATCACACAATGCCAAAAGAATATTCCACTACCCACAACCTCGTTGCGTACCTAATCAAGAACAATCATACATAAGGGTTCCATGAGATGATTGATTTTATCAAACACACTCCTATTCACTATGCTTTAACTGTACAACCTATCATTCTTAAAGCCTACATTCATCAATTTTGGTGGAATGCAGAAATTCAAGAACGAGATGGAGCAGAGGTTATTAGGAGTTTTTGTTGGGTCTATTATAGATTTGATGATACAAAACAAGAAGAATGAAACATGAAGGATTAAAAGTGACAAGAAGGGAAACTACAAAAAGATGGAGGATTTGGAAGATTCTAGAAGATATGCTTAAAAGAATATTTAGTTTCCTAATTGTATTGTTTCCTAATTATATTATGATTCCTCTTGTAAACCCTAGATGTCTCTAGTATATAAAGAGACATAGGGTCATTAGTTTTAGAGTATGTACGTACAAGATGTAGACGTCTAAAGGTGTGTGTGTGTGGGAACCTAGGCGTAGGGATTTGGGAAAACGCCTAAGGTTTAGTGGTTTAGTTAGTGTTAGATCAAGTCTTTGATCTTTATTATAGTTAGTTAGTTAGTTTATGATAATGAAAAACCTTGTTCATAATAATGTTGATTCTATGTTTGAATATTCCGCTTTCATTATTATGTGTTCCTAGATATAATATTAGACCTCGTCTAAGAGCTTACAACGATCTTTACATGTGGTATCAGAGCCTGGGGCTCGTGATATCTAGGGATCTACAAGGTTTTCTTGAAGAAGATGGAAGAAAAATTGAAGGCTGTCAAACATTCGTAATACTTCGCAGGCCTGTTTTCCAGAAGGCATAACTTTTTATTGAACAGTTGGATCGAGCTAAAATTTGAACTGGAGCTTCTTGGTATATCTATCTTTAATCTCACCGAAGGGATTGTCAATCGGAGCCCTCGATTAAAAGATATAAGCAGTCGAAGTCTGCTGCTGATTTTTCGTAAGGTTACAACAGCACTGTTTTGAAACGATCATAACTTTTTCGTTAACCGTTGGATCGTGACGAAATTTTGGGTGGATGTTCTCTATATATCAATCTAACTTTCCACTGAAGGGATCTTCCATCTGAGCTTTTATGTGAAAGTACTGCTGAAAGTACTGCTGTGTATTTTAAAAGTAATGATGCTGTTTCATAATCCTTCAAGTACTGCTGCTGCTGCAAGTTTAGATGAAAGTACTGCTGATTATTGCAGCGTCTTTGTTCAAAGTACTGCTTATGCTCAATGTACTGCTACTTCTCAAAGTACTGTGAGGAGGTTTCAATGTACTGTTATATTGAAAGTACTGCTTCTCATATGGTTTTCAATTTAAGGGGAAGTTGAGCATAATAATTGTTATGGTTTTTGGACGACACACACAAGTTATTGTTCACACATACAAGGAGTTTGGTGATTTGTTCTTAAAAGGATTTAAAAAGGCTCGTTTTGGAGATTTATTGAAGAATTGATTACGAAGAGGATTATTTATCACTTATTTGAAGGTGAAGTGGAATTACTTGGTTTGTGTTCTTATCATCTAGCTTGATGAATCTAGCAATGTGTGATTTTTCTTATGATGCTCTATGCACACATTGGCTATCACTTGAAGGAGTTACATTGTAGTGCTCAGTGTCTCATACTAGTTGAGGATTCTTGTCAAGGGATTGCGGTCTACTTATATTTGGTTGGTATAAGTATGGAGTTCCGTGGATAGTACAAGATTTAAGACATAAGTTTGGGAAATTCTACTTCTTTATCAAATTCGTTATACTCGGTTTTCTTCACAAGTAATCATTACATAAAGCCTACATATTTTGAAGAATCATTGATGTACATGCATCACTCAAGGGGAAGTGTTTGATTTTTACTATTGTTGATCATTATTACTACTGCTAGTTGAAGTTTTCTGCTGTTTTGAATCCATTTTTCTTATGATGCGTAATGGTGGGCGATTTGAAGCATTGGAAGTCTTAGATTGGAAGTATGATATTGGTTTGTGGTGGTCAAGATCATTATTTGAATACGTTCCCTATTTGGATAATAACAAAAAGGGGAAGAGATGTTTGAGTGACATGTTCAAGTCAAGGGGAAGCATGGAAGACAAGATTGTTTCATTCATGGTGAGATTTATTTATCTCAACTTCTGCTACTTCGTCTAGAGAAGTTCGTACAAGAATCGTGTTTGTTTTGTCATCATCAAATAGGGGAAGATTGTTGGGTCTATTATAGATTTGATGATACAAAACAAGAAGAATGAAACATGAAGGACTAAAAGTGACAAGAAAGGAAACTACAAAAAGATGGAGGATTTGGAAGATTCTAGAAGATATGCTTAAAAGAATATTTAGTTTCCTAATTGTATTGTTTCCTAATTATATTATGATTCCTCTTGTAAACCCTAGATGTCTCTAGTATATAAAGAGACATAGGGTCATTAGTTTTAGAGTATGTACGTACAAGATGTAGACGTCTAAAGGTGTGTGTGTGTGGAACCTAGGCGTAGGGATTTGGGAAAACGCCTAAGGTTTAGTGGTTTAGTTAGTGTTAGATCAAGTCTTTGATCTTTATTATAGTTAGTTAGTTAGTTTATGATAATGAAAAACCTTGTTCATAATAATGTTGATTCTATGTTTGAACATTCCGCTTTCATTATTATGTGTTCCTAGATATAATATTAGACCTCGTCTAAGAGCTTACAACGATCTTTACAGTTTTGTTGATGAGAATGAGATTATAGTCACAGAGGAGGTGATTAGGGAGGTTTTGAAGCTGGAGGATGCTGATGGGGTTGTCAATTTGTCTGATTATGATATTTTTGAGGGGTTGGAAAGATTGTGTTATGAGAAAAATGTGGATAGAATTAAGTATCATAAAGGTATGTTCTCACCCCATTGGAAGTTTTTGATACATACTTTGCTTATGTGTGTAAGCAATAAGACCACTGGCTTTGATGAGTTTCCATCAAAAATAGAAACTGTTGTCATATGTTTATCACAAGGGAGGGTCTTTAACTGGTCTAGGATGATGTTTGAGGGTTTTATGAAGAACATTAAGGAAAAGGGCAAATACTACTTATATCCTAGGTTTGTTCAATTAATAGTGGAGAAACAGATCACGGAACCCATTCCTCATAAAAGGGAGTATAAGGTACATCATATGTTATCTAATGTATTTACACACTTGAGGAAAAAGAATCCAAAGTTCTCAGGAAATCTTACACCTTTATTCCCTAATATGCTTAACTTGCCAGACATTCCTGATAATGAGGAGGTACCTGAATCCCAACCCACCCAAAGCACTGATGGTCAACCCACTGCTACCACATCTGAACACACTGCTAACCCACCTGATTGACTTTGTATGTAATAATGTATATAATCGGAACAGAAAGGTGTTAGATCATTTGCTGCCCTTTACTTGCAAGTAGCTTATATTGCTTCTATCATGGGCATATGTACTTTGGTCATTCATTGTGTATGTATAAACAATTTTAGTCAGCATTGGAATGATAAATCTCTAAATCTCCAATTTGTTTTGTAAAAGTTAATAGTTGATCTTAGTATTCCTTGTTTAAATGATAATAATCACTAAACTAAATACGTACACTTTCCATACAAAACATCCAACTTAAGATATCCTATAATATTACAATTAAACCAGGTTCCAATCTTCTACAAGCCGTGGTTTGAAGAATGCTTCTAGCCGTGGTTTCATCCTACTAGCCGTGGTTTCAACAATTCTTCTAGCCGTGGTTTCATCCTACTAGTCGTGGTTTCAAAAATGCTTCTAGCCGTGGTTTCATCCTACTTTTCGTGGTTCTAACAATGCTTCTAGCCGTGGTTTCACCCAGCAGCCTCCTCATCCTTCTTATTAGATATACTTGCCATTTTACTTAACCTTCCTTAAGACTTTTATGGCCAAAGGACCTTGTACATCAGCAATCTTCTGAATCTTCAAGAACAATTGATCTATCATTGGATTTGTTGATATAGTTCCTTGTGGATCAAGCTTTGCTTCCAACATTTTCCTGGCAACAGTCTTGGACAATGGATAGTGTTTATCAATAAACATGAAAAACTTCTCCGTTGTAGTTTATACAGCATGTACTCTGCAATGCTAATAAAACATCCATTCAACTACTTCACATTCTTTCCAAAATTTGTCCTCTGGATTAGGTTGACACATGTTTTTCACTAATGTCCACACAAACCTTGCTAATTCTCCAGTTGGCCCATGCTTTCCATATCTAAAATCCATGACTTTTCATAACTTTTCCAAATCCTCTTTAGAAAGAAAGAACAACAACCCTCCAAAATTTAAGTATGTACTTCTGCATCCATCTGCTCTTGTTATTTCAATCACTTCTCTACCATTTTCAGTGATTTTTTTCCAGTCATGAACTGGATGAGTTGCGTTTAGTGGTGTAGGATTAATAGGCTCTGGTTTATCACTCACCATAAGATACACATTCATTCTTTCTTCCCTCTCCATCTCTTCATCCATTTTCTGTTTCTTAGAACTAGACTCCTCCAGAATTTCTGCTTTTCCCTTTTGATTTGTGTAATTATCAGTTTAGGAGGGATTAGGGTTTGTGTAGAGCGCCAATTTGAAGTGTTTAAAGATCAATTATTTGATCGGGCAATGATTTGGGGATTATATACTTTATCACCAAGATGTTACATAACAGCCCCTTGAGTTTCCATTTTCATCAATATTGCACTAGCAGTGGGTAATCCGCATCCAGTGGTGGTTAGAAACATACTAGCCGTGGGTTGCCCACATCTAGCGGTGGTTAGAAATATACTAGCAGTAGGTTTCCCACAACCAGCAGTGCTTAGACAATGTGGTAAACCCCTAGTCAAATACTCAACTCAAAAGTCATGACCCATCCACCTTAAGTCAAAGACCAGGTTTACTCCACAAAAACACACACATTTTTCACATTTAAATACTTTATCACCATCATGTTACACAACAGCCCAATTGGGTTTCCATTTTGATCAAAACTGCACTAGCAGTGGGTTGCCCACTTCCAGCGGTGGTTAGAAAGATACTAGCAGTGGGTTGCCCACAACCAGCAGTGCTTAGACTAAGTGCTAAACACCCAGTCAAATAGTCAACTCCAAGTCATTACACGTCCACCTTAAGTCAATGACTTCATTTACTACACAACAACTCACACCTTCTACACATTTAACTCACTGAATTCTTTTTAACTCTATTTAATAACATATCACCCATAAACCACACATATCTCTTGTATTCCCAAAAATTCTTCTCTCTAGAAGTCTTTCTTTCATTAACTATTTCGAAAACATTTTAGGCAACATGAGTGGCTCACCAAAACATCCACCGGAAATCTCTTCAGATTCAGATTCTTCTAATTGTTCATCCTTAAACAATACTTTGGAGAACTATTTTCCTCCAAGAAAAACCCTCACCTTTATGAGGACAAACCCTGTTCCTGCTGGACCCTCTTCCATCCAACCAAAACCAGTCACAGCTCCACCTCTTCAAGCACTTGCAGCTCCACCACAACCAGCTGGTCCATCCTCATCAGCACCCCCCAAAATAGAGAGAGTGAGGGGACTTGCTTGCCCAAAAGTGTAGGCTATTATTGGGGGACAAGGAGTTCATTAGAAGATGCCAGCATGGGCCACAGCAAAGAGGCCATAGATGGTTTAGGTGGTTATGTTGATGTAGTAGTCTTTTGATAGTAGTCCTTAGTGGTTGACTGTTGATGTACTTATTAGATGGTTGTATGAATGGGAAGTATCTACCACTACATCCTTTGATGCAGTTTTATTAATTAATGAATAATTTCCAAGTATATAAGTCTGGAAACAAACATGCAAGTCTGGAGATCTGGAAAGTGAAATATATTAACTTTAAAGAAGTCAATTACATCTTATTTGAAACTAAGATTAAGTTTAGGAAACAAACATACAAGTCTGGAGGCTGATAATCTAAGTTTAACTAAATTTATCCTTCATTTTGACTGCTCAGCAGCGCATCCAAGTTTGCTTCTAAGGTGACCTTATTCTATCTTACAGAACAACTCCTCGTGTTCCCGGTCTTGCCGCATTCTCTCATCCATTTCTCTTTCAGCCCTATCTTGTTCGGCTAGTAGTTCCATTATTGCTTCAACTTCATGCTGCTCAGTAATCGACTTCTCACCATCCACATTTCCATTTATTTTGTTGTGCTCATCTTTATTCTTTTCACCTGTTTCCTTGACCGCCACCGCACATTTTTCAGCTACATCCTCCTTATATCTTTTGTTAAGTTGTTCCCGAAATATTTCATTAAGCACGTCCTCACATGGTCTTTCGACCTCAAAAGACAAACGCTTACGCACAATCCCTGTTATATATGTAAAAAAAATATATAACTTTAAAAAAAAATACAGGATCATAAATATATTACTAAAACTATTTATACTATACTAACATAAGTATAGTAACAAAAGTAATGATTTTTACTATTAGACATTACTACAAATATGAAATTGAGATTACTCAAACAATCTATATGTACTGTGTCATTTTTCCAGACTACGTAGTTGGGATAAGTTATTAGTTTCATCCAGTGGGGGTATTGCCAAGCTTAGGCAACTTAATAAAATTTTTATATAACACAAATAAATGTGTATCTTAGTAAATCTTAGGCAGTTGGCTCAAGTACAACATTAATAATAAACAATCACAAAGGGTGGTTCATACTTCATACACTCATTAAAGTGTATCTTTGATGATACATTAATTTCGGGCAACCTTAGAAAGTTGACATTGTTGGGCAACTTAAGTAAATGCACAAGTACAAAGGGCTGGTAATTTGCACTTGGTTTAGTTCTTAGAGTTTAATGTAAACTCTAAGAATTATTTCCACCTAAATTTGTTCAAAACACAACCATTGATTACGATGAAAATTCTAAGTTTAAGGTTTATTTAATGCATCCATCATCGAAACATGCAGTTAAACTACCTAAAAATATCACTTTCAATAAACTAGTGGCGTATGTCAAGAAAAAGGTTGACGGTGTCAAAGACACACAAAATGCTAAAGTGAGGTTATCTTACAAAGATGGTTCCATGGAATTGGACGTTGTTGATGATGATGACATCCAATTCTTCATTCATGAAGTATGTTGTAAGAATGTGCAAACTCAGGCTTTGTTCATTTCAATAAAAGAACCACCACCTTCAGAGGCAAAATTATCCTCAGCTTCTAATCATTTATCATTAGATCTGAATATTCCGCTGCTTCACAAAGAGGGTTATCATGACACCCCAAAGGTTGAAGAATACTCTTTTCACCAACCTGATCATTCACTTCCTATGTCGCAAAGAAACTCATTTAAAAATATGCCCATGCCACCAACTTCACCACAACCAGAATTAAAAAACATCGATTCCCAGAAAAACGATACCGTTTTTTTTAAACATAAATGTTGATCCCAGTTGAGCAAACGATATTGTATAGAAACTGACTTAAACAAAAACTTATTAAGTATCACGCGGAATTTAACACTTAATCTTAAGAAGAAGAACAATAAACATTCAACACCTCAATATTATTATTAATACGAATACTCTAACCAGTATTAGGGTTTTACAACCTTGAAGTGTATCGACCTTAGATATAAAACATACGTATATCTAATCTAACCTAGGACCTCCTTGGCTAAGGAGTCCTTTACATAATACAATACGTAACCTACAAGATAAATATCTTTTCCATATTTATCTAATACAAAATATTAAACCGACTATACAAGACTAGAAGTGGTTACAATACAATATCCATGGTTACTTAATACTACTAGCCGCGGTTTCTCATCAGCAGTGGATTCATTCTTTTGTCCGTGGTTTCAACAACACTGTCCGAGGTTCCAACACTTAGAATAAATCATGATCTAAGGAACCTAAAACCCAACAATCCTCCCCTAAACTTGATACATTCAAATAGAATTCTCAAGTTTCCTTCAAGCTCAAAACATCTGAATTGGAGGATGTAGCCAAACACTTACTTGTTTTTAAAAATTGTCTCATACTTCAGCAACAAATTGTAAGCTTGACCATCATAGGGCATCAACATCTTCAAACCACCAGGCTTTACCATCTTAGCAATAACTCCTGGATAATTATTCAATTTGGGATAATCACCTTCTACAAGCATATGAATAACTACTCCAGACACAGTTAACACATGAACTCCACAAGTTTGATATAAAAACCATCTTGTAACCTGACCATTGTAGAGTCCTTTCCATTCAGGTTCATCATGAGTAGGTTCAAACAAAATCTTCAAGTGATCATAAACCATTCTCTCATGATTATCATCTGGATGTACATCACCAAACTTATTCTTGTAAAGCTTCCAAAGATTCATTAAATCATCTCTATCTAGGTATTGAAGCATTTGTGAAAATTTATTAAACTCAGAAACTTCATTATTGAGTCTTTGAATTTTCCAACATCCTTCACTTCCATTAAGCACAAATGCATAAGAGATAATTTGATGACTATCTTCAATCTCTTTCAATCTTTTAGAACCATATGTCTCCTGAATCTTAAATTTTCTCTAAAGATTACCTTTAATCCACTCTTCATCTTTTTCAGAATTCATTGGAGTAAAATTTTCATTGTTAATTCTCATACACATCAGATAAAGCTCATGAATTCTTTCAAATGAACATTTACTAAGATTATCAGGAATATGTATGCCTGAATTCTTAATAATCTTCATCAGCACATTCCTCATCTCACGAATTGTAGGAGGTTTCTTCCTTTTAACTTGCTTCTTTTCCTTACTTATCCTCCTTGCCCATTCACCCAATATTCTAGCTCTTTCCTCATCATCTAACAATGCCCATTCTTGAGTAGTATACTCATTCTGTATTTGATTAGAAGCTTGCAGATAGTTTTGTGATTCATACCATCTAGCTAACCATTTCTGAGAAGCCTCCTCCTCTTCTTGCTTTTCTTTTTCTGTAGCTGCTTCCTCTTCAGCATGTATGCTTCTTGTATACTCTTCATCATAAGCAATATGTTCTTCTACACTTTTAAACTTTAAAACAGATTCTGCAATACCTTTACCCTTACCAATATCTGGTTGAGCCACCTTCTTCTTCAAAGTCTCACCAATAACTAAACTTTTATCTTTGGGTTTGGTTGCAGTAGGTTCAAGAGATAAAACAGGTGAAATGATGGGTGTAGGGTTAGTTAAGGTTTTGCTAAGATTGATCAATGTGCTTGCAGCTTCTTTCTCAACTTCTTTTGATTTGGGTGGTGATACAGAGATGGTTGAAACAATTGTAGAAGTGGTTATGATAGCAGTGGGTATGATTATCTCATTAGAAACTGCAGCAGTGGTATCAGAAATATTAGCCGTGGTTGCAGACACACTATCAGTGGTTGTGTTTTGCACTATCTCATCTTCTACCACAATCTTCACACATTCAAGAACAGCTTCATTCCCATCTTTATCAGTTACCAAAAATTGTGTTGCTTGATCTCCACTACCCACATCCTCTTCCATATGCACATCTACAGTCTCCCCTGAATTCATGCCTTCACTCCTCCCTTGTTTGGATACATTCTCCATATTCACCATATTCACAGCTGGAGAGGAGTGTACCTTTCTTCTCAACCTTCTCATTTTCCTCAAAATAGCAACCCCATGTCTTCTCACTTTCTCCAAAACAAACATCCTATGCTTCAGTCTCTTTATTTCTTTACCCTGAAACACAGCCAACTCATGAAGACTTGAGATTGTATCCTCCATTTTAGTACATTTAGCCGTCAATTCATTTAAGTGTTCAAGAATATCCTCCCCACTTCGACCTGTGTTAGCTGGTCCGAGAGGTGGTTCATTGGAAAAGTCATTATGTACCAGCTTAGGATCCGTCAATTCAGTATCATGTTCCAAACTATCCTCATCACTTTGAGTTGTGTTAATTGCTCCGAGAGGTGAATCCTTGGATATAGTAAACATAGCATCAGACCTTGCCTGAGCATCTATGCACCCTGAGTCAGCCAGTTGGCTAGGGATTCCTCCACTTGTATTGAGTTCCAAAGAACTCTCTACATTAGGAGTTGCCAAAGGTTGGGTCTTAATGATGTTTCCACTATCCTGACCAGCATCTAAGCATGAATCAGTAGTGGAAGCCCTTCCAATCATGTCACCTCCACAACTTGTGACAGCCTCATGAGCAACACCACTAGCACCAGCCTGAGGAAGCTGAGTGCCCTTCCTCGTCCTAGTCCACACAATTGGTTTAACAGTGGTTGCAAGTGTACTATCAGTGGGTTGAGGTGTACTATCAATGGTTTGAGGTATTCTACCAGTGAGTTGAGGTGTACTATCAGTGGTTTGAGGTATTCTACCAGTGAGTTGAGGTGTACTAGCAGTGGGTTCAGGTTCTAAGGGTGGGGCTTCAAAACCTTCATCAAACTCAAGAATAGCAGGTAAAGTAAGCATATGGGGGAATAAAGGAACATCTCTGATTTGAACATTTGGGTTCTGATTCCTCATATGTGCAAATACCTTTGGAAGCATATAATGCACGTCATACTCCTTAGTATGCTCAACTGGTTCTTCTATTTTACTTTCAACAATCAGTTGCACAAACCTAGAATATGAATAATATTTTCCCTTCTTCCTAATATTCTGCACAAACCCATCATAAATCATCCTAGACCAATTAAACTTCCTCCCATCAGACAAACAAATGATAGCAGTAGCAATTTTGGAAGGGAAGTCATCAAATCCAGTGGTCTTATTACTTATATACATCAACAAGGTATGAATTAAAAACTTCCATTGTTGTGAAAACATGTGTTGGATCGATATACTTTAATCAAACTAACTTAACTAGCTTGTTAAGGTTTAATAACCTCGGATAAATCCTAAGTTATTAACAAAGAAACACTGAGCAATCTTTATCAAGTACGCGGAATTTACTTAACAAAGCTAAGAAGAATAACCTTTTATTATAAACTCTAAATCTGCTTATTATGCAGATACTCTAATACAACTCTAAGATAATCGAACTTCTCTCTAAAACGCTAATTAACTTATAAATTCGTAAACTCTAAAACTCATAGACTTCGTACATCTAATGCCAATCTAGGAGTCCTTTTATAGGCTCAAGGATATCCTAGTCGGTTTACAATTTGTAACCTTGTACGACAAGTAATCTAAACATAGAATACAATACTTTCCATAAACGAATAACAGTTCTTTTGTTCTTGCAGTACTTTGACTTTTAGGTGCAGTACTTTGACTTTGTCTTTAGCAGTACTTTGACTCTTTGACTTTTTCCAGTACTTTGCAGCTTACAGTACTTTCATATCTTAGGTACTTTCATGTCTTGACACTTTCATATCCCAAATCCTCCCCTAACTTGAATTCTACTTGCTTGACTTCAAGTTCCTTTGTGAATGTATCTTTAACAGCTTCATCTTTAAGGACAGATTGTTTCTTAGTCTTTACATTATATCTCTGTAGTGTCTGTGTTTGTCAAAGTATCTCTTATAATTGTTCTTTCTCAGCAGCATCCAGTAAGTTCCATCTTGTCAGCAACACAGCAACATATGTCAATTTGTACATTAATTCGGTTTAAGTTGCATACTATTCTCATCACTTCCAGGTGTGTTAACTCCTATGAGAGGTGAATCATTGAAAATTTAATGGATTTAGATCTCTTTACCAAAGCCATTATCTTTGGAGTAGCCAAATGTTTTGGTGTGTAAGACCATGGTACATTGATAACCATATGATTTTTAGCAAATCATCAGCTATCAACAGATTTGATTTGTCTTTACCAAAAGCTGTACCCTTCTGGACTAGTTAGTTCTTCTATCTAATGGTGAACTAATTACCAATAATGGTTTTTCCACTGCCTTTACCACAAGCCATTTTCTTGTGGGCTAGCCAACTCTTCACATTAACTGATATGGTTAGTTGATTACCATACAACTTTTTAGCAAGTTGTCAACTAAAAATGGATTTGATATATCTTTACCAGAGCCGTTTGCTCATGGATTAGTCAATCCTTTTGTAACCATGGTGGATTGATTACCTATTGATGTTTCCATCTCAAAATCCATTTAATTCATTTAATCTTTGTTTTCAAAATATTTGATATTTTAACAAAAGATTTCTTTCAATAATCACTTAACTAGTTTTAAAACTGCAAGCAGTACTTTGATGAAAGTACTGGTTGATCAGCAGTACTTTGAATAAAGTACTGATTTATCAAAAATAAATTATTCAATAAAATTCATACCAGTTTATTCATCATCTTGAAATGGTAGTCGGATGATAAATAAATTGATAATCATGCAAGCAGTTTCATTATCCTCTTCTACTTCCAATCCATGCTCTAGCATTCTTCTCATGAGCTCAACTGTGAGAGGATATCTTCGTTTTACAAACATGTGTATCATTTTACCATTCTCCAGCTCTAAAATATGAACTCCAGATTCTTCAAAGAATCTCCAGCAAACAATTTCCCAGTTTTCTTGATTCTTCCATATATCATCGAGTGCTTTCTTCTTACGTTTCCCACATGGTTATGAGATCTCCAAGCAAAACTAGACCAATTCCTTCTGATGGAATATTTCCAAAAGAAGCTTTCACCACATTATATAGATAGAATAGATCCACTCTATATATAATATGTAACAAATCCCATAGCCTATTGAAAACTTTGAAGCTTTCATCTTCCTTATGAAAAATCATATAATCTTCTTCTTTGGATTTCACAACATCAAAAGCACTAATCTGAGATCTGTTCATCTTCATGTCAGCATCTTCTTTTGAATAATCAAATACTACCACTCTGAGATAATTTCTTAATGCATCTTTAGACTCAAATCTTAATTCAACTCTTTCTTTCTTTGAGAACTGTCTATCTGTATCTTCAGTTTTTCTTTTTCTTTTTAAGCTCTTCTTCCTTTCAGCTTCAGTCCAAGAAGCTTCTTCTCTAAAATCTTTGATATCTGCAACACTCTTCTTATAAGCTTCTGTCTCAGCATCATAGAGTCTTTTCATATCAACATAATTCAGTTTCTGCAATCCTTTATACCCTCGACCTTTCAAATATGCCATCATAGCATTCTTGTCCTTAGCTAAATTAGGTCTTCTAGGCATATATCTAACAGGAGTAGGTGATTGTAATGGTTCATCAGCCCGACATCTAATTTCTCTTGCAACTTTTAGCAGCTTCTCTACTTTGAGCTTCTTCACTTCTTGAGCTCTATCTTTAGCATTTAACTCTTCTTGAAGTTTTCTAGCGCGACTTCATTCCTAGCAACTTTAATTTCTCTAATCTCTGCCAAAGTAAGTTTCTTCTTCTTTACTTCTACTAAAACACATTTCCCTTTATCCTTAGGATCAATTGCAGGTTGAGAAGTTCTTTGTTGTTCATCTTCTTGCACTTCTCTAATAGTAACACCACCTCTGGGTTGTGATAAATCTTCTAAAATTGTAGCAATGAACTCATCATCACTTGCAGAATGAATTGGTTTGAGTATAGCTTCCTCCTCTTCTTGTATACCAGTTGTAGAAGGACCAGCTTCCTCTTCAAAATTCAAAACTCTTGGAGTTATCACCTCTTGTCTAAAAACACTTTCTGTTGTTGAAGAGCGGTACTTTGTTGTTCAGTGCTTCCGTTGTTCAGTACCTTGAACTTGTTCCTCTTGTTCATCAGTACCTTGAATGATCTTTTCTTGTTCATCAGTACTTTCAGGTTCTTTCTCCTTCTCAACATCTTCTTTCAAATTATCTTCTTCTAAATTCCTCCCCAAATTGACAGAAGATTGTTGATGAACCTTTTGGCTTTTGCTTTTTTGAGACTGCTTTTGCGCCTTTTTCTTTGATTTGACCCAGATTCGAAATTCTTGAACTAATGGCCACACAAAAGTCTTTAGCCTTCTAAACTTCAGTTTTAATTTCTTTATCTGTTTGGCTTGAACCTTAGTAGTCTTTTTCAACTTAACCAACTCCCTTGTCAAAACATAATTATCCAATGTGATTTCATCAAGAGGTATGGTATGTGAATCCTCTCCTTGAATAGGTGAATGATCCTCTGGTTGAGAAACATGAACAGACCCTTGTGGAGATGGAGAAGGTGAAACTGCAACATCTTCTTGAAGGTGAGTACTTGGAGAAGCAGTACCTTCTTTTGATGTAGCCTGTGAAGAAGTAGTACTTGCAGAAGCAGTACTTGCAGATCAGATACTTGCAATCATGGTACCTTCAGTAGCATCATCGCTCAGTGTCGGCTCTACGGCAACTGAACAACATCCATCATGGAAGTAGTTAAAGGAGTATCTGGACCTCTGAATAAAACACTCCTTTTTGCCATAAAAGTAAAAATCTTTGATTGTTGAACAATAACAGGCAATAAAGCTGTAGGTTTTGGCACATCAGAAAGTTGATTGTTCAAGAAAACCTGTATAAACCTTGGGTACATCAGCCAAGTAGATCCATGTGAGATATGTGAGAGCATTCCATCCAGTATTAGCCTTGAGAAGTTAAAAACTCTATATGTAGCTAACCCAACCATAGCAGATGCTATATTTGACCCAAACTGCTCCCAAGAGGTACTCTTAGCACTTATGCAATGGAGCAACACATGAACCAAAAACTTCCAATGCGGACAAAATAATTGTTTTCTAAACGTTTGTTCATTCAAAGATCCTTCATAACCAATATGGCGAAAAGTATCCCATATCAACTGCTTATCAAACCTTAGAGCCCCATCTGCATCATTGAACAATAAATCTTCTCGGATGGAGTCTTCAGAAATCTTAACAGTTCTTCCAGCAACTGTTGATCTAATATAATATTCGTCATTCTCCATGTTATCTCTAGCATTAGCCCAAAATTCTTGAATCCATGGCTCAATTATATCTGGCTCCACTAAAAGAGCATAACTGATAGGCGAACCAGTAAGATAATCAATTATATCATGAAAGAGTATATTTGCTTCAGTCTTATCCAAATTAGCGACCATATTATGCTTTGAAACAGTAGGACGATTCGCCATTGTTGATTATGTAAGCACAAAAGAATTGAAATCGAAGAATATGAATATGATGAGAAAAAGATGGAAAAGATTCTAATGTATCAATATGAGAGGGAAAATCGGAAAGTAGGTATTTATAGGTGAGATTTAAAAATCACCCTAAAATAACATTGTCACCGTTAGCATTAATTACCCCTCAAGATAACCGTTGGAACAGTACTTTAATAAGACAAGCAGGTACTTCCGTAAAGCGGTACTTTTCACGAAAAACACAAGGTACTTTTCCAATTTCTTGATTATCAACTAAGTATACATAACTATCCTCCCCTCAAGCATTACACAGGACTATACAAATACTAAATAGTCCTCCCCTTAAATGTAGCTCGGTAATTAATCATGCCAATGCTCACCACCAAGTGAGTGAATCTAGAAACATCAAAACCTTTGGTGAGTAAGTTAGCTACATTATCATCTGTGTGAACCTTAACCACATTTATAAGCCTGTGCTCATAGCAATCTCTGATAAAGTGATGCCTAATCTGTATGTGTTTGGTCTTGGAATGATAAACTGGATTCTTCACAGTACAAATGGTACTCTCATTATCAATGTTGATAGGAGTATTCTTGAAATTGAATCCATAGTCCAAGAGTTGATTTTGCATCCACAAAACTTGTCCACAACAGCTTGCAGCTGCTACATATTCAGCTTCAGTAGAGGATGTTGCTGCAATTGTTTGTTTCTTGCATTGCCAGGAAACTAATCTTCTTCCAAGATATTGGCATCCTCCAGTGGTTGATCTTCTATCATAGTTATCACTTGCATAATCACTATCTGAAAAAGCTTCTAAGTGAAAAGGTGACTCTTTTGGATACCACAACCCCAACTTTGGTTGTTGCTTCAAATAACGAAGATTCTCTTTCGCATTCATGTGAGATATCTTTGGTGAGACTTGATATCTAGCACATAGAAAAACTGCAAACATAATATCAGGCCTTGATGCAGTGAGATACATAAGAGAGCCAATCATGGATCTATAAAGCTTGACGTCAACAGGTTGTCCATCTTCATCTTTGCCTAATGAATTGATTGATTTAATGGGTGTAGTAACAACCTTCATATCATCAAACTTGAACTTCTTAAGTATGTCAGTAACATACTTGTCTTGACTTATAAAAATACCTTCCTTTGATTGCTTAACCTGAAGTCCTAAAAAGAAAGTCAACTCTCCCATTGAACTCATTTGAAATTCTTTCTGCATCAGCTGCTCAAACTCCTTAACCATGGACTGTTTGGTAGCCCCAAAGATGATATCATCAACATAAACTTGAACTAACATGATATCTTTCTTGTCTCTCTTGATAAACAAAGTCTTATCAATAGCTCCCCTTCTGTATCCATGTTGCAATAAGAATGTTAAGAGTCTCTCATACCAAGATCTAGGTGCCTGATGAAGGCCATAAAGAGCCTTAACCACCTTGTAGACTTTGTTTGGGTGTTTAGGATCTTCAAAACCAGGAGGTTGTTTGACATAAACTTCCTCTGTAATCTTGCCATATAAAAAGGCACTCTTGACATCCATCTGGTAAACTTGAAATCCCATTGATGAGTGTGTAAATACTCATTATTTTTGTACAAATTAGACTGCAAAAACATCTGAAAACACTCAGAAATGCATCAAAATGATAAAAATATTACAAATAAGTGTTTTATATGTTTTAAATGCAAAAATATCAAAATCTGGTGAAAAACGTATCAAATTTGCATAATTGGCAGTTTTAGTCCTCCAAGTTTCAAAAGTTGTCAAAAACAGTCCCTGGTGAAACAAAATAAAGAAAAATGTTATTCAAGGTCCCTGAATTATTCTAACTTGTCAAAAATGGTCCTTGAATAAATCTTTTGTTAAATGGCAGAAAAGGTCCCTGAACTTTCATAAAATGTCAAGTTTGGTCCCTGAAAAATTGAAAATGTCAAAACTGGTCCTTGTACTATTGGAACTTATCAATTTTGGTCCCTTGAAACAACTTTGGAAAATTACAGGATTGGTCCCTCAAGATTTCAGAATTTCAAATAAGCCCTTGTCATAATAAGCCTAAGCTAAGGCTTGTCAAAACTAAATTGGACCCTGCCATTATACCCATTTGACCCCCCTGTCATTAGCCTTTTTGAACCCTGCCTGGTCAAACCAAGTCAAACAAGCAGTTGCCCGCCACCTCCTGCTTGTCTTCCCCATCATGTTGCCTGCAACTTTCAGCCCCTCTCCCATCACCTTTTCTCCTTTCCACCACCCCCTCATCATCACAAACCCTCCACAATAAATGCCACCCCCTACTAGCTATTTCACAGAGCCACGAGTCAAATCCCTTTTCCCGCCAAAATGATAAAAACGGCCAAATTGCTCAAAACTCTCCCATTGGCTCTCAAGTGAGGTGGGATGTGCTCAGAAACACGTGGCAAGCCATTTGGGTATAAAAGAAGGAAGAAGAAACAAGAATAAAGAGTAGTAGTTTAGTTTTAATTTCTTTGTATGTCGTTTTTTGTCAAGTTATCTTAATTAATGTTTTAGAATGTAAACTTAAGTTTTATTGTACTCTAATTAAGCTACTTTGTCACTGTAATACATTTCAAATCTCAATTTCAGGTTTCACTTACATCTCATGTTTTGAAGTCCACTGTTGAGAAATTTAATTTCAAAATCTTGCATTCAAGCTTCAAATAGTTTATTATTCAGTTCCAATACACTTAAATAAGTTCCTTTTAGCTTTTGATAAGCTTTCAATTCAGTTTCAAATAATTTTGAATGATGGTCAACAAAAGTCAACTGCTGATGCATAATTGAACATGGTGATGAATGGGGTTGATACAGAGGTGATAATGGGTGGAAATAGAATAGGTTAGCATAGGATTGGGTTTGGTTTTAGCCTGCATACCAGTTGGACACCTGTGAGTGCTTACCTCAGTTTCATTTTCTATCCAGTTTACTCATATTGCTTATATCTGTTCTTGTAATCTACACTAGTTTTAACCTGTTTGAATAGTTGTACTTAGGTCATGTAAACTCAAATTAAGTGTCTGCAAGAGTTATTTTATCAATTGGTTTATTTTATTTGCAAAACAGGTTGCCTAAGGGTGTTTGGATTTATTGTTTAAACTGTCTCATAGGTTTAGTCAGAGGATAAGTCATGTGGGTTTAAGCTTGTTATGTCCTATTGAAATCATATCTGTCTTGATCTTG
This sequence comes from Chrysanthemum makinoi, assembly GCA_910596185.1. Classification (NCBI taxonomy): domain Eukaryota; kingdom Viridiplantae; phylum Streptophyta; class Magnoliopsida; order Asterales; family Asteraceae; genus Chrysanthemum; species Chrysanthemum makinoi. The sequence goes on along the minus strand of OU343224.1, from coordinate 236,190,383 downwards.
TGCACACTGCAGGCTCAAAGTCAAAATCACTTCAATCTGTCTCATTGCTTAACGTTGGAGTTTTGTAGATCAAACTCTTGTTTTATGTTTAGATACCATTAACATTGCTTGCATTAAGTTCATTTCATCCATTAACATCTATTTCAGTCATTAAAATCGGTTGCAAAGTTCATAAAAGTCAATTTTCCATTTCTTTATCAAAAGTCAAAGAGAAAACTCAGTTTTCACCAAACTGAGTTGATTTGTCTTGAGTTCATTTCTGGACCAATTTCAATGAAACTTGTGGTTTTGAAAAGCTCTCGATCTAGTTTATTATTGTGATTTTTGTGTATTTTTGTTAAATTTTTATAAGGTCTAAAATGTCTTGGCAACAAGGGCAAAAGTGCCACTGTGATAAGGACTGAGACTGCACAAGTATTGTGCAGTTTGTGCAGTCCTTGCACAGTGCTCAGTTGAGCTTGTCATGGTCTAGTCTTTGGCTTATACATAGCCACCCAGGTATAGTGTAGGATACAAGTCTTGGTTTCATGTTTCCAGCTTATTCATGTGCTTATTCTTCTGCTTAAATCTGGTACCCTCACACTGTTTTTAGCCTATCATCTCAAATCATCATAATCTGTTATACTTGCAATCAGAGGTTAAGAGCAGTTGAGACTTGTTTCTTTTGAGTTCTTTTAGCATTATTTAGCTTCTGTATCAGTTTGGTGTTTGTTGGTAGCTTATTGCTTATCCCAAATGCTTATTTATAAGCACATTCCACAGCAGTTTCATTTTCCTCCACACAAGCACTTGTTTTTATATTTTTCCTAGATTCCTTATATTATTTTAGAGTTATCTTGAATTTTTCATGTTTTTCCTGTCCTGTTTGCTATTTTTCTTGATTTAATTCAGTTTTAGTACTTTTTAATTAGCATTTAATACAAAAAATTAAGAAAAGTTTCAAAAAATAATTTTTCATTTTTCTTAAGTTAAGATAAATATAAAAAGACAAAAAAATATTTTTCTAGATTTTTCTTAGTTAAATTTGTATTTTTAAGTAATTTAATTAGTTTTAAATAGTTTAAAATTCATAAAAAATACAAAAATAATCAGAAAAATACAAAAATAGTTTTGAAAATTCTATTTTGTTATTTTAGATTTTTCTAAGTCAAAAGTTTATTTTTCTAGCTTTGTTTCATATTTTCTTGTATTTTAGGTTATTATTAAATAGTTAAAAATAGTTTTTAATTAATAATAATTAGATAAATAGTTATAAAAATAATTTTATTTTTCTAATAATTTTCTTTTATCATTAGGATTGTAAAAATGTCATTTTCATATTTTTAGGATTAATATTGCTTCAGTTTCACATTTTATTTTGTACGTCACGTAGTTTTTAATTTAAGTTTTGTAAAAGAAAAATAAAAAAAACATCATTTTAATAGTGATAGCGTTTATTTAATATAGTTTATCTTTTTAATTTCCTTTAATTTGCATTTAAGCCCTTGTAGTTTATGTACCCTTTCTGTAGTTATAATAAATCCAATCCCTCTTTTCCGTTCAAATCTCTCGATCACTATACGTTTGACTATTCTCGCACAGCTCGTTGGGACTTAACGACCTGGGGAAACACTATACTCTCCTGATCTTCATTGCATTTGTGTTTTAACTGTTTTAAGTTTCTTACGGTTTGCCATTCACAAGTGGCAGACTTGAGTGAGATAACTTGACGGTTTTGCACGGATCACCCATATAAGAAGCAAAAGCAAGAAATATTCTAATAGCTTCTATTCTTGCTACAGGAGCAAACACTTCATCATAATCTACTCCTTCTTCTTGTCTGTATCCTTGTGCTACTAACCTTGCCATATTCTTAATAACATTACCTCTTTCATCTCTTTTGACCCTAAAAACCCATCTGGTTCCAATAACTCTCTTCCCATCTGGAAGATCACATAAAACCCAAACCTCTTGTAGTTTAAATTGAAGAAGTTGTTCCTGCATAGCTTCAACCCAGCTTTCTTTAGTCAAAGCTTGAGCAATATTCTTGGGTTCTTCTTGAGAGATAAAACAAGTAAATAGACAGGGTTGATGGTCCTTATGATTCAGCTTGTTTTGTTTATACACAAAGCTAAGTAAAGCATTGTGAGGTGTAGAAAAAGTCTTAGCTCGTGTCTAGTCATCACTCCAAAAGTAGAAGGACCAATGATTTGATCAGAAGGATGATCCTTATGAGTTCTTAAGTTTGGAGACTGTGAAACTCCATAATTATCCTCTAAATTAGTAACATCGGCACCTTCATTGGAATTTGGGAAAATACCTTCATCTTCAAATTCATCATCAGTATCTTCTAATCCAGGGCATGGTATGATCATCCGGATCATCTAAAGTACTGTCAACCTGGTGCGCAGTGACTTTGTTCGAAAGTCTTGTCCAAAGTACTTGTGAGAGTACTCTGCAGTCTTGTTCTTCTTATTTGCCTCTTCATAAGCTCTCATTTGTTCATCAGTGTAAGAATGTGCTAAAACATCTTGAAGAAGCATCTGATTAAGTTCCTCTTGAATAGATTGATCCTCTGCAGATAAAGAAGATTCGGAGCAACGAGTACTTTGCTGTGGGGCAACATACTTTGTTTTGGAACCGTACTTTGTGTTGGACTAACAGGATTTTCATCAGGAACAACATCAGGTCTAATATGAACTCCATGAACAACATATTGTAAATCTTCTCCACTGTGCCTGGTTGATTTTCTTCTCTAACTGGTACATAGTTCATAGATGGAGTTAAAACCTCAAGATCAAACATCCAATCAGGACCTTTACCTTTCTCATTGTCTTAATCTTCTAAAAAATCAACATGAAGACAATCTTGAACCTTCTTAGTAACTTTGTTGTATACTCTAAAGCCCTTACTGTTAGTGCAATAACCCAATAAGTATCCTTCTTGACTTGACATCAAACTTCCCCAGATTATCAAGAGTGTTTAAAATAGTAAGAGGGCATCCAAAAGGCTTCAGAAAACGAATGTTAGGTTTATTGCCCATCAGCAATTCATAAGGTGTCTTCATCTGTGGTTTAGTGACTGAGACTCTGTTAAGTACATAACAAGCAGTACTACGCTTCGCCCAGAATGAATAGGTAGATGAGAATCTGCTAACATTGTTCTTCTTTGCTTCAATCAAAGTCCTATTCTTCCTCTCTGCAACACCATTACATTTGTGGTGTTCTTGCATTACTAAACTCCCTTTTTATGCCTTTGTTTGCACAAAATTCATCCATAAGTTTGTTCTTGAATTCAGTCCCATTGTCACTTCTAATACCTCTAACCTTGAGTCTCAATTGGTTTCAAGGCAATAATCAGTGTCTGAATAGCATCAAAAGTATCATCTTTAAAACCCAAGAAAAATACCCAACTGAATCTACTGCAATCATCTGTTACAACTAAGCAGTACTTTTTCTTGTTTAAACTTGCCACAAAAACAGGTCCAAACAAATCCATATGTAACAGCTCCAAGGGTTCTCTAATAGTTCTCTCCTCAAGCTTCTTGCAGGAAGCTTTGTGTTGTTTACCCTTCTTGCATGCCAAGCATGATTGATCATTCTTGTAAGTCTTTGAAAGTAAACCTCTAACTAGATTTCCTTTGACCAGTTTGTTGATATTCTTGAAGTTAACATGGCCCAATCTTCTATGCCATTGATGTGCCTCCTCAGATGTTGCTTTAGCCACCAAACATGTGGCTCTTCCATAGGAATGTAGACTCTTCATGTCTAAACTATACACATCATTTGTCCTTGGTACTCTAAGAACTACTAATTCATCATCAACAGGCTTAAAGTCAGGAGGTAAGGATAAGACATTCGTGTGGAGTGAATAACACAGGATGCTTTTTATCACATATTTGTGATACTGACAATAGATTGAACTTTAACTCCTTCACATATCTAACATTTTCAAAATCTATAAGTCCTGCTTTGATAGTCCCTTTTCCAGTAATCTTTCCTCCATTTGGATCATTCCCAAATGCAACTCTTCCTCCACTAATCTTCCTAAAATCAGACAGGATCTCTTTGTCTCCTGTCATACTTCCAGAGCAACCACTATCCACAATAAGATGATCTTTAAGCTCCTCTTCTGGGTTGCCCTACACACAAAGAAAAGAGTTATTGATTTTTAGGAACCCAAGCCATTACTGACTTGTGTTCCCCTTTTGGAGTTACAAACTTAAATTTTTTGAGTATGTAATTTCCACTATCTTTCAAATGATGATCCAGAATTATCTTTTGATCTTTAGCATGTGGTTTTTCAAAACTTTTTGGTTTTTCAACACAAATCTCTTTTTCTTGTAGCACAAAAACATCTGACTCACTTTTTGTTGAAAGTACTGTTTGTCCCTCTGCAATACTTTCCTTCTTAACCCATTCTGTTTTAACACTTAGTTCCTGTGATCTAAATCTCCTATTTGAATTGTAATACCTTCTAGGTTGATAGTGAGATCTCCTAGGATTCCTATACCAAGTAGTGTGATCAGTACACGGTTTTGTCGAGCGTACTTTGAGAAAGTCTTGGGCGAGTTAACGATACTTTGGAAAGTACTGTGAGATACTGAAGGTTTTGAAAAAGGTTTTCTCTGATGTGGGTATCTATGATCTGGTGAGAAATTTATGTGATTGACCCTATTTGTATTATTCCAAACTGGTTTGTGCTCTCTAGGTTTCGATTGGCAGTCACGTTCTTTGGAAATTTTCTAAGGTAATTTGAGTGATGTTCACAATCCTTAATTAGATGAGTAGGACTAAAACACACAAAACAGTTTGACCCATACTTCCTAAGTGACATCTTCTATGTCTATGCCCAAAATTATTTTGCCTTCTTGGTGAATGATTAAACTTGTTTTGACCAAAATTATCCCAAAAGGTTTAGCGATGCGGTTTTGAAGAAGGTGCTGCTTGTGGAGAAGTACTTTGATTTAAAGGTAATGCTTGATTTTGAACATCGTTTTAAGCGAGGTTCTATGGGTTTTTCAGACCTAGATTGAGCAACTAGCTTTTTCCTAAACTCAAGACTGTCTACTCCAAAACGAGAAACATCAGGCCTAGGGGTTGATGAATGCCAGTGGGATGGGGAACAGCATGATAATCATTAGCTTTCTTATATTGTGGAGGTGAGTCACTTATTGAACCATCATTACTAGTTGTATCTACATAATTAATGAGTTCTTCATCACTAGTGGTTATATCCTCATATTCACCTTCATCATGATTACTAGATTGGTTTTCTTCTAACTTACTAAAATCCATTCCAAAACCTAATCCAGTTTTAAGGTAGGCTCTATCTTTGTTTTTGAACATAAAACACATGTGACAGACCAGCTTCACCCCAAGCAGCAAACTTAGCTAACAAATCATCTCTTTCCTTAGTTAATTTCTCAATTTCAGCGATTTTACAGTTTAATTTCCATTCACTAAGTTTTAATTGGTAATCTTGTTGTTCATATTTTTGGCCAAAGCTACTTCATTAGTATCATGTGCTAAGATTTTGGCTTCCATAGATTCTAAGGTTATTTGATAACCTGCTACCTCAGAACTAGCCTTAACACAATTATCTCTCTCAATCACATAATGCGCTAAGTAATTTATGATAAAAATCATAGCAATTTGAGCATACCTCAGAGATAGGATATTGAGTTGGTGAAGTAGCCACCAATGCTAGTTGAACAGGATCATCTTCACTTTTCTTGCTCCAATCAAATCCTCCAAAGCCATCATCGATTCCAAATAAAGACATGTTCAGTGATTCTTCGGCAAAAGCATTGCTCCGATCCAATGCTTCTACTGAATCTTCAATTTCTTCTTCCACTACTACCATACAGTAAGTCACTGGTTCATCATCAAATTCTTCACTCCAGTCAACTTCTGATAACTTCTCTTGAGCAACCAAAGCCTTTGTTTAAGTAATTGGAATTTCCTTAAGCTCAAGTTTTGGCTTTTCAGATGTCCTGTTTGCTTGATACTTAGCAAACCTGCACTCCCTTGCAAAGTGACCAGTCTTTGGACAATTGAAGCATTCAATTTTAGATTTGTCAAAAGTTATGCCCTGTTTTGGTTTGAAATCAATGCTTTTGCCTGTCTTCTTCATGTACTTTTGATCCTTGCGATTGATCATAGCAACTTGCCACCGATATCAATTTCTTCAAGTGCATCTTCTTCAATCATTGCTAGATCTTCTTCGTAAGTGACAAGTAAACTAGCTTGTTGTGCAAAGAAGGAGCACATAACTTCATCTGAGGCCATAGTGGTAGTTGGTGGGGCCTGCTAAACATATGAGGGGGTGTGTAGACGCGACTTTGAGGAGAAGCAGTACTTTTAATGGAAAGTACTTGGCCTTCTTTCAGATGATAGAAAAGCAATACCGTGAGACTTAGAATTTGTTTGACCACTCATCTCATGCTCATACACCTTAAGTTGATGATAGAGATCATCAAAGTCCATGACATCCAAACCTTGTTGTCCTCTGATCATTGTAGCAATTACATGCCATGAAGATGGCAAACTCCTAAGAAATTTCAAATTAGCATCTTCAACTGATGCTTCTGCCTTGTATAGCTCCAACATGTTGAGAAGATTCTGAAACCTATCATATGCAACATCAAGACTCTCTCTTTCACCAAACGTGAAAGTTTCAAACTGTTAACCCGCTTCACAATTTCGTGCATCTTTTAGAGGCTTCATTCCCTCCAAATCTGTCTTGAGCAGCCGTAACTTAGCATCTTTAGCATCATGAAATTTAAGAAGATGACCATCTGGAATGGCAGATAAGAGAATGTTGAGTGCCTTCTCTTGATTCCTTAAGGTTCGCACATTTGTGGCGGTATCTTTTGTACTGCCTTAGGTGCCTTGGGTTGTCCAGGAATATCAATGGGGTTTGGAACAACTTCATTCCCATTCACAATTACATTCCATAGAGCATGGTCTGTAATGGCAATGTACTGCCTCATCTTCATGCACCAGAGATCATATTCTCCCTTCTTGATTATTGGAATTCTGAGTGAGGTGATTGAGGGTGGTGGAACAGCTTCAGTCGACATCTTGAATATTGTTGAAGTAGGGTTTCTTCCTAGTCAGAGTTTCCACACAAGCTCTGATACCACTTTGTAACCTATTGGATTTCACTTACACATCAAACCATAACACAAAGTGGGCGTATAAGTGGAATTCTAGAGAGAGAAAGTTAGAGGTTTAGGGAACTTAGTGAGAGAAAGTGAAAGATATTATTATGAGCTCCAACTCTCTACCTTGGGAGGTAGAGAGTATTTTAGTCTTACATAAAACGCCACACAACGGGCTGTGGATCAGGCATACAGTGGGTAAAGACCCGTCCGTCCTCCACGGTGTTACTTAACAAAATACTACTTAACATAAAATAACTATGACTACGAGCTTTCTAACGATTACATATACTTGAGGTGACCGACTCTTTAATACACTGGAATTTCTAATTAATAACAATCTCCCCCTAAGGGAGGTCACCTCAAACATATACTAAAATGACATTGAATACAATTAGATATTAAATTAACAATTGATCTTGCATTCTTGATGTAGTACTTTGCTCGAAGCTTCGTAGTCATTGATTCCACTCATTGCATGTTTGGTTAATCCAAGTGGAGGTCTTTCTTGATCCACGTGATAATAATGTTGAGCCTCTTTTGAGATCATCAACAAATAGAAAATCTCTGATACATCCATTGTGGTGTTGGTATTATGTGATGTTGTGACTTTTGGACCGACATGCTCACATTATGGATCATGATATCTTCTCATCAGAGTAGCGGAAGCATTCGTTGATTCATGATATTGGCAGCAGTAGCGAAGCATGGAGTTAGAATATCAAGTCATTGATGCACCAATCATGATATCTTTTGATATGAATGTGTTGTGTGAGCATGCGGCTATGGATTGATGCTCCATTCGATCGGTTTACTGCATTTTGCAACGTCGGGGTGTACTTGCATAAGACAGTTAGCAATAAAGCGCACGAAAGTGTCTTTGATCACTTTGAATTGAGGTACACGGACCCACGGTTCCCCTCGTTGATCGATACAAATCTTCTGTGATCGGGTATAATTCGAAGAATTTCCGACAGGTTTCGCAGGTGTCTAGCTGTTCTCAAACCGGAACGTCTCAAAGAAGACAACCGGAGTTGTGAGTGAACCAAATTCGTCCAGCGATTGATGAAAGAGATTTGAAAAACAATCATGTATTGCTCAATAGAAATTGTTTTTGCAATATAACGAAGGTTTTAATGAAAATCAATTATCAATCATAAAACACCTTTTGATTTGAAAATTAGTACACGATCGTGCTAATGAAAAGAGTTTTAAAGCACAAGACGTTTTCAAAGGTATCGTCAATCCATAACTTGAACCGGATTGATTCAAAGATTGAATCGCCCATTGTTTACGTTCGGTTGTCACATGGTTGATATGTATAATAGATCTCACATGCCACCTACCGGGAGCTTGTTAGATGTTGGCTCCAGAAGGCTTTCCATCTTCATAGTGAATATGTAAACACATCACTCAGATGTTCTGGGAATACCACAAGGATAGTGCGTAGGACTCAAGATATAATCTCTCTTTCCACATTGTGTGAAACAGAGAGTCTTCATTGAAAGTGTCCTAATGAGATTTATTGATGATCTCGTGGCACTAGACTCAATTTGTGCATATTTGGATCCTATATCGGAGACTAGGGAGAGGGTCTCCTCCTTAAATATCAACAATCTCTAAGAGAAAGTCGGTAGATAATGTCGGTTCCCCGTGAGAATGAAACAAGTCCTTTTAAGAGGAACTTGAGTGGTTTGGAATGTTGAAGTGCAGTGCGTCACTGGGTCCATGACGTCTTGTCTTCAATACCGATGTTACCATCAGTAGCATATGAATTGAACCTGGTTTTACGCCCTAAGGTTGAATAATTTGGAGGGCTATTTGTTTTCACCCTTTTCTCATTCAATTCTTTTAATTCTTCAACCCCGCCGGTGCTTACCGAGACTTCATAGCTAGAACCTTGTTGGGTTTATTCCAAGATTACTAGCTCATCTCTCGTCCGCACTCTTCCCATATCTCATTTTCTCCTTTTATCATCATACCTAAGAACTCTACACTAACTAGTGGATAGTCCATGGGTAGATCCCTCCGGTTCTGGCGGATCATGGGAACACATACCTAACCTTATCGTCCTTATATCACCATACATAATGTAAAGTTGGTCGGTCTTTTTGGTATTGTTCATCTGCCATAGGAACCAATTGAAAATCATTTGAAAATCAATCCAGATACTTATGATATTTTATCAAAGCATTTTGTACCTGAATTGTTTTTGATATTTTTAGAAGAAGAACTCCCCCTCAACATGTGAATCAAGTATTTGAAATAGTTTTCCACACGGAGGCAAGAGAAAGAATTAACTTCTTTGATTACCATTTAAAAAAATATCAACATCACTTCCCTAATCGAATCAAGTAGATAAAGCATTTTGGGGAAGGATGAGGTTTTCATGATTTTGCTCCCCCTCAATATGTGCCTCGAGATTTGAAAAGAGTTTTGCACATACTAGAGGGAACCTGCACCTTGAGATAAGTTATCACGTTTCAAATCATAGGTTTAAGATAGATGCTCCCCCTCAACATGTGCATGGAAAATTTGAAATCGTTTGTCACATGTGGGAAGGAGCGCTTGTACATCCTTATAAAACCATTTACCGAATTATCAGTTTAAATCAATTTAAATCACACATTCTCCCCGATCACAATTATCAAATCATTTGAGATTTGTGATCTCTTATAGATTTAAATTGATTTTGAAAGCTTTTAAGGAGAATTGTGACTTGATTATGGAAGCGTTTTAACTGATAATGATCGGATTTTAAGACTTTAAACTCCATTGATAAAACATGCCTGAATATCTTTTGAAAACAATTGAATGCCAAATAACTTTTTAATTTAATTGAAATCATTTCTCCCCCTCAATCAATGACATAGGTTGTTGATTGAGAGATTGATATTTTGACAAATAAGTCAGATGATTATCAAAATAGAGGCCGAAGTTATTTTTCAAAGCGATTAGTTTTCAGAGATAAATGTTTAAAAAATCAGAGCATGGAATTTTGAAAACATGATAAAGTATGGCTCTGTTCTTTCTTTGAAAAGCGGGTTACTGCCTGAAATGACAATAAGCCATTGTTTCTCTTTCTCCCAAATTTTTTTTTTTTTTTTTTTTTTTTTTTTTTTTTAAGAGTTCGAACAACATCTAAAGTCCCGTGTCATTCTTTGAATGACAGCACAAAGACCATAGATATTGATCGAACCAGAAAAAGCATGACAAATTGACAATATTTTTGAAGATTTTTCAATTTTTGATTTTTATGGATTTTGAAGGTTTTATAATTTTGTATTTTGATTTTTGAATAGATATATACAAGAGATAGATGAAGATAGACCTTTACTCCTCGTCTTCCTCTTGAAGACGCGTTTGAGTGTTTTGGTTGAAGACTTTTCAAGCCAAGGCGTGGAAGAATAAACTCAAAACGTTCTCTTGGAAGAGCTTTGGTGAAGATGTCGCTAACGATATTCAGACCTTTCAAAATAGAGTTCCACCATACCTTTTTCCACTTGTTCCCTGATGAAATGATGTTGAATGTCGATATGCTTTGCTCTTGAGTGTTGAACGTTGTTGCATGAGAGAGCAATAGCACTTTATTATCACATCACAGAGAGGATTTTGTTGAATTCAAAGCCATAGTCGGATAATTGAGATCTCATCCATAAGACTTGAGCACAACAAGATGACATGGCTATGTATTCAACCTCTATAGAGGAAATAGAAGTACTCATTTGCTTCTTTGAAGACCAGCTCACAAGCTTATCACCCAAAAACGAGCACCTCGGATGTACTTCGACGAGTATCTTGACACCTGCATGATCAAGATCGCATAGGTACGTTAGTAACATACCGTTGTCCTTCGGGTACCAAAGACCCATATTGATGGTTCCTTGGAGATACCGAAAGACCCGTTTAACCGCTTCAAGGTGCTTTTAGTAGGCTTAGCCCGTATCTAGCACACATGCAAACAGCGAACAAGATGTCTACTAGCTGTGAGGTACATCAGGGATCCAATCATACTACGATATTTTGTTTGGTCAATCATGATCCCTGAGTGGTCCTCATCTAGTTTGGTTCGATCAATCATGGGGGTGTCAACAGGGTCACTTGAATCAAATCCAAATTTCTTTAAGATCTCAGTTGCATATTTAGATTGATTTATGAAAATGCCTCCGGGACTTTGCGAAATTTGTAATCCCAAGAAAAATGACATTTGTCCCATCATTGACATTTGAAATTTTGAACTCATTTCATTAGAAAACGATCACATTCCATTGGGTCTGGCGAGGCAAAAATAATATCATCAACATAAATTTGAACATGAATTAAATGTTTGCTGACTTCCTGGTGAACAATGTTGGATCAACTGCTCCTTTGCTGAATCCGGTAGATAGAAGAAACTTTGACAGTGTATCATACCATGCCCTTGGAGCTTGCTTTAAACCGTAAAGGGCCTTCTTCAAGCGATAAACGTGAGTAGGATGCTCTTGATTTACAAACCCTTCAGGGTTGGCTGGCGTGAGAGACGACTTCTTTAAGGTCTCGGATTCGAAATGCCGTCTTCAAATCCATCTGATAGACTACCATGTTCTTACTAGCAGCATTAGCCAGAAAGATTCTGATTGCCTCGATTCGAGCAAGTGGAGCAAAAGATTCTTCAAAGTCAATACCCTCCTCTTGGCGGTATCCTTTAGCAACTAATCGAGCCTTGTTCTTCAATACATCACCATGCTCATCTAGTTTCACTTTGAAGATCCATTTTAGAGCAATAATCATGGCACATTCGGAGCGGTACTAATTCCCATACATCAAGTTGATCAAACTCATGAATTTCTTCTTGCATGGCATTGAACCAACTGTCTTCATTCATGGCGGTTTTAACATCTTTTGGTTCGATCTTAGAGAGTACGGAGTTGAAAAAGCACCATAAGGCATCGGTTGCAAGTTGTTTCGTGTGGATACTTGGGGCGAGAGGGATTTCCAATGATGTTGTCTAATGGATGATCGTAAGTCCATTTTCAGAGGTGTTCATGTGGTTGTTGTTGTGGGCGAAGTAGCGAGTCGATATCTCGATGAAGAAGGTTCGGATGATGATTCAGGAGCAAAGATATTTGCAAATGGAGCATCTTCGGGAGTTGCAAAGGGATTAACCTCATCATTGATGCTAGAAACAATTCCATGATGTACATTTGATGATTGATGATTTGTTGATGAGACAGTGATCGCAGCGGCCGGCTTCTTGACTTAATGAAATTGAGGAAGGGTTCACTTCATTCCGGATAGGAAGCAGCCTCTGTTGATGGAGTTGACATTTCATCGGCATTCGGTTCATAGTGTTCATCAAACATTGGATCAAACAATTTCTTTAAATCATCTTCGAATGGAGGTACATATGGAGTTGCTGGAGATGAATTTGGTACAAGAGATGAACCAATGGGATTTGTTTGAAGTGCGGGTCCAGAATGGATTGTCCAGGAGCCATACATTATATGCAACAAATCACCTCAAATGAATCTGTGAGAATCAAGCGCAATAGAAACTCTCTCTTACTATCTTTATCAACCCATATGTAGACAACTTGAAGTAACCACTAAAGAAGAAAAAAAACCCCGATATACCAAACTTGAAACTAAAATTTTTCGAATTCCCCACATATGTATCTTAATCTTGCACTAATTTTGGAAGAACGGTGTAGAGAATTTATGCACCCAGCAAATCTCTTAAGTACTCAATACTCAATTAAAGTATGAGACATTAACACCTCTTGCGATTATCCACAACGTAATATACGCGTGACACTGGGTAAAACAACGTAACTCCTAATAGTGATAGTTAACCAGGTCTTCAACCATCCACCTCATTGCTGGTAACTAGATACCCCAAGACTTCAACTCTAATTCTTAAGCTCGAGCAAGTTATCAAATAAGAACACGCCTTTGTGAACGTCAACTTCAACCTCAAATAAGTGATAAAGAGTAACTTCGAAGTAATCAACTTGTGTCAAATGCCCAACATGTGAATAAACATACAACGGGATGTACATTCACCCACTTGAATGAACGAACAAATGATGCCTTAACATCAATGTATTCTTCCTAAAAGTATTCATGTAGAGACTGATATGGAGGATACACCAATAACTTCGTAGGGATGAGGTAGACATTTTCCTTGAAGTTCATGTGGTTGATTTATAGCATGCGATGAGAGAATAATAATCCATGACGATTTGGCAAAGGAATACCAAAGAGTGGATCATTATTCATGAACAATAATCCGTGAATATTTGGCAAAGGAATACCAAAGAGCGGATCATTATTCATGAGTGCAACTGCAATATTATGATAATCATTATCAACGCCTTAAGGAATAACTGGAGATTGGGCTTTTTGAGTAGTCTGAGTTGTACTTCTTTGATGATCATCAAATATTCGCTAGCGGTTGTAAATACTCATCAAACATATCTTGAACCAATGAATCCCAAACAATAAATCCCATTTATCCTTAGTGAGTGAAACATTAGGCGTTGGAGGAGAGTCATCAAACTTTAAGTCGTATAACCATTATTCAAACATCCATCATCATTTAGTATATTCACTCTTCTCCCCCTAAAAAATTGCATCCGAAGTTAACATTTTTGATTTAGCAAGTGAATAAGAATATACATTAATGAGCATGGGAGAAACATGAAGCTTGTTGATGAAGAATGTCGATGAGAATGGTCATAAACATGAAGATTTCTCTTCTTTGGAAGATAAAGCGCACTGACGCGTACACTTTTCTTTTCTTTGAGGAACGGGGCCTGAAGTGTTATCTGCAGACGCCATAATGATGAAGTACGAGGCTGAACCGATGTGAACAGACGTCATTGTTTAGAGCCCAGTTATATGTTTAGAGCCACCCGAATCCAAATACCAAGGGACGACTTGTACGACCTGCTTTGGACAACAGACGAAGACAGAGAATTGGAAACATTGGATCCCCACGTGCTCATGGGGTCCTTTTGGTTAGCGCAAACAATCTTTGAATCACAGAAAACCCTAGGTGCAATGTCATTGTCACTAGGAGCTAAACTAGTAGAAGCATCGGACTTAGTCGAGGGACATTTTGTGCTTAATGGGATTATTCTACCAGTTGGCTTCCAAACCTTAACAGTCACTACTCTAGGCATAGTGGATCTAGTTAAGGGGCAAGGTTTGCCATTCGTGAATATTCGACATGTTGGCTTCCACTGAAATCCTACATTGGTAAAAACCTTCCCTGTAGGTTTCCAGGATTGCTTAATCTGTTTAGCTCTCCAAACTTTCTTAAGCGGGTTATGAATCTTAGACCTCGAAATAACACATCACATTTATCATGATTACCAGAAATTAAACATTTTTTGCATGTTTTGCAGGCAGCATAAGGCCTCGAATTAATTTTAGTAAGCTTAGAGCTAATACTAGAACTAACACGATTCTTTTGTTCAAATCAAACTTCTTGTCCCTATGGTGTTCTTTCACTTCCTTATCATGATCACTTTTAGTTTACGTAATCCTATCCTTCTTTGCATAGCTTCTAGGTTTTGACCCGCTAACTTTAGTGTCAATCTTAACATTTGTAGAAGTAACGATGGGAACATTACATGGCTTCACTACTTTCTGCAATCCGGTCTAGAAGTGATGGGATCTGAAATTCTAGGAGGCACATCACAAGTTGTTTGCTTGAATTTTGACATGGAACAAGGCATATCAAGGGTCACATGCTTGGCTTTAGGCATAGAACAAGGCACCACTATTCTATCTCGCCTATTGCTAGATGTCGGACTTGTGACAATTACATACTCTAAGAGTTCCTGAGATCGTTTGGCATCCATGCAAGCATAGGCTATAGTACTATCAAAAGGTTTTCTAATCTTTCATCTTCAACCATCTCACGGAGACCCTTCAAACTTTCCTTAAGGTATGAGAGATATGCTTTATGTGCGAGTTCATTATTCCTAATGGGAGGGGGAATATATAACATATCGATAGCATACTTATCACAATCGAAACCTTAGGAAAGAATATTTGCAATTTGGGATTGGCAACTTTCCTTTCACCTCACGCTTCAGATTCTCAATCTTGTTAAGTAAAGAAGTTATCTTTTCAATTTGTTTATCATGATTAACTTTAAATGAATCACATAACTCTTTGTGTTGATCATTAACCTTTGAAATTTCAGCTTTAAAACAATTATTTTCTTTTTGCAAGTTATCAATAATGTTTTGAAGTTGGAAATTTTGAGAATCTAAAGGTGGAGGTATATGGGAACCAGTCACATCCTTCTTTTCACCTTTCAGTTGTGAGACTTGAGTTCTCAATCTTCTGATCGTGTTACAATGAGCTCGAATATGTTCATCACGTTTGCTAATTTCAAAAGCTGCATCAAATTCAGGAGCATCCAAGGATGTCTTGATATTTGAGGTTTTAACATTTTTTTTTTAGATGTTGATATTTTAATTGCAAAGCAAGATGCTCAACTTCCAATTTAGAAAACTGTTCTACCAGGTTATCATGATCATCCTGTTCAATTTTCTCATGCAATTTAGAATTAGTTTTTCCAAGCTCAATGACACGATCATGGGAGACTTTCGAGCAACGATAATTCATGAAATTGAGAAGCATTAATGGAACAATTAGTAGCAGTGTAAAACACATCTTGAGTAATACATTCGGAAATAAGATTCTCATTCAAGGTATGCAAGTTCTTCCTCTCAATCTCATTATATTTTAATTCTCGCTCATAGTAACTAACCTCAACTATCATTGCATCAAATTCCTTTTCCATTTCTTTAATATCTGATTTTATCCCTTTTTAAGACTCTCAAAATGATCTTTTAGTTGTTTAAAGAAAGGCATGACCTCGGTTAGATAGCATTCTTTTGTTTGCTCAAAACCCCTTTTCCCTTCAGTTATCCCAGTGGGTGTGATCCTTTTCTTACAAGTTTTCTCAAAATCGACAAATAGTTGAAGAATAACATATTGACTGATTAAGGTCTTGCTCTTAGTGGCAATAGTTCTAGGAACTAAATGCATTGGTGTATTTGGAGGATACACAATCGACTTGCTTAGGGAATTTCCTACAAGGGGATTCTTTTCAACAAGATTTTCACTTTTGCAAGTCCATATCCTTTTTCCATAACACTTGTTCGGGGTCAATAGAGTCTAAGGCTTAAACATGTTTAAGGATATCCAATTTTCCTTAGTGTAATCATGGGGTTTTATCGTTATCTTGTTCTTTTTACACTCGGGATCTTCTAGCTTCTTATTCATTTTCTCCCTAGTGACTTCATCTGATTTCTTATCTTCCTCGGTGCACTTTCAGCGCAACTAGGTGTCTGTCTAGGCTTAAGGATCTCATTACCATCATACAGTACCTTATGAGCTTCTCTAGCCTTTTACAAGCCTCAGGGTTTGGTTCATCAACTAAGGCAACACTATGTTTGTCACTTAGAACTCTATGCTTAGTGATCATGTGAGCAGTCTGAATGGTATTTCCTTGTACGTACAACTTATTTTCAAGCTTGTTTTTCAAAGTTTTTAGATTAGAAAGATCATTCAAAAGTTTTGATTCCTTAGCACTAAATTCTTGCTTAAGCATTTTAACATTTTCTTGAAGTTCTTGTTTTTGCTTAGCAGTTTTAGAAAGCTTTTCATGTAAGGAGTTTAACTCTTGTTTTAACACTTCTTCTCTAAAATTACTTTTTCTAATAATTATACGCATTTGGTTATCCAACTCCTGCTCACGAGTAGTTAACTCAAACTTAGCACCTGTTCATAGATAGCAACTGATCCTTATATATGTTAAGCTCGGTGGTAAGGGAATCATCAGGCACAAATGACGGATACTCATGCGGTTCATAATCATCATTTTGAGTAGAAGATGCACAACTAGGTACGCAGAGAAACATCCATGCAACATACCGAGCATTGACATGCACAGGCTGTGGCGGGTGCATCTCTATCTTGGGTACATCCGAAGCTTCCATGGAGCGTTCCTTTGCATTAACTTGCACAGGTTGTATGCGTGCACCTCTCTCTCTTGTGAATTTGAGCACGAAGATTCCAATTTTCCATTATCCGACTCATCATTTTTGTTGTCACGACATTCTGCATTCAGCAACACAGATTCTTCAACGATACATTACCCAACCTATCACAACAATCTTTCAACTGCACCTGACACTCATTCACGTCTTCATTATTTTGTGCAGATTCTTCAATGTACTTTTTCACATTATCCATGAGTTGGATAAATGTCTCAATGAATTCTCAATTTCCATTCCAGTATGTTTTTGAAGGAAATTCGGTCAAGTGTTGATCGTAATCTGAATATTCCCACGATGAATGGTGAAATTGTTTGTAGATTACTTGAAGAGCTGCATTGGAACCATCCTTTTGAACCTCTTCATTGGTAATTTGCACTTTTAAATGTTCTAAGTTCAACGCAAGCTTCTTTCAATGTAGGTAAGTCGGCGGAAAAGAGCGCACTACATGTTCGATCCCCAGCTATGGATAACAGTTTGTGAGGTCTTGATGAAGTAGATATGGCTCAATGCTACATTCCATTTGCGTGGCATTCTCATTGTACTCAGAACATGAAGATCTCACATCCTCATTGTTTAATTCAAACATCTTTAATGGATTAGTGTAGCATCCATTATCATTATTATCCACAGCATCATACAATTTAAGCACTTCGAGATCATCGGGTCGTAGAGTAAGACATGATGTATTAAGATGACTGATGGATCGATACAATGAAAGACGATTGAGTGATAGGACTTTAGATTGTTAGTAGGAAAATGTTAAATGTTGATTGGTTGAGATTTGGATTGGTTGATGCACGTTTTAGAATTTTTAGGTCTAAAACTTAAAACCTCAATAACTTCCTTTTCGGAGGATTTGGGCCACGAAAAATTCGTTTCACGACTTTGTAGTGAAACCTCACAATATTCGGCTGTTCGGGTCGTTTTGGCAGGTATTTCGCTGAAAGCGGAGTTACTGGATTAAAAGTTATGGCCGTTTGAAGTTTTGAAGTAAAAAGTCAACTTTGGTCAAACCTCTTCTACGTAAAAATCAACCAAGTCGCTAAACCCCTTGAACCAAGTCGCTAAGTACCAAGTAAGCTAAGTAGCAACTCACTAAATCACCAAATCGCTAAGCACCAAGTCGCTACACAGTCAAGTCGCTAAAGAGCAACTCGCTAAGGTCCAAGTCAAGCTAACACCAAGTCGCTAAGAATACTAAATAAGCTAACAATTTGCACTGCAACTTCGCTAACACTTTAAGCAAGTCGCTAACTCACCAAGTCGCTAGCCGTAGTGGAGAATCCACTAACTTGTACTATTTGTCGGCTTGTCTCAATAGACAAGTCGCTAGGACCAAATCGCTACCAAATAACACTCCAAATTAAGCTAACTTTTTATGAAGCAAGTCGCTATGATGAATATCACAGAGAACCAAGTTAAGCTAGCAAGAAAAAATCACATAAACACCACTTTTCAATCCAAAAACAACCCAACCAAGATGATTCAAGCTTACCAACTGAAAACCTAAACACTTGTGATGATTCTAAACACAAAAGTACTAACAAAATCAAGCTTTAACACAAGAAATCAACCAAATGATGCACAAACCACTAAACTTTTTCAAAATCAAAAACCACCTAAAAACCACTAGAAATCCAAAGATGTGTAAGATATGATCTAACCATGGCTCTTGATACCAATTGTAACCTATTGGATTTCACTTACACATCAAACCATAACACAAAGTGGGCGTATAAGTGGAATTCTAGAGAGAGAAAGTTAGAGGTTTAGGGAACTTAGTGAGAGAAAGTGAAAGATATTATTATGAGCTCCAACTCTCTACCTTGGGAGGTAGAGAGTATTTATAGTCTTACATAAGCGCCACACAACGGGGGCGTGGATCGGGCATACGATGGGTAAAGACCCGTCCGTCCTCCACGGTGTTACTTAACAAAATACTACTTAACATAAAATAACTATGACTACGAGCTTTCTAACGATTACATATACTTGAGGTGACCGACTCTTTAATACCTGGAATTTCTAATTCCTAACACACTTGTTGGATCGATATACTTTAATCAAACTAACTTAACTAGCTTGTTAAGGTTTAATAACCTCGGATAAATCCTAAGTTATTAACAAAGAAACACTGAGCAATCTTTATCAAGTACTGGAGATTTACTTAACAAAGCTAAGAAGAATAACCTTTTATTATAAACTCTAAATCGGCTTATTATGCAGATACTCTATCTAACTCTAAGATAATCGAACTTCTCTCTAAAGCGTAATTAACTTATAAATTCGTAAACTCTAAAACTCATAGACTTTTACATCTAATGCCAATCTAGGAGTCCTTTTATAGGCTCAAGGATATCCTAGTCGGTTTAAATTTGTAACCTTGTACGACAAGTAATCTAAACATAGAATACAATACTTTCCATAAGCGAATAACAGTTCTTTTGTTCTTGCAGTACTTTGACTTTTAGGTGCAGTACTTTGACTTTGTCTTTAGCATTACTTTGACTCTTTGACTTTTCGATGCTGCGACTACGATGCTTTCATATCTTCAGTACTTTCATGTCTTCAGCACTTTCATATCCCAACAACATGCTCTTAAAAAATTTTACCTTGTCTCCCCTGTGTGTATATCCTAACCTCTCTAAGCCTGCAAAAATCTCAGCATCTGAAAGATTAACAACACCATCAGCATCATCTAACTTCAAAACCCCTCGAATTATCTCCTTATCAACCAAAATATCATTCTCATCCACAACTGTACTAAAAACTTCGACTCCATCGACATCCTCAAGCTTAGCATTCCTCCAAAATTGATGTATATAGGCTTTAAAGATGGTTGGTGTGACGGTTAAGGCAAAGTGTATAGGACTGTGAATAAGAAAATCAATCATTTGATGAAAACCTTCGAATCGATTGTTTTTTTATCAAATTAGCAACTAGGTTATGAGAGTTGGGATATTGATTTGGCATGATGATTGATGATGTTGGTTATGTGGGATGTGTGAATGGGACAGATGAAAATGGTTAGGTTTATGTAAAGCGTCAATTGGAAGGGATTTGAAGATCAAATAAATGACCTATCAGTGATTTGGGGATATAAACGTGTTTTCTCAAAAGTTACCAAAGCGACCCCTCAAGTATCAGAAATCGGCAACATGCTAGCGTGGTTTGAAACACTCATCCGTGGTTTTGAAAAACACTAACGATGGAACAGAATTTCACTCCAATCAGTTGACCAATAGATGTAGCAAGAAAATCTTTGTCAATCTCAGTGATATCTCATAAATATGAAGGATTACAGCAGTAAACCAATAGACGAGTTTTTTTTTTCTTTTTTTTTTTTTTTTTTTTTAAATTCCACAGAAGCTCCAAAGGTCCAAAGCAAAATCTCCAAACCAAAAGCTCCAAAATACACAACTATCCTTCATACCTGCATATCACAAACATAAACCAAGCACTAAAAAGAAGGTTAAGGTTAGCCGTGGTTAGAGTAAAATCAAAAGTGGTTCCATATACTTAGCAGTGGTTAGCCAAAGTGCTAAAGTCTAAGTCAATATGGTCAACTTCCGGTATTAATTCTTTTTCCAAAGTCAAAAGACATTATTAACTTTTCACCCACTTAAACCTTCCCCTCATTTACTCACAAAAACCATTTACTCTGCCTATAAAATAATCCCAAGGCACAAGTAACACACACAAATTTAATCCAACATTCTTCCAAACCCGAATTTCTCAAACATCCACAATCAACAACAATCAGCATGTGGAATCAACCAGAAGTCATCAATCTAACATCCTCCTCCTCCTCATCATCATCATCATCATCATCATCAAGTGATGATTCTCTTCAATTGTTTCGTTACCCTCATCAAGATGAACCACGACCTAGAAAGTCCCCCTTTCTCCCTTCATCTGAAGATGATAGTGTGGTAGATCCGAGTGAGTCATCAAGAGGTTCAGATGATTCCACTGAGTGCCTAGAGCCAACCTTCAATAGATTGGTGAGGGAGGAAGCAGAGAGAACACAACCTTCACCATCCCAACCCCAACCAAGGCCACGTGCCAGAAATCCACCACTCCCCGAAGAGCGAGGTGGTGATTGGTCTTCTGTTCAGGATGCGGTTCTTCAAACCATGGAAGGGTAAGGGCAAGGTTGCAGAGGTGAGGTAAGGGAAAAGGGTAAGGGCAAGGTTGAGAGGTGAAGGGTAGGGAAAGGGAAGATGGAGTAGTTGCTTTATGGTGGAGCAGTAGATGGAACAACGGAAGATTTCTCATATCACAAATGCATCCATCATCGTTTTCATCAATCCATCTTTCCATTTTAAACTGGCTTCTTCATATGTATATCCATGACTTTTGTAATAGATGATAGGAACTAGAGTAGCTAGTTGTAATGTGTGCTCCATGTAGTGTGTAACCATGATTGTAACCACTGCATTGTATAATGCAGTTTAGGAACTATGAATAAGAGTATCATGGCTATTTCCTTTGTAGTCTCTTGCATCATACAAACAGTGAGAAACTTCCAAATCTCTGCAAAATAGTTAGTGGGAACATAAAGAAACAAACAGTGGTTTGAACATAACTATCAGTGGTTAGAAACAAAAATAGCAATACTAAGATCACATAATAACAGTCCAACACTTGTACAAACTTTTACCAAACAAGTTGAGATTTAGAGATTAATCATTCCAATACTAACTACAAGGTACTGAAACCTCCCCACATCAAAAGCTTTAGTGAGAAGATCAGCAACATTTAAATCAGTATGGATTTTTACCATTTGAATCAACCTTTTCTCATTACAATCTCTAATAAAATGATGCCTTATCTCAATATGTTTAGTTCTAGAATGTAAAACAGGAATTTTAATGATGCATATTGTACTGTTATTATCAATGTAAATCTTAGTATGTATAAAGTTGTTACCCAAAATCCGCAATTGATTAGAATCCAAAGAACTTGACCACGGCAACTAGCGGCAACCACATATTTAACTTCGGTTGTAGAATTTGCCACAGTAGTTTGCTTTTTGCACCTGCCATGAAATTAGTGCTTCCCAAAACGACATCCTCCAGTTGTAGATTTCCTATCCAAACTAGCACCAGGCATAATCACTATCGTATAGGCCACCAAATCAAAAGCGGATTCCTTAGAATACCAAAGGCCCAGTTTAGGATGACCTTTAAGGTATCTAAAGAATCTCTTAATGGCATTCATGTGTGAGGTATTGGGTGTGACTTGAAATATTGCACACACACAAACTGAGAACATTATATCTGGCCTAGATGCAGTAAGATACATCAAAGATCCAATCATGGACACATGCGACTTCAAATCAACTTTGGGACTTCCATCATCATGGTAGCAGTGGTTTACGAGTCTCCATAGGTGTACTAGCACTCTTCACATCCACGAAACCCAAACTTCTTCAACACATCTGCTACATATTTGTCTTGACTAATGAAAATACCATCAGTCCTTTGTTGAACTTGTAGCCCTAAAAAGAAAGTGAGTTCTCCCATAGAACTCATCTGAAACTTATCATGCATAAGTTTCTCAAAATCCTTACAAAGCTTCTTATTGGTTGAGCCAAAGATGATGTCATCAACATAAACCTGCACTAGCAAAATATCATCCTTGTGCTTCCTTATGAACAAAGTCTTATCAATCAACCCTCTTTTGAAGTCATTGTCCATCAAATAAGTAGAAAGGCACTCATACCATGCCCTAGGAGCTTGATGCAACCCATACATAGCCTTCTTCACCCTGTAAACCTTGTCAGGATGATCAGGATCTTCAAAACCAGGAGGTTGACAAACATAAACCTCCTCATCAATTGTGCCATACAGAAAAGCACTCTTAACATTCATTTGATACACCACAAAATTCTTGAATGAAGCATAAGCTAAAAATAATCTAATAGCCTCAATTCTTGCAACTGGAGCAAATACTTCATCATAATCCAAGCCTTCAGTTTGTGTGTATCCTTGAGCAACCAACCTTGATTTGTTCCTTACCACAATTCCTCTTTCATTTCTCTTATTTCTGAACACCCATTTTGTTCCAATTGCACTTTTTTCATTAGGGAGATCAACCAATATCCAAACCTCTTGAAGTTTAAACTGAAGAAGCTCCTCTTGCATTGATTCTACCCATCCTTCTTCTGATAAAGCTTCTTCCACTCTCTTGGTCTCCTTTTGAGACAGAAAACAAGGAAACAAGTAATTTTGCAGATCTTTATATTTGTTTCTTTTGTGAAGTGATCTTGCAAAGAAACCTTGCTTTCAGGAAAGGTTTTAGTGTTATGAACCTTGCTTCTTGTTTGAACAGGGGTGTTCAAATTTCCAAGTATTTGTTCCTTAGGATGAATTTTATGTATCCTTGTGGTGGTGATTGGACTTTCATGAATGACATGTTCTAAATTAGTAAAATCAGCATTGAAGAAATAATCCATGTCTTCATCATCAGTAGGAGTATCAATATCTACCAAAGCAGGCATCGTAGGATCATGTGGATACTCCTCTTGACCAAATAATGGCTTTGCAGTTGGTCCAAAGAAAGTACTATCACCAGATTACTACGGCCGGGTTTCACTTGAACTGGCAGTGGTAGAAGATGGCTTAGCAGTGCTTTCATTATCTCTATCCATGCTTTTGTTTAGCTTAGCAGTGCTTTCATAATGCCTTTTATTTCTTTCAATTTCTTCTACCGACACTGAGTTATCTTTCAATAACTCATCCTTATCTTGATGATGATCAACTTTGCTTTCAGAATTCAATGCATCATCATCAGTGGGACCTTCCTTATTAATGATAGGTGAGACGAACCAGACTTTCCACTTTTCAACCAAATAGAACTCCTTTGGAGAGTCAGGCTTCCTTAGAATCTGTTTACGCATCGAGAATCCTTTTGTGTACCTGCATTAACATTAGTGGAAGTGCCTGCAAAGATAGGTTCATAATTCATAGATTTGGTTAGCATATCAATGTTAAAAGCCGGTCACGGTCCTTTGGTCTCAACACTAGGAGTCTCTTCACTAAATTGAACATGTAAGTTCTCATCAACAATCCTAGTCCTCCTATTGTATACTCTAAAGGCTTTACTATTGGTAGAATAGCCTAAAAAGTATCCATCATCAACTTTTTCTTGAAACTTACCAAGGTAGTCTATGGTATTCAAGATAGTAACAGGACACCCAAAAGGTTTTAGGAATGTAATCATTGGCTTCCTATCATGTAACTTGACTCATAGGGGGTCTTGTTATGAGGCTTCACTACCTAACTTCTATTACGCACATAACATGCGGTGCCTAAAGCTTCAAAGGTAGTTGGTAACTTAGATTCTGACAACATTGTCCTAGCGACCTTAATTAGTGTCCTATTTTTCCTTTCAGGCTACATCATTACATTTGTGGTGTTCTAGCAACACTAAAGCTGTCTTTCTATACCATTAGCTACACCTGATTCATCACATCATTCTTAAATTCAGTTCCATTATCACATCTGATTACCTTGACCTTATGATTTACTAGATTTTCTATCTTAGTAATGAAACTCTTGAGGATCTCACTAGTCTCACTCTTAGCGACCAAAAGTATACCCAAGAAAATCTACTATAATCATCAGTGATAACTAGGCAATACTACTTATGGTTCAAACTTTTAACAAAGGTAGGTCCAAATAAGTCCATATGAAGCATAAGCATGGTTGTGTGATGGTGTTTACAGTTTTGGTCTTACAAGAGGCTCTATGTTGTTTTCCTTTTTGACAAGCCACACAAGGTTCCTTACTCTCAAAAACCTTAGAAGGTAACCCTCTCACTAAGTTGCCTTTTACCAGTTTATTGATTGTTTTAAAATTAAGGTGACCTAGCCTTTTGTGCCATAATTTAGACTCATCTACTGATGCTTTAGCAAACAAACAGGTTAAGGACCTATTAAGAATTACATCTTTAAGATCAAAACAATATATGTTTTTCTTCCTAGGTACCCTAAGCTGTATATACATTTCATTAGGCATCATAAAATCAGGTGACAACACCACACACTCAGTTTCCCCAAAAAGTACCCAGTTTTTCTTATCACACATTTGAGAAACACTGAATAAATTGTACTTTAGTCCCTATACCAGATAGACCTTTTCAAAGTCTAATTTCCGATTCGATTGTGCCTGCCAAGTATCTTTCCTCCCTTTGGATCATTACCAAATGCCACACATCCTCCATCAAAAGCTTCAAAATCCTCCAGGTTGCTCCCATCCCAAGTCATGTGCCCAGAGCAACCACTATCAAAAATTCCTTTGTCTTTTAGCTCATCTTATAGATTGCCACGCACATGAATTTAAACAAATTAGTTCCTTTTGTGGACCCAAGCCAATACTTGAATTGGGTTGCGCCATGTGCATCAATATAATCAAATTTGTTTAGGTTCATTGATGCACAGTTGACATGATGTAAAACCTTGGTCTTAGGCTTCCATTTTCAACTAGCTGAGGCCTTAACAACATAAAAATGATTTCCAACCACTGTGTCAGTTATCACCTTTGGAATTTTAAAACTTCTTTTGTATCAGTGGTGATATTTTGCTTAGAAGTGGTTTGATTTTGCTTAGCCGTGTTTACATTTTGCTTAGCAGTGGTTGGAACCCATTTGGGTGTAGCAGTGACTATTGACTTTGTATTACCATTCCTCATTAACACTGCTTTAGGAATCATGTTTTTGTTAGGATGAGGGTTTGTTTTCTTTGAAAAGTTTTGGTGATTTACCCTCTTCCATTGATTCCAAACTTATGGTTGGTTCTTATAACAGTTTCTCTGTAAGTCTTTGAAAACTACCACATATAAAACAAGCTTTCTTGACACATTGAAACTCATCACCTAACCTGTTAGAAATTAGGCCATTAAAGTTTCTCCGATTGCCCGTAGGGTATGTATCTTTCATATGTTCCCTAGGTATCTCCTTATACTCTACCACTTTCCTAGAGATAGGTGCTCCAAATCTAGGAATAAGGTTGGCTTGTTTAGAATCAACTTTCTTAACATGTTCTATCTTCTCTGGTGAATTGATTCGATCTATCTTCCTCGAATCGATTCCCAATCTTCAATAGTGAGCATCAGATGACTTATCAGAACCTAACTTAGGTGATTCAATCTTGCTAGTCTCACCTTCAGGTTTATTGAAGCTAAATTCACTGCTAAATGATAGTTCTTTTGTAGGTGGTGCATGTTTCATAAGAGGTTGTGGAGGCATATCATTGTAACCAAGACCAGTACCATCTTTAAACAATTTTTGACCTATTGGCTTATTTACTAGATCTGAAGCATACTGTGTTTTAGCAACCCTAACAACATGTTTTTCTTTTTCTACTAGGGCTTTTTGTTTTACACTCTCTGCCTCTTCTAGTTTCTTTTTAAGCATTGTGATTTCTCTATCTTTAAGATCAATTTCACCACCTAGTATATTTATCTTATCTACATACTCAAACTCACATTTAATACAGTAATTAAGCTTTTCTTCAACACTTTCTAGACCAACTCTATAACCTAAGTTATCTAGTGATAGTCTTTCAACTTCTTTTCTCAAACTCTCAATAATAGCTCTTTGTGATTCTAAGTTATCTTGACATGATTTGAAAGAACAAGTAGAATTTTTAGAATCATTAAATACCTCAGAATCTGAACCAGAAGATGAAGCATAGGCCATAAGAGCAAAGTTATGCTCTTTAGAAGCTTCACTAGCAAGAAAAGCTGCATTGGGACCTTCTTCAATCTGATCACTCCAGTCATAATCACCAATCCCATCTTGAGCAACCAATGCTGAAGAAGAAGCAGGCTCTTCAGTGGTCTTCTTGATGCCTTCAGTTCTCTTGGGAGCTCGATATTCTCTAGCGAAGTGACCCTTCTTCTTGCAGTTAAAGCACTCCATCTTGCTTTTGTCAAATCCAGCTCTCCTTTGACCATCATACTTAACCTGTCTTCCAGTCCTCCTTAAGAACTTCCTTGCTTGGAGAGTCAACATTGCCATCTGCCATTGAAGATTTATTTCTTCAAGATCATCAGGATCAATTTGATCTAAATCTTGATTCAAAACAGTAACACTGGTAGTTAAATCAGCTAGAAAAGCACAAATTGCACCATCAGCGACATTATCACCATGACAGTGGTATCGTTTGCAATAGCCGTGGTTATTCCATAGGCAGCAATGGATACATCTTGTGAGCTCTTGTGATTAGTGGAAACAAAAGCAATGTTTTGGCTAGTTGAAGATGCACCAGCAATGTTGTTCTCAGACTCATATACCTTCAAGTTGTTGTAGAGATTGTCCAGAGTCATCTTTTCAAAGTCATCTTTATTTCTCCACACAACTGTGTGCACAACCAGTCGGTGATAAACTTCTGATGAACTTCAAATTTATATCTTCTTGAGCAACCTTGTAGTCCACTAACTTCAGTTGGCTGATAAGCTTTTGAAGTTTGTTATAAGTTCCATCAAGTTTTTCTCCACTAAGAGCAGTGAAGTTTTCAAGCTGATGCTTAAGCATATTCTTCCTTGATTTCTTTGTAGCTTCATTACCAGCAAACCTTGTTTCAATCGCATCCATTAACTCTTTAGCAGACTCATATTGTTCAAAGTCCAAAGCATACTCATTAGGTATTCTTATGGAGAGAATACTGTGAGCTTTAATCTCCAGCTTCCTCTTAGCCTTGTCAATTTCACTAACAATGGCTATATCTTTGCCATCATCACCCTTCCTAGGAAGAGTATCACCTTTTTCAACAACTTCCCAGATGGCATAATCAATCATACGAATGTATTGCCTCATTCGCATTCTCGGATTGGTACTCACCTGCTAAGCATGGGCACCTTTGATCTGTAACCATGTGTGTTTAAATGGAACATCTTAACTTACTTTAACAGAACCTAACTAAACTTCTTCTTGGTTTCAGTTTCTAGATCACAAGCTCTGATACCACTTGTTGATCCCAGTTGAGCAAACGATCTTTTATAGAAACTGACTTAAACAAAAACTTATTAAGTATCCAGCGAATTTAATACTTAATATTAAGAAGAACAATAAACATTCAACACCTCAATATTATTATTAATACGAATACTCTAACCAGGTATTAGGGTTTTTCAACCTTGAAGTGTATCGACCTTAGATATAAAACATACGTATATCTAATCTAACCTAGGACCTCCTTTTATAGGCTAAGGAGTCCTTTACATAATACAATACGTAACCTAAAAGATAAATATCTTTTCCATATTTATCTAATACAAAATATTAAACCGACTATACAAGACTAGCATGGTTTACAATACAATATCCGTGGTTACTTAATACTACTAGCCGCGGTTTCTCATCAGCAGTGGATTCATTCTTCTGTCCGTGGTTTCAACAACACTGTCCGAGGTTCCAACACTTAGAATAAATCATGATCCAAGGAACCTAATAAGGCAGAATACATGTTTGCTATTGGAAAGAAGTCATTAGTTGAGCGTTTTGAATACAAAGTTAATAAATCTGAAAGCACGAGGTACAAAGTGAAATGTATAAATGAAGGCTGCTCATGGAACATATACACGTATAAAAAGCGGTAGCACATTCTTTGTATCTAGCATCAACGATGTCCACACATGTTCAAGAACTGAATTACATCCTAATCATCATAATGCGACAGCGAAATTACTTAGTCGGTTACTAATCGAAAAATTGAAAGATAATCGGAGGGTATATCTTTGGAAAGGACATACAAAAAGATATGAGTCTTGAATGGAAAGTAAACATTTCTTACAAACGAGCTTGGGGAGGTAGGAATTTGGCATTTGAGGTGTTGAATGGTAAACATGAAGAATCGTTTGAGCAGTTAGCTTTATATTGTCATAACCTAAAGCTAAAAAAGCGAGGGACGGTAACACACATCGATCTGAGACGATCTCTGGAAGATTTAAGATGGTTTTTGTAGCATTTGGTTTTGCGGTAAGTTTCGGGAAGATTTATATTTATTGTTATTATTATTATTATTACTATTATTATTATTATTATTCTTATTATTATTATTATTATTATTATTATTATTATTATTATTATTATTATTATTATTATTATTATTATTATTATTATTATATTAAGCTTTAACGTATAATAAGCACTAATATATACTTAACGATACTAGATTCGGAGTTTTATAGCCTTCATGCGGACATTAATTATAATTGATCTTTAGCATCTAAAAGGAAGTATCTTGGAACCAACATGCTTCTTTGTTGTTATGGATGGAAACAATAAGATTATTCCAATCGCTACGGGGTCGCATACGAGGTGAGACCGCAAGCTGGACATTGTTTTTGAGCTGGTTGAAAGAATGCATTGGTGAAGTGCCTAATATAGCGATTATTTCGACAGGGCATCAATCAATAACAAAAGCTTGTGACACAGTTTTCCAAATTGCTTTCATGGTTATTGTTGTCGTCACTTGATGATGAATTGCAATTTGACACTGAAAAAGCATAAGGCTTTGTACTGGAAGGTGTGCAAAACCTATACAACTGAAGATTTTGATAAATCAATTTCGAGCTTAGGCAAAAAAATCGAAGCCGTCAAAAACTTGAAGGCGTAGGGTATGAAAAGTGGCCAAGGGCATATTGCACTTTGGAAAAAGATACAATTATTTGATGTCAAACAAGCGATCTTGAGAATCAATAAATTCATTAACAAGGCGTTCGAAAGGTACCAATAACTATGCTCTTAGAGTACTCTGAAGGCTTCTACAAGATTGGTATTTGAATCGTCGAGAAAAAATACTACGGTATAATCTGTATATTAAGTCGTCTCTCATTTACTTGTTCGATAAATGTTACCTGTATGTTTATTCTTTAGACGCACGAATTTAAACTTACACAATGGGGCTAGGAAGGTTGAAAGCAGAGAATGTTAAAGAGTGCTAATTGGGAAGTAAGAGGCATTGCCATGTGTGCTATGTACCAAGTTCTAGACCATAAATTAAGTAGTCATATTGTTGATTTTCTAAAAATGAATGCACTTGCGGTACCGCAATAAAGCAAGGAGTTGTTTATTACGGTAAATGTTGTTTATTAGTGTATGGTTTTTATTACGAACAACGTGCAGGAAATGGCAACTTCGGGACTACCATGTGGTCATGTGTGTCAGTCTGTGTAGAGAAGAGAATTTGACTAACTGTAACAAATTGGCGGAAACATGGTTTACGAAAACTGCACTCAAAGGCACATATCATGAAATGGTGTATCCTTTGGAATTAGAGTCAAGATTGTAGGATATTGGATTTCACATACACATCAAACCATAACTCAAAGTGGGCGTATAAAGGTGAGTTCTAGAGAGAGAAAGTTAGAGGTTTAGGGAACTTAGTGAGAGAAAGAAAAATCTTATTATGAGCTCCAACTCTCTACCTTGGAAGGTAGAGAGTATTTATAGTCTTACAATAAAAGCATACACACAACGAGGTGTGGATCAAGCATACAGTGGGTAAAGACCCGTCCGTCCTCCATGGTGTTACAACTAAATACTACTTAACATAAAAGTACTATGACTACGAGCTTTCTACCGATTACATATACTTGAGGTGACCGACTCTTTAATACCGGGAATTTCTAATTCCTAACAATCTCCCTCTAAGGGAGGTCACCTCAAACATATACTAAAATGACATTGAATACAATCAGATATTACATTAACAATTGATCTTGCATTATTGATGTAGTACTTTGCTCGAAGCTTCGTAGTCATTGATTCCACTCATTGCATGTTTGGTTAATCCAAGTGGAGGTCTTTTATCTTGATCCGTGATAATAATGTTGAGCCGACTTTTGAGATCATCGGCCACATTAAATCTCAAACTCTTCCTTAGTGGTGTTGATATTAAGTGATGTTGTGACATTTGGACCGACATGCTCACATTACGGATCATGATTTCTTCTCATCGAGTAAGCGGAAGCTTTAGTTGATTCATGATATTGGCGGCGTACGTAGCGAAGCATGGAGTGATAATATCAGAGTCATTGATGCACTAATCATGATTTCTTTTGATATGAATGTGTTGTGTGAGCATGCGGCTATGGATTGACCGCTTCATTACGATCATTTGCAAAGCGTCGGGGTGTACTGCATAAGGCAGTTAGCAATAAAGCGCACGAAAGTGTCTTTGATCACTTTCGATGAATTGAGGTACACGGCCCACGGTTCCCGTTGATCGAGTACAAGTCGCACTGTGATCGGTATAATCTCGAAGAATTTCCTTGAGGGTTTTGCGCAATGCTTTTCTAGCTGTTCTCAAAAGGAACGTCTCGAAGAAGACAACACGAGTGAGTGAACCACCGGTAATTTACGTCCCGATTGATGAAAAGAGATTTGAAAAACAATCGTGTATTGCTCAATAGAAATTGTTTTGCAATATAACGAAGGTTTTAATGAAAATCAATTATCAATCATAAAACACCTTTTGATTTGAAAAATTAGTACCGGTCGACGTGCTAATGAAAAGAGTTTTAAAGCACAAAGACCGGTTTTCAAAGGTATCCGTCAATCCATAACCTGAACCAGGATTGATTCAAAGATTGAATAAGCCCCATTGTTTACGTTCAGGTTGTCACATGGTTGATCTGTATGATAGATCTCACATGCCACCTACGGGGAGCTTGTTAGATGTTGGATCCAGAAGGCTTTCCATCTTCACAGTGAATATGTAAACACATCACTCGGATGTTACGGCAATACCACAAGGATAAATGCGTAGGACTCAAGATATAATCTCTCTTTCCACATTGTGTGAAGCAGAGAGTCTTCATTGAAAGTGTCCTAATGAGATTTATTGATGATCTCGTGGCACTAGACTCAATTTGTGCATATTTGGATCCTATATGGGAGACTAGGGAGAGGGTCTCCTCCTTCAATATCAACAATCTCTAAGACAAAAGTTGATAGATAATGTCGGTTCCCAGTGAGAATGAAACAAGTCCTTTTAAGAGGAACTTGAGTGGTTTGGAAAGTTGAAGTGCGGTCGTCCTTTGGGTCCATGACGTCTTGTCTTCAATACCGATGTTACCATCTGTAGCATTTGAATTGAACCGGGTTTCTGCCCTAAGGTTGAATAAATGGAGGGCTATTTGTTTTCACCCCTTTCTCATTCAATTCTTTTTAATTCTTCAACCCCTTCAGTGCTTACCGAGACTTCATAGCAAGAACCTTGTTTGGTTTATTCCAGTACTAGCTCAGTCTTAGTCCGCACTCTTCCCATATCTCATTTTCTCCTTTTATCATCATACCTAAGAACTCTACACTAACTAGTGGATAGTCCTGGGTAGATCCTCTGTTACGGCGGATCATGGGAATATATACCTAACCTTATCGTCCTTATATCACCATACATAATGTAAAGTTGGTCGGTCTTTTTGGTATTGTTCATCTGCCATAGGAATCAATTGAAAACCATTTAAAAATCAATCCAGATACTTATGATATTTTATCAAAGCATTTTGTACCTGAATTGTTTTGATATTTTTAGAAGAAGAACTCCCCTCAACATGTGAATCAAGTATTTGAAATAGTTTTCCACACGGAGGCAAGAGAAAGAATTAACTTCTTTGATTACCATTTTCAAAAAAATATCAACATCACTTCCCTAATCGAATCAAGTAGATAAAGCATTTTGGGGAAGGATGAGGTTTTCATGATTTTGCTCCCCTTCAATATGTGCCTCGAGATTTGAAAAGAGTTTTTCACATACTAGAGGGTGTTGAGTTTATGATATATAAAATACAATAAAACATAAAGACATCAAGAGTACACAGCGGAAGACTTAAAGATCATAACAAATAAATAATTAACTGAAAGTATGCGTAACGTACCTCTTGCGAATGCTAGACCTCTTGAGCAAACCAAAGAAACCAATTGGTGTAAGAATAATGTCTTACTACCACGTTCTTGTACACATGAATTAACCAACGAATCAAGCGATTGCTAGATCTAACACAAGTCCTCGTTTAAGAAAAACGAAACCAAACTCCCTTACAAATGGGGTGCTCGGCCGAATATAGACTAGAGATAGGAGAGGAGAGATCTAGGGTTAATTCAATGCACAAGTGTATGAAACCCTAGAACCTAACCCTCTTTATATACTAGTAGGGAAACTTTGGGAACAAGTTAGGTATTGGGTTGAAACCCATTACCCTTTGGCCAGCCATGTAGACAAGCCCAAAGAGAACCCATAACTTTTTTCCAAGTCTTCCATTTCTAGTCCTTCTCTTTTCATTTTAATGGTCGTTAGTCATTTTTCCGTTAAATACTTAAGATCGTTAACCGGACTTAATGTGCAATAATTAATCGTAAACATAAACATTAATTATTAACTTTAATTCTCATTCGCTAATGTGTGCAATCCCGTGGTCACGAGTTCGAATCCGGACATTCACATGTTTGTAAATATATACATTTCCAACAGCTCCCACTTGGATATGTTTACAAACGTGAAATGACATTGGTTAGCGTCTAGCAACCGCCAATGCCCGGTACAACTTCGTGTATGGTTTTCTGGAGAAAAACCAAGTTTGATGATTCATCATCATATTAATCCTTTTGTTTCTAATACCATGTTAATAAGAATATGGATCTCACTCATTTCTTAATTAACTATTCTGTTTCTCGCTTTATGTGATTGATTAAGATTACCAATTCTTCTGAACATATTCCAGAAGACCTTGGGTATGGCCATACAAACATCTTAACAATCCTACGCGGGGCCCGCAGGTATTATACTTCAAAATAAATTTGAAGGAAGCAAATCCCATTTTGACTACAAGTAGGATTCATAGATTTCGCAACATTTCTGAAAACAACCCTTATAACTACCAGTTACGTATAGTGTTAGATTGCTTCACAGAAATGCACTACATCCATGACATATCTCTTGTATCTCAAGTCAGAGGATAAATATTCATGATATACTTAATGACTAAGATCCATAAAGTATCATCATGTGGGTGGGATAAGTCCTATATTCAATTCATTGAATATCATCTGAAATTAGTCATGCTACGCATCAATATACTTTCAAGTATATTCTAACTAATACTCAGATTTGTCTTAATTCAATATCATTCCCATGTTATTGATTGACAACGGACTATTTAGAATAACTTAAGTTATTCATGGACTTAAACATGCAAATATAGGACACAATATTATAAATGAAATTAAACGTATACCGTACTTTAATTCATTATAAATAATAATTGTTTAACATCCTTTATCCAAATACTAAATAGATCAATGCATGATAATTCTTAGTTAATGAATTTTTTTTCCACAAGTCATGCAACTCATACTTGTTGACAAGGCATAATTTCAACTAACTTTGATCTATAGGAATTTTGAGAATACTTATTTCTAGAATTCAATTTCTTGTATGTGTTTACACATATCTTGATATTGTTATATCATTCCATAAGGTGCGTGACAACCTGAACCACCTTTAAATGACAATCATCTTTCAAAACTTTTAAAGTTTAAAGTATTCTTTATTCTTTAATATATAATGCAACTATGCTCTTCGATGAGCATAACTAGTCAACATGGTCATCATCAAGGATACCGTGACTAGAATTGAGTGTCATCTCAATTGTTCCAGCATCATTGTGTACAACAATATGCTCTTTAAACATCCGTAAACTTTTGAACAATTATAGTGTAATGTTGGTGCCTACCAAAACTCAAGTTTGTTGGCAATGACAATTATGAAACAATTGTCATATAATCATCCATAGAATCTAGGAGCATCTCCAGATTGTGGAATGTGATTCTAAATCCAAACATATTCCTTTAAAATATTTATTACACTAACAACTTTCAATGTTGTCAAATCATCTTGTAATCAAGCATGACACAACAACTTTATACACAACATGATGTTCATGATGAATCTTCAAGTTAAACTTTAAGATCTCATCTATCTTGTCAAAGATATGTATTCATCATGTTCTATTTGACTCATTTATTTACCGCATATGTTTATAATAATAAACATATATTCCAAAGTTGTATATATTATTTCCAAATCTTACAAACGAAGCTTCATTCCCAACTAAAACTTAATTTAGGTGGAATGTAGTTGCCCATACAACATATAAGATTTAAAAATAAAAATAATACTCCCACTAGCTTTTAGGAATACTTATGAGCTATCTTATTTTAATTATTAAATCAAACATGGATTTAATATTAAACATAAGAAACATCTCTTAGATGCTTGCATGTATCCATTCATAGATTCTTGCAATTTGTACATATCCAAAGATTATTTGAATTCATAAAACTTCTTTGTATTACTCATCGTCCTCGCAAAAGTAATTCCACAACAAAGAGTTTTGATATTCATTGTCAAAATTTCATATCAATGAAACCAAGTATGACAATTATAATCTTTATACTTCTATTTAATGTATCTAGTAAAGAATATTCAATCATAGTTAATTGCTTAAATATGATTAATATTATTATCACTAGACATACATTAAATACATGTACAATATTGTCCATATGATTTCTACATAAAGATTTAAACCACTAGGGTTTCCATCCTTTGAAGAAACTCATATTCATTATTAAGATAAACCAAGTATCTAAAGTTGATTATCTTTATGGACAGCATCTCAACATTCATAGTATGATTGATTTACCACAATTCAACATTTGGTAAATTCATCATCATGATTAACAGGCTTACCATGATCCTGTAACTCATAATCCTCAGCATATTAAATATCGAGATATCCTACGGATCTATGAATGAAAATTCCATCATAATGAGGTCTATCATTTACATGTTTAGCCTCATCATGATATTTGCTAGTGCATTTTTAGAAGATTATGTATTTTGTAATTCAATCTTTCAAGATCTAACCAAAACTCCCACTTGCATTTAACAATTTAAAGCTTATCTTTAAATAATTTAGTAAGTAGAGCAACAATACATTGTTCTCTTTTGGGATATTACAAAAACATTGCAGTTCTGACATTAGTTTGTTATAACCCACTTTACAAGTAGTTTAACAAATTCAGAACTTCATTATAAGACTTAATGTGATTCATCACATTCCATAAACAAATGGTGTCTTATTAATCTTCTAGGTTGGAGTCTTATTGAGTATATTCAATCTATACTCAATCTACTAACCTTGATAACTTTTGGAAGAAACTATAGTTATCTTGAATCAAATAATGCCAATGGATTTTGATTCTTCTAACAGAACATACCATAAAACTATGGTATTTCCTTAGAATTAATATTGTAAGAAAATCTAACAATATTTTAGATAACCATCTACTCTATGGCTTACCTATTTACCAACAAAGTAAAACTTAATGGTACAATAGAATTACCAAATCAATTGCATGCATTATAACACAAGTATTTTTGACCAAGTCAAAAGATATATCAGTTATAATCCCACTATACGTTATAAGTCATTGATCAACTCATTGACTTCATGCATATGTCTTAAAACATAGCAAGTTAACGTCTTACTTTATATTCTAAGTCTTGTATTAAAAGACTTCATGTTTGTGACTTTACAAAATCATAAACATTTATAATTAAAGTAATTATGAACACTGCCTCGAGTTTCAATTAATATTTCAAGTTAATATTTACTACATATATTTAAGTCATTCAACGAATACTCAAATTCAAGGTAGTATTAGATTACTTCATTTAATTATGTCATTCCATGAAATGTTCCATGTAAGAAACTGCAGAATCATCCATGCTCGTTCTCACGACGCGTGGATATTTTACCTAGGGCTACAATCTAGTTCACGTTCTCACGTAACATAAATTGTAACTACAAGTGTTTCTTAAATATTTGAATGACATAAATATTTAAAATAAAGTAGTCTTTGTTATCATCTTGACACATGTTCTTAATAGGGCATCCATACATATTTAAATGTATACTTCCCATAAGAACGTTATTCTCTTACTTTTCAGTCAAGAGAATTCATTTAAATCATATTAATATGTGTTGTACCTTGCACACAATAAAGATTTCTCCCACTTGTGCATGGAACAACATCATGTAACATATAAACAACACGATACACGTTCGTTTATTTGATTAATATGAGTTGTGTCATAGATATAACTAGTAGATATAGGACTATATTGATTTGTAAGGAAACGCACATGACAATCCTTAAAAACATAAGTGCCTACAATTGGAAAGTAATTATCTTTGAAGATAATATAGGTTACTACACAGGAAATAAGGCTTGTAGCTCCCACTGAATTAGAAATCATTAAAACAACTTCTTATTCATTAATGCAACACAAATGCTCCCACGAATTGACAACATTGTAAGTATTTCATAACCAGTGAAAACAACTTGCTTGCTTTTTACTTTCCTACACCTTTAAAGAACCATACGTAATCATTACTAAGGTACTAAAAGGTGTATTCTACTCTTTGAATGGTGGGTTATCCATCAATGTTATTAACTTGAAAAATTGGGTACGCAATTTCTTCCTTAATAGGCCTACCATCCCCATATTGGTATGTAGTACCTTTAAAGGCTAAAGCAAAATAACTAGATAAAATATGCTAGTTTGCCTTTTTCCAATTTTGCGGTAATTTTTCTAGCTTCTAATTTTGTAACTCATATACATGTTTTCCAGTTAACCAACATTCATGTTGTTACAAAGGATTCATTCACCAAATGAGGGTAATGAAATCTTTATGAAAAATATGACGTGCAATTCATTGCTATGAGTTACATTAGAATTTAGACAATTCAAAACGTTCCTATTAAACCTTTCTCATTCATGAAAAGGAATAGGATTGAGTCTAATGCTTCTCCCATGGAAAAGAGACTTCGTTTGTCTTTTTAGTAAATTATTCTCGATCAAACATTTGTTTGAGAATGGAGCAATTTACTGATCAAAGACTAAACTTCGTTTACGGTTAAATGTTGCAATTATACATTCAAAAGAATTACAAAATTCAATTTTAGTATTTTCGATAATTAACCTTTTTCAAGAAAATTATTTACCCATGGTTCATAAGCATATAACCATTTAATTTTCACTGAAAAACTAGGATCCAATTTGTCATAATCTCATCGCATCAGTTGATCTGCTAGTAATGAACCTTATACAAAGTGGTAGAGCTTTTGCTCAATTGCCAATTTCAATTGCAATTCCTAGATTTATGGGATTTACATATAGCCAATTTCAATCGCCATGTAAACATGTTTTATCCCATCTTATGCCTTGAGTTGCCAGATCTCACTACAAAACTCAATTAAGTTGTCCAACTTAAGAAACTGCAAAATCGTCCATGCCCGATCTCACGACACGTGGACATTTTACCCTTCGATTAAGATCTAAGTCACGTTCTCACGCACATAGAAAGTAATCTTAGGTGTTTCCGTTTCGTTGGATGGCATATAACTTAAATTAAAGGGTAATAGTTTTGATGTTAAATCAAATATGTACAAAGATGTCATGCATTCATCTTGGTAGCATAGTTTTTATTAAAACATATATATATCTTGTTTTAATGTATAAGCTTTTCATCATCAAACTTTAATTGAGGTATTGGATTCACCAATCAAGGAATTTAGTATTAATTATCATCCATTATACCGTGCTTTTGCATAAGTGTAAACACTTAGTGTTTCGGATAATTACCACCGAAGTGGTGCATGGAATTAAAACTAATTCGCCCTTAAGATGAGCTTGCACATTTAATGGCTTACTAAGTAGCTCCATTCGAACTTACAGAGGGCAGAGGACCAGGTACGCACTAAAGCACAACCTTAGACATCCTCTCAGTGTGACTGTGGGCACTTCTTTAAACCTCTTTTATTAGTTCATTCTCATGGGTGGGCCTTTCAGACCATTTGTACCAAAGTCATCAATCAATTAAACGATTATGATTACTATTCTTAAAAATACATGTTTCACCATTGTTTAGGTCAGTTTATTTTTCTTGTAAAAATACCCTTGTTACACATAACAAACAAGCAAGTATTTATAAAAATAAACAAATAAACAATGAATGCATAACTAATAAAAATCATGCATATCAAATAGCCACATGCAAACTTTTTGATAAATCCTATTAATAACCAATTCTAGATCTGTCAATATGCATATACTTAATTAAGACTTTCACCCGTTTTCATCTATGTACAAGGTGAACCACATGCATCGATTCATCGATTGCGCAAGTCAAAATTAAATACATACCACATAGAACATAATTGATTAAATTAATAATTATTGAGGTCTTCCCCAACTTTAGATCTATCATAATTTAGTGTATATCACTTAAACAAGAAAGACATACAATAAAAGCAGATCCATGATAAAACATGCAGATAATTATCATGGACATAAAATTACACTTAACAATAAATGCAATTAAATCAAAGTTACGCATATACACATAAAGTTGCATGCATCTTAGGGTTTTTAATCCAATTAAAACAATAGTTTACAAAACCCTAATTAGGGCACCAAAAAAAACGCCCCCCCCCCCCCCTCAAAATTAGGGTTTAGGTTTTGCAAACCCTAGATCTAAGCAAACAAATAATAACACATTCATGTTTATTTTAATTATGTGTTTCAGTAATTAATTACTTGTTATACAAGGCTCGTGATGCCACTGTTGAGTTTATGATATATAAAATACAATAAAACATAAAGACATCAAGAGTACAGGGGAAGACTTAAAGATCATAACAAATAAATAATTAGCTGAAAGTATGCGTAACGTACCTCTTACTTGAATGCTAGACCTCTTGAGTAAACCAAAGAAACCAATTGGTGTAAGAATAATGTCTTACTACCACGTTCTTGTACAAACGAATTAACCAACGAATCAAGCGATTGCTAGATCTAACACAAGTCCTCGTTTAAGAAAAAGGAAACCAAACTCCCTTACAAATGGGGTGCTCGGCCGAATATAGACTAGAGAGAGGAGAGGAGAGATCTAGGGTTAATTCAATGCACAAGTGTATGAAACCCTAGAACCTAACCCTCTTTATATACTAGTAGGGAAACTTTGGGAACAAGTTAGGTATTGGGTTGAAACCCATTACCCTTTGGCCGGCCATGTAGACAAGCCCAAAGAGAACCCATAACTTTTTTCCAAGTCTTCCATTTCTAGTCCTTCTCTTTTCATTTTAACGGTCGTTAGTCATTTTTCCGTTAAATACTTAACGATTGTTAACCGGACTTAATGTGCAATAATTAATCGTAAACATAAACATTAATTATTAACTTTAATTCTCATTCGCTAATGTGTGCAATCCCGTGGTCACGAGTTCGAATCCGGACATTCACATGTTTGTAAATATATACATTTCCAACAGAGGGAACCTGCACCTTGAGATAAGTTATCACGTTTCAAATCATAGGTTTAAGATAGATGCTCCCCCTCAACATGTGCATGGAAAATTTGAAATCGTTTGTCACATGTGGGAAGGAGAGCTTGTACATCCTTATAAAACCATTTACCGAATTATCAGTTTAAATCCAATTTAAATCACACATTCTCCCCCGATCACAATTATCAAATCATTTGAGATTTGTGATCTCATATAGATTTAAATTGATTTTGAAAGCTTTTTTTTTTTTTTTTAAGGAGAATTGTGACTTGATTATGAAAGCGTTTTAACTGATAATGATCGGATTTTAAGACTTTAAACTCCATTGATAAAACATGTGTGAATATCTTTTGAAAACAATTGAATGCCAAATAACTTTTTAATTTAATTGAAATCATTCTCCCCTCAATCAATGACATAGGTTGTTGATTGAGAAATTGATATTTTGACAAATAAGTCGGATGATTATCAAAAATGAGAGATGAGTTATTTTTCAAAGCTTGATTAGTTTTATTGCAGATAAATGTTTATAGAAACAGAGCATGGAATTTGAAAACATGATAAAGTATGGCTCTGTTCTTTCTTTGAAAAAGCGGGTTATTGCCTAAAAATGACAATAAGCCATTGTTTCTCTTTCTCCCAAAAATATTTTTTGATTTTTTTTTTTTTTTTTAAGAATTCGAACAACATCTAAAGTCCCGTGTCATTCTTTGAATGACAGACAAAACCGTAGATATTGACGAACAGAAAAAAGCATGACAAATTGACAATATTTTTGAAGATTTTTGAATTTTGATTTTTATGGTTTTGAAGGTTTTATAATTTTGTATTTTTTTTTCGAATAGATATATACAAGAGATAGATGAAGATAGACCTTTACTCTCGTCTTCCTCCGAAGACGTTTGAGTGTTTACGGTTGAAGACTTTTCAAGCCAAGGCGTGGAAGAATAAACTCAAAACGTTCTCTTGGAAGAGCTTTGGTGAAGATGTCGCTAAGCGATATTGAGACCTCACAAAATAGAGTTCCACCACACCTTTTTCCACTTGTTCCCTGATGAAATGATGTCGAATATCGATATGCTTTGCTCTTGAGTGTTGAACGTTGTTGCATGAGAGAGCAATAGCACTTTTATTGTCACAGTACAGAGGGATTTTGTTGAATTCAAAGCCATAGTCAGATAATTGAGATCTCATCCATAAGACTTGAGCACAACAAGATGACATGGCTATGTATTCAGCCTCTGTAGAGGAAATAGAAGTACTCATTTGCTTCTTTGAAGACCAGTGTTAGGTCACTAGTTTTACCACACAAGCATCAAGAAAAGAGATAGAGAGGATAAGAGAGGCGGTTGAACAAGATAAACACCCACACACACGTTAGCAATAGGCCGGTTAAGAATAGAGTGAAAGAGAGTGAATAACTTGAACAACCAACCTTCAAATGAAGGTTTACAAGGGGTATTTATAGGAGGGAAGCTAGGGCAACACTCCTAGTTCCCTTCCTTTCCTTATTGGGCTAGGCCTAGGCTTATGGGCCTTCTACATAAGCCTAAGGCTAATAACAAACATAAAGGCCATAATAAGCTAACTATTACATATGAGTAACTAACACTTGAATAAGGTTTAGGAGTGATTCCAACAATCTCCCCCTCAAGTGTTATTACATTTGAGTAACAAACACTCAAGTGTTGGTGATGAAAACGGTGAAGGCGTTGATGTAATAGTAGCTTTGGCGTCTTCTGACATTCTTCTTTCTTGTGAGAAGAATTGCCTTGATTTAAACAATCTCCCCGGTGTAGAGAGATAGTTTACTTTGAACGGTTATGCTTTGACGTCATCATTAACTTTGTTCTTTGATCATTGTTCTTTGTGGTGAAAGTGATAGTATGTTGTTGTTGTCAGCATCAAGTCTGCCTCAGTTCTGCTTCGCTGCTACAGTGTCTCCACGTCGTTCTTCAACATGCTCACATGCTCTTTGACGTTGGAATTCAGTTCTGATGGAGTTCTTTAAGTCTTTAACTTTGTAGATTCTCTGTATTGACGAAGAATCATTATGACTGTTGTGTTGCTTTTGGATAGAACTTCCATTAGTGATGATGTTGGCGTGAGCATGAGAAGAATCTGCACGATCATTCCGCTCAGAGCTTCCATAAGAAGAAAACATTAAAACGGTTAGTAATAAGCGGATTCCGGCACTTACAAGTTTGAACCTCGAGAGTGTTAACAGCATAGTGTGAAAACACAACTCTAATTCTTACAAAGGCCGTTCTGAATCGAGTCCCACAAGTGAGATAACACGATGTACCGAAGTACACCTACGATTGGATGAGTCGAGAGGTACACCGAAGCATCACCTCACTTGTGTAGACCGTTTGAGACCACTAAGCGCAATCCACGGGGAGTTGCCCGGCGACCTGCTGTCGAGGCGTTTGATGTTGACCTGGCAGGAGTTTCCATTCAATGAGGATCACAAATGTGAACCTCTCATAAATGTTCTCGACAGATTGCTAAGATCTGTGAAGGACTCGATATGAACCATTGATAACCTTATTGTTGATCATCAAGTGATTAAATGTCAAGTGTACCTAAGAGATCTTTTGATGAATCTCGTGGCTCTAGACTCAATAGTGCGTTTTGGTTTTCTGGAGCGGAGACTAGGGAGAGGGTCTCCTTCTTCAATACCGCAATCTCTAAGAAGCCGATAGTTTACGTAGGGTTCTCAGTGAGAATGAAACAAGCTTTTGTTAAGAGAAACTTGAGTGGATAAGAAGGTTTAGTGCATGCGTCACGGGTCCATGACGACTTTTAATCTTCAATACCGGCGTCACAAAGTGACAACCCGTAGCATATGAATTGAACCGTTAATGCGCCTAAGTTGAATAATCACGGAGGGCTATTTCTTTTCACCCTTTTCTTTGCACTTCTTTTTAATTCTTCAACTCCT
This sequence comes from Chrysanthemum makinoi, assembly GCA_910596185.1. NCBI lineage: Eukaryota > Viridiplantae > Streptophyta > Magnoliopsida > Asterales > Asteraceae > Chrysanthemum > Chrysanthemum makinoi. The sequence goes on along the minus strand of OU343224.1, from coordinate 236,146,808 downwards.
TCTTTCTCAGATTCTCATTTTCTCCTTTTTACAATCATACCTAAGGACTTCTAAATACTAACTATTTGTGGTGTCCTGGGTAGATCCCTCCGACTCTGGCGGATCATAGGACGGTTATTCCTAACCTTAGTCACCTTATAACTCCATGACTAACCTATGTTGCCATAAAACCACTGATGTGAAAAATCTCTCACAGTGTTTATGAATGAAAAACATTTTAGTACCCTTTGTTGAGATAAGATTTTGCATAAATATTCCCCTCCACATGTGCTTAAGTGTTTTAACGGTTAAAATGCACAGTGAGGAATGAGCGCGCACATTTTGAATTGATTCACTCAAGATAGACAATCCCAGCGAGACACGGTTCGTGGCATAGTTAAAGAGTTACAATGTCGGCTTTTAGGTGACAACTAGCTCTAATAACTACCTTGAAGGTGTAGACAATCCTCGAAAGGTCGTCAAACCCGTCGAGTTCATGTCTATCTAAAGTTTCTCGAATGGTACATTCTACTCAGACAAGTCCTTTGCGAGACACGTTTACATCACTAGCGAACTAGCTTGAAATTATTACCCGTCCAGGACAAGTCTTTTCGAGTTACTAACAGTTAAGCATCGTCAATTCGTTGGTTAAGTCTGAATCACACAGATTCATTTGCATTTTACACAACATATTTCTTATCACATATTTTCTCCCCCTCAAAAATGGCATATTAAAGTGTTATTTTTGAAGCGTTTGAGAATAAATATGACCATTTCGAGTGTTGCGGGAAGAATGACCACTGAGAACAATTTTGAACAAAGTTTTGATTCAAGTACTCCCCCTCAACGAGTGATATAAACGGTTGAGGTTTTGAAAATCATAAGGGAAAGTACTTGTTCTTTTGAGCAAAACCTTGAAAAGTGAAAGGTTTGATAGGTTTTACTCAAAAGTAAGAAGCTTTCGCTCCTTTATAAGGATTGTGGCAGAGGCGTACCACGGGGTCCTTTATTTACAAGTATGCGGGTTGTACAGCCGTAATGTGTGCACAAGCCATAGACATATATAATCAAACATCCAAAATGATATGAAGAAAACAATTCAAGGGGTACCAGGAAGTGCGGATGATGTTCCAGGAGTGTGCACAGGGCGTTGAAATCGGTTATGTTTCTCACAGATCGACCACCGACATAACTCTCCAATCGTATGAATTGATCCCTTCGAAACAACCGTTCATCAATCATTGTGATGATCCGTCTCACATCCCTCCTTTCACGAGAATTCCAGGCGCTTAGGAGACCCAATTTTCGTTATATCCTTCAACCTGTATGCCAATCCATCCCTAACCAGCTTCAAAGTATGATCCCGAACTTGTGGAGTTCGCTACACGCCATTAAGCAGTTTCTTTGAAGTTCACTACGGTAAACAACGCCGAAAGGTTTGCTGATGAGTGTATATTGAGATAGGTGGTTGATATCGGGAAGATCAAGCTTTGGAGGAGTGAAGTTGACACGCGTCGATAAGATTCAACGGCCGGTGGAGATCTTCTACATGTTCCTTGATGACAATCCGTCTTATGAAGATGAGAAGTGACTTGATAAATTCACGTTATGCTGAGCATTGAGAATTGTCTCATGCGACACTGTACCTTGGCAAGGTACATGTCTTCGATGTCATTGAGAGACAAATTCTCAAAGTCAGCCTCGGAGAAAGCATAGTCCCGTTCATCTTGTCGTTTGACTACGATCTTCTTTAGGAATGTGTAGTCCCACTTGACGAAAGTTCAAGCGTGTATGATGGCAACGATATCTTTAGAACTATGCACGGCATGTTGAGACTTCTGAACCTGAAAGCTTCTATAGTAGATTCGTCGGCGTTAGGCCTGATGAATCCCATACCATGCATCTCGGGCGTATGCCTCCACTGTGTTGGAGAACAAGTGATTGGCACGTTCCTCAATGGCTATGCAGTTTGAGTAGGCAGCTGCTGGGAATGGAAGTGTCAACGACGTAGCATATTTTCTTGAATCATCGTCCCCGTGTAGAAGAAAATCCAGGTCTTTGTTGAAGAAGTATCTGAAAGGAATCCTTGGTTCACTTTTGTCCAAGTGTTGTTAGAGGTTTGGTCCAATCGGTGTAGTATGGAGGGTTGTCCCTTTGTGTGAAGTCAATGTTTGCTTCGGGGTTGAGCCAATCCATGTTGTTAGACATAGCTCGAGCAATGTTTTCAAGGTGATATTCGACCTCGAGGGCACTTTCGGAGCTGTCTTTTAGAAGTTGAAACGCTTCATTCTTGATTCGCTTCAACTCAGATTGCGTCATTTTCTTCACATGGAACTTTTCTTGCAGAATTTTTGCATGCTCCAATGTAGAACCGTCTACCAAATTCGACCTTCTTCGAGGTAGGGAGTGTTGTTAACAAGATTAGCAAACCATTCAAATTCCTCAGTTTTATCGTCATCTAGCCATGATACGACGTGGTGAGGAGTCTTCTTCTTCTTCTTTTTCGAAGGCCTAGATGATGATTCTGGTTTCTGAACTTGTTTGGGAGAGGCGGGTTGTTGTAGGGGCTCAAGGACCTCTTCATCGTCACCACTTGTATACTCAAGGTGATCATCGGTTTTTACGAGTGGGGGTGGTAACTTCGGAATCGTCACGAGGTTTTTCAAGAGAAGAGCGAGGAGGAGATTTTTGTTGAACAGGAGCCCGTTGTGGAGGAGGTTGCATCAAAGAAGATTCACCGACTGCCGACGTTTAGGTGCAGAGTCTTTATCCTTATCCTTGTCTTCGTCGTCTCTAGGGCGTTTAGACTTTTCAGCTTCAAATCTACAAGCTTCTTGAAGTTGGTAGTCCAGCAATGCTTGAAACAGCTTTCCTTCATCAGTAAATGTCGGTCGATGCGGAGACATTTGTGTGACAAGCTTGGCCACCAATTCATTATACGAGAAAACAACCGGATCGGTTGGATTGATTGTGACGGTTAAGGGCGTTGATCGAATAGTTTGCTTGGCGATCTGCATGAGATTTGGATAAAGTTGTTTGGTGAACAACTCCTTTGTGACTTTAGGAACGTACTCGAGAAGGTACTTTTTCGTGTAGCCTTCGATCATTTCGTTCAGTTCCTCTTGGCGGTGATTTTTCATGAATTCTCGAACAAACTTCCTTTCTCCTTTTATCTTTCATGCTCGTCATACATATCTTTGTATGTGATCGCAAAGAAATTTAGCTTTTTGTTGAGCACGTTTTTCTTTCTGAATTGTTTGACAGCTTTGGTAATCCGTTCATGAGCTTGAGAAATCCAAGATTTAGATGGTTTCTTCACGGATTTGGATGATGATTTGGTTGACTTTTTTGATGGTGGTGGCGAGGAGTGAGAAGGCGAATCTGATGATGAAGAGATATGAGGAGACTCTGGATCCTTCAGAGGTTCAGAGGTTTCTTCCTTTGATCGCTGAGGACTATCTAGAAGAAGCGTATCATAATCACATCTTGATCTTTTTCGGACTTCTCGGTTTAGGTTCCTCGAACTCATATTCGATAGTATCCTCCACAAGCTTTTGTTGTTGCACAAGAGTGGTGGCACCAGGCTCCACTTATCGGGTTGATTAACCGCATCGGGAGATGGTTGAGTGGGCCGCACCACTTGATCCTCCGGGACCACCCATTTGGTCTTTAGCAAATTCTTGAGCTTTTTGAAGGTGTCTAACGATATTAAACTTCTTCTGTATGATATATCCGGTTGCTCTTCTTCTTGATCTCGAGCTTTCATCATACGGTACAAGTATGAGAGTCTTTCCTTTTCCTTTATCGGTGGTGGACTTGGAGGTTTAGGCTGAAGGAGGTGTTACGGTTGCGATTCGAGTAGGTAATCTCTTCATCTGTGTCGGTACCTTGAGCTTTCGTCCAAGCTTTCTTTGCGGTTCAGATGTGGGAATAGGTTCAGCTTCCTTTACATGAACAATCCTTTTACGAGGAGGATTCCTTTTGGGAAGCTTCTTATAAAGATCTGTACTTGTAACACTTCCATCACGCCTCTTCGGTCCTCCGGTAGGTGTACGAAGATTTTTCATCAAGATGACCAACTTTGCCTTCTTTTACGCCATGATACCTTTTGTATGTTTCAAGCTTTTTGATTTCTAGTCGAGAAGGTGATCAGGTAATACCGTAACCACTGTTTCTTTGTTGGCGATTCTTTGATTCTGACAGATAAGATGGGTTCGATCAATATGTCGTGATTAACTGGGTCATTGAGCCTCATTGGGATATCAGGATGAAGTCCAAGTGCTCTCTGGATCAACAGTTTGGTGTATCTGACATAGGGAATCTTGGAGCCAAGCTTCTTGTGAAATACCATCATGTCTTCCCATATCAATGCTTCGATTTCAATGTCCTTCTTGTTGATCAACGACCAGAAAATTTGTAGTTCCATGAGCTTGGGATGCTCATAGCCATCGCGACCGAGACCGATTTGGTGATGATCATGTAGAGTGTTCTCCATGGTTGAGGAATATACTTGAGCTCCACGTGAGAGTGCTTAGTAATGATTCACGAGCTTCATCATAACCAATATCTATCAAGAATTTCAGGATGTCTCTTGATAGGGGTAGCAAAGAAGTCGGTTGGAGCGATGTCAGGAATGATGAGAACAGCCCGTAAGTCGGCAGGAGTGATAGTGACTTGTTTGTGATTAAGTGTCACATTCACTGCCACTTTGACCGATGATCCTCTGCATAGAATCCCGAATTGTTGAATGTAGACCTGCAGGCTGTGGCGAGTGTGAGAGCATGTTACGGTAGGGATGATTCCTGAGAATATCCACGCAATCAAGCGGGAAGATTACGATCAAGTGAGGGTATCAAAGTCAACCCTAAGGTTGTTCTTTCCAATCTTTCTCGGATAACCGTTTGGAAAGATATCGGCAATTGTAAGAACTTCTGATGCATCCACAATCATTTGTTCAGCCATGTCGTGATCTGAAATAACATTAGCCAAAAGAACCAACATATCGAAGACATAGTGTTAGTCAACAGAAGGTCTTATTGTCTAGCTATTGAATGTACAATGTCAATGATTGTTACGAGTCCTAAGTCACTTGTTTGTTCAATAGTCCAATGGCGTGGAAATGTTTTCGTGAGTTAGTTAACATATCAAACGATTAAGTTTATTAGTGACATTATTGGATTCTTGACGTTATGATTAGTTTATTTACAAGTTTGTACACGTAACAATTCATTATGAAGGTCAATCCGGGCTTAAGCGTAGTTTTGGCAAAGTTAAGCGTAGAGCAGCTGATGATATCTTGGCGTGGCGTAAAGCTTAGCGTAGGATCCTAAACTTACTAGCGTAAAATGTTATGCGTAGGAAGGGGACCTTATGCATTAGAGCTTACGCGTATGCGTATAAATATACCTTACGCGTAAGGCTTACTCGTAAGAGTAGACCTTATCGCATTAGAGAAACATCCTGTTCGCACATATCCTTCCACGGGATAGCGTAGTCCCATTGTAGAACCTTACGTGTAATAGTTATGCGTAGGATTGTTTTAGGTTTTGAGTAATAAATGAGAAGTGAAAGTTAGGTGGGGGTGTTATTAAAAATAACTTTAAGGTTTTGACAGTTTTGGTCCCTCCACCTTTTCCTTTTTTTCAAACAAAGCCTTTTAACTTCCATTTTGGTTACCAAACAAAGTTTTTAGGAAAGAAACTTTGCTGACACTCCCCTCGACTTAGAAATAATGAAAGATTATAAATTTAGTCGAGGAGTGTCATGCACGAAAAAATTTACCACCATGTGTTAAAAGAAACAACCGAGATATGATAACATGCAAGTACACAGATGTTTTGAAGCAGTTAAAGTTTTGATTTCTCCCCCTCAACACTTGATCGAAAAAATGAAAGATTATAGTGTTGACGGAAGAAACGTACTTGCAATGTTGAAAGAAATTAGATAGAAGAATATTTTTGTTGTTTTATCAGGTTTTATACTTTTGTATTTTGTTTTTGAAAAATTATTTACAAAAGAGATTTTGGTGTTTGGCAGGTTTTTAAGACTGTTTTAGGAGGTCATCAATTCCTCTTGAGTCAAACACCTCATACCAATCCGGTGGACCAACTCATTAAACCTAGCGGGGAGGCAAGGCTTTGGTGAGAAGATCACGCCAATTGGTATTCGTACCCACAAAATATAATTCAACAGTACCTGTTCCACGTGATCCTTGATGAAATGATATCGAAGATCGATGTGCTTTGATTTCGAGTGCTGGACTGAGTTGCACGAGATTGCAATGGCACGATTGTCGCTGATACATCGGGATTACGTCAAATACGTAACCATAGTCTTTGAGTTGTGTTCTCATCCGGATGACTTGAGCACAACATGCGGACATGGCTACATATTCTGCTTCGGTTGAGGACAGCGATGTACAATCCTGCTTCCTCGATTGCCATGACACCAGTTTATCACCAAGAAATTGTAAAGCTCTTGAAGTACTTTTCCGTGAGTCTAAGCATCTGCGTGGTCGGCGTCAAAAAGCGATTAGTTCAAAACCGAATCCCGGATACGGATCCCCAAGTTAATGGTTCCCTTTATGTATCGGAGGATTCTTTTAGCCTCGAGAGGTGGGTTTGATTGGTCGCGTGATAACGAGGAGCAAAGATATACGGCAAAGACAATATCAGTGCGCTAGGTGTTAGATACATGAGAGACCCAATAATACTACGGTATTTTGTAGGGTCCACCAATTTCCCATGTAAATCGGCGTCTAGCTTCTTGGTATGAGCCATTGGTGTGGCATAGGTGTCACAGGTTTTCATTCCAAATTTGTTTAACAATTCAAGGGCATATTTGGGCTGACTCAAGAAAATACCACGGGGTGATTGATGAACTTGCGGTCCGAGAAAGAATGTAAGTTCACCCATCATGGACATTTCAAAATTTTTCTTCATTAGTTTTGCAAAAGCGATTGAAAACTTTTATGTGTAGACCCAAAAATGATGTCATCCACGTAAATTTGAACAATTAAGATATGTACCCTGTGATATTGTATAAAAAGAGTTGGGTCAACCGAACCTTTGGTGAAATTATTAGCAATGAGGAAGGATGATAGCTTATCGTACCATGCAGGGAGCTTGTTTGAGACCATCTGAGAGCTTTGTTAGGTTTGTAGGCGTGATTCGGAACTTCGGGATCAACGAATCCATCTGGTTGGCTGACATAAACTGTTTCTTTAAGTTGTCCATTGAGAAGCGCATTTGACATCCATCGATAGACCGTCATATTCATATGAGCCGCGAGCGCTAGAAATATCGAGCGACCTCAAGGCGAGCAACCGGAGCAAAAGATTCTTCAAAGTCAATACCCTCTTCCTGACGATAACCCTTAGCCACCGGCGTGACTTATTTACGATAACATTTCCTTGACATCAATTTGTTTTCCAAATCCATTTTAGAGACCAATGGCGTAGACCCTGTTGGTCTTTCAACGGTTCCCATACTTCAAGACGTTTGAATTGGTTGAGTTCTTCTTGCATGGATTCAATCCGGTTGTCTTTTGTCATTGCGTCTTTGATGTTTTAGGTTGGATTGGCGGGCGGTGAGTGCATAAATGCAATGTTCACCGTCTGTGTGAAGACGTTGTCTAACGATAGCGGTTGATTCGGGTTGCCAATAATGTTTCCCAGAGGATGGTCTTTCGTCCATCTATGTGTGGAGGGTTGATGTTGGTATACATTGTCTGCGATTCGAGGATTCAAATGGTTTGTTGAAGATTCGCGACATCTGTGCAGCAGTCTCATTAGCAAGCGGGTTGAAGAACGCATTTGGATCAAAATCTGCAGGTGGGGGTACTTCATTGAACATCATCGGCGATTTCATCATTGTTGGAAGCGGTTTGTTCAAGCTGTTGTGGTGGAGTCAAGCGGTGTAGGTGCATCTTCAAACGATGAGTTGTTGTAGCGGTGTATCGGTATTAGAGTATTATCGGGTTGAGCGGCGGAAACAACGGATACACACGAGCACGTTCATCAATATCGTCCTTTGACAGTGAGCAAATAACCTTTCCATTTGTTGTGACGAGTAAGCTGGGGGCTTTGTTCACCGGTGATGATGGGGTTTGAGGGAAGTTTAAGCGGTTGTGTCCGGGTTCTAAGCTGTTATACTCGAAGCCATTTTGAATATAAGCATGATATTGGCAATTTTCTTAATGTCGCTTTCCCCAAACGACAACAAACGTCTTTAGATTTGAAACTTTGATGAAGTCTACATTTCCTCTAACTTTTGAAGGTTTCGTATCGCGCCGGAATTTGTAGATGAGCGATAAACCACACAATGAAAATCTGACTAATTGCGGAAGATCCGTTCGAGGGTAACATGCTAGAAATCAACAAGATCTTCTCACGTATTTGAGTAACTTCACACAAGATCACTCGTGAAATTGAGACGATAAAACCAAAGTGAGAGCGTTTGAGCACATATCGTCTTATTTCTTCCCCTAATTGAAGAAATTCATGAAGGCATTGGGTTTTCGCAAAGAAGCATGTAGAAGAACAAGGAAGCAATGACCACCTACACACTCTCTCCCCTCGATGTTTTCAATGATTGAGAATCATACACCCGCGTATGTTGATGATGAATTGTGAAACAGCGAAAAACCATGTATAAAGGAGTGAAACCATGTATGTCAATTGATCGAACAAGTGTGAAGTACCAAAATATTTCGAGAGAGTCAAGCTGCGATAAAACATCTCTGTTCATTATGTTGATCATCAGGTGTTGTCATTGTTGTTGAAGGCCAGGTTTGATCTTACGTTATAGAAGATTCGGTTTTGTTGTAGATTCAGGTGTATCCGAAAGTAGAGTATTATCGGTTGTGCAGCCGAAACATTGATACATCTAAAGCCACGACTTTTGGCGAGAATCTTTAACCAGAGGAGCAACAATGTTTCTAATTCATGACGATAAAGTACAATGGTGGAGCAGTGATGGATCATTAAATTTTAGACGGTGAAAGCGGGTCCTACGTTGTATTGCAGTAGAAGCCATAGTTTGTTGTACTGCATAGAAAAATAGAAGGGGGCAAGGAAGAAAAACATGGATCCCCAGTATAGCGGGTTCGAGATGTTAGAAGCATAAAGATGTAGTGTCAACTATCTTCTTGACATCTGAACATGCTAATTTGATGATTTCCTTTCTGCCTCGAGGGATGGATGTTGTGGGTATCCCACTTGTTTTGGTGCAACTACTTAGTATCTTGCATGTAGGAATCCACCTAAGACTAACAGTTTTGAAAATCTACCCGTTGGTATCCATCTAAGGTTAGAGCTAGGGGATGTTGAAACTTCTTTTGGGAAGAGTCTGCGTCCTATATGGATCCACCTATTAGGTTTCGACGGTTTACATTTTAGATCAGCGGGTTTATTTCTAACTGTTTGTTGAGTTAACTTAGGTTTTGGTTTGCTACTACGGTAGTGTTGATAATACACTTTCGAAGGTGATACACTAGATTGTGAACCTAAGATTCCATCCTTTTGGAGTAGTGCCCTTTTCCTAGCCTTTTCTAGGTCATAGTTCTTGTATGCGTCATTTGAATCATATGAATTTTTCCGTTTAATGCTCGGTTTAGACACGGTTTCAAACAAATCCTAGATTGGCGAAGCAACCACTTGTGCTGGTATAGCAACGGTATGTTTTAACATAGAAAAACATGTTTAATAGATGAAACATTATTGTTGGGCCCAGAATGTGGAGTGACTAGTTTTGACAAATGATTATTCTCAACAACTTGGGAGGCAAACCGTGTTTTTGAAGATTTAGAACGTTCTATTATTTAAAAGCAAGGTTATTGTCTAACTACTTGATTGATTTCGATTGGTTGAAGAGACTATTTCCCCAAGATTGTTGGTTTTGTAAACTTAGTATCCACACTCTTGCCGGTTAATCTTCTCAATTTGTTTTGTAAAGCAACATGTGCAAGCCCATTTGCTTGAATTTGAGCCTTTAAATGCTCATTTTCTTTTACTAATAAATCCAACAATTACTTTGTTCATTTGAATAATGACCATTGTGTTGAGAAGAAAAGATTTGTTTTGTAGTTTAAGTTCAAGAGAGATGCAATGTGCCTCTAGTTTTGAAAAATCGCATGAAACTTGGCAATGGTCTTTTGAGAAGAATGTTTTGATTCAAGAGTTTGATTTGGCGTTCGTTGATTTGTTAACAAGTAAGGGCTCAGACATGAGATAGTTGTGCGGACATTGTGCAACACCTTGGTCAACCTCTCGCTTCATTACTAAATTCAGGTTGCTCGGTATGTTGTGTCGCATTTGCAGTCGAGAATATGATCAACGATGGGTGTACCTCGACCATACGTTGTCATGGTGTCATAGGTGGGTAAGATATCTTCCTCAACCATTTGTTCTTCGTCCACAGCGATTAGGCTCGGTGTCGTAGTTAAGTATGATATCTTCTCGGATCTGTTCTTTGCCATCCTCGCTTTTCCAATGCTACAACCTCATTGTCGCATTCCGCAAGCGATTGCATGTAATCACAACATTCTCAACGTCCATTTGAGCATTCCTTTCATGTACATCAACTCTTTTACCTTCACGTTGACTGGGATATCGGGAATTTGATGATGTCTGATGCTTCAATGCGAGTAGAGCCATGTATCCTTCTTTCAATGCCACAAATGGATCTTTATGTTCAGAATCCATTTCCTTTGCTCTGCAAGAAGAATCAAAGAGAAGAAAAGGTGCAAAGTTGATATAGCACCCAGAAGGGTCGATATAGTGAATTCATTTCCCTCCAAAAATAAATTTGAAAAATTTTGACTCTCAAAATTTGAAATTCACTATAAAATTCAATTCTAAGGTTGTAAGAAAAATTTGAGTTATGACAATTTTACGGCGTCAAATTTTACGAAAAATTTGAATTTGGGCCCGAAAATTGAATTTTGACCAAAATTTTCTTAAACAAAATTTGAATCTCGTAAAATTGAACGTTTAGTCTCCTCGAAAAACCAATTTTTTTTTTTTTTTTTAAACTTGTGTTGGTGGATCTTTGTAGTCGAATGAAACTTTTTGATGAAGTGTCCCAAGTAGAAATCACAATAACCAAGTAGCATAGCGTAAAAACACCAAAGTTCTGCGTAACAATCAAGAGTTACGCGTAGGTTTGGCTTCTACAGCGTGCTTGAGGGAAAAAAAAGACTAAAGTTATGCGTATGTGAAATGAGAAGTTAGGCGTGCAGAAAGTTAGGCGTAGGATTCCCTTATCGTAAGACTAGGTTTCACAGTAAGATGAATCTTAGTATAGGATTTTTCTGGCGTAAGCTTAAGCTTATCGTAAGTTTAGGGTTTTATCCCAAATGATCTTTTACACTATCCGCGATGCAAAAGATATCCAAAGTCGGCGTATTTTTGAGGGCTTATCCAAGCAAGAAAACATCGAGTAAACTAAACTGAAGATCAAACCAAGGATAAAGTTAGCAGTTAGAATTAGGGTTTTGATACGGCGTAGTTCTACCGTAAATGACTTTTGCCCAAAGATGTTTCTAAACCCGATTTTTGTGATGAAATAGCTTCAATATCACCAAAATAACACAAAAGTGTGAAACTTGATGATCCAAAGCTTCTAAAAGCGAGTTCACGTAGGAAAACACCCCGTTGCAAAACTAGCTTAAAAACGAATCTACACACATAAAGTTTCAAACTTTTTGCCAAAAACTTAAACTTTAACACCCAATAACCTTTAAAGTACAAGAATCTTGGATTAAAAAGTGTAAAAATGAGTTTTTAAAGCGTGAAAGGTTAAAAAGCGTGAACCTTCGAGTAGATAAAAACAAACCGTTTCACCCAACTAGATGGCGATTGATACCTTTGTTAGGTCATAGTTTTACCACACACAATAGAAGATAGAGGATAAGAGGCGGTTGAACAAGATAAACACCCACACAACACGTTAGCAATAGGCGGTTAAGAATAGAGTGAAAGAGAGTGAATAGCGAACAACCAACCTTCAAATGAAGGTTTACAAGGGGGTATTTATAGGAGGGAAGCTAGGGCAACACTCCTAGTTCCTTTTCCTTATTGGGCTAGGCCTAGGCTTATGGGCCTTCTACATAAACTTAAGGCTAATAACAAACATAAAGGCCATAATAAGCTAACTATTACATATGAGTAACTAACACTTGAATAAGGTTTAGGAGTGATTCCAACAACGACTCACAAGCTTATTCCCCAAAAAGGCACCTCGGATGACCCCGGCAGTAATATCTTGACACCACATGATCGAGCTATTTGCATAGTCTTTTGTTAGTAACATACCGATATCACAAACGGTGTCCAAGTGCCAAAGACCCATATTGATGGTTCCTTGAGATCTTAGAAAGACGGGCTTAAGCTTCAAGGTGATTTTTAGTAGGCTTAGCACGGTATCTGCTTAGATACACATGCAAGCCAGGAACAAGATGTCCGGTCTACTATTTTGTGAGGTACATGGGGATCAATCATACTACAATATTTTGTTTGGTCGATCATGATCCACTGAGTGGTCCTCATCTAGTTTGGTTAGATCAATCATGGGGGTGTCCAGAGGGTCACCAGATCAAATCCAAATTTCTTTAAGATCTGATTGCATATTTAGATTGATTTATGAAAATGCCTCAGGGACTTTGTGAAATTTGTAATCCCAAGAAAAATGACATTTGTCCATCATTGACATTTGAAATTTTGAACTCATTTCATTAGAAAAACGATCACATTCCATTGGAGTGCCAATGTCGGGCAAAAATAATATCATCAACATAAATTTGAACATGAATTAAATGTTTGCACGACTTCTGGTGAACAATGTTGGATCAAGCCTCCTTTGCTAAATCCGGTTGATAGAAGAAACTTTGATGATGGTATCATACCATGCCCTTGGAGCTTGCTTTAAACGTAAAGGGCCTTCTTGAAGCAAACGATAAGCGTGAGTAGGATGCTCTTGATTTACAAACCACCGAGGTTGGTGGCGTGAGCGACTTCTTTAAGGTCTCGGATTCGGAAATGCCGTCTTCACATCCATCGATGAGACTACCATGTTCTTACTTGCGGCATTGGCTAAGAATATTACGATTTCCTCGATTAGAACCCTTTCCAACTGGAACAAATGATTCTTCAAAGTCTATGCCCTCCTCACGGCGGTACCCTTTTGCAACTAATCTTAGCCTTATTCATTAAAAACATCACCATGCTCACGTAAGCTTTACTTTGAAGATCCTTGAGAGCAATGATCATAGCAATCAACTGGGTGGTACTAATTCCCGTACATCAAGGCGATCAATCTCATGAATTTCTTCTTGCATGGCATTGAACAAATTTGTCTTCATTCATGGCGGTTTAACATCTTTTGGTTCGATCTTGAAGTACGGAGTTGAAAAGCACCATAAGGCATCGGTTGCAAGTTGTTTAGTGTGGATCTTGGGCCGAGAGGATTTCCAATGATGTTGTCAATGGATGATCGTAAGTCCATTTTATGTTCATGTGGTTGTTGTTGAGGGCGGAAGTAGCTTGATGATGTCTCGATGAAGAAGGTTCTAATGATGATTGAGGAGCAAAAGATATTTCAAATGGAGCATCTTAAGGTTGCAAAGGGATTAACTTCATCATTGATGCCAGAAATACTTCCATGATGTACATTTGATGATTGATATTTGTTGATGAGGCATTGGGTAGGCGTAGAACAATGAATGAGGTAGAGGGTTGTGACCTAGGGATTGAGGCTTTTCCACAGTTGATGGGTTATAGGCATTGTTTCCATAGTGTTCATAAACATTGGATCAAACAATTTCTTTAAATCATCTTAGATGGAGGTACATATGGAGTTCTTTGGAGAAGAGTTTGGAACAAGGATGAACCAATGGAATTTGTTTTGAAGTCGGGTCGAGGCTGGATTGTCGAGGCCATACATTATACGCCAACAAATCAACTCCGATAGTCTCCTGTGAGAATCAGCGCAATAGAAACTCTCTCGACTATCTTTATCAACCCATATGTGAACAACTTGAAGTAACCACTAAAGAAAAAACCGATATACCAAACTTGAAGTCGAATTCATATGTATCTTAATCTTGCACTAATTTTGGAAGAGCGATTATGCGAGGAATTTATGCACCAAGCAAATCTCTTAAGTACTCAATACTTCAATTACAAGTATGAGACATTACAACACCTGCTAGGTTATCCAGCGTAATATCTTTGGCGTGACGAGTAAAACAAAGTAACTCCTAATAGTGATAGTTAACCCGGTCTTCAACCATCCGCCTCATTTGGCGGTAACTAGATAACCCAAGACTTCAACTCTAATTCTTAAGCTCGAGCAAGTTATCAAAATAAGAACAACGCCTTTGTGACGTCAACTTCCAGCCTCAAATAAGTGATTAAAAAAGAGTAACTCGAGTAATCAACTTGTGTCAAATGCCCAACATGTGAATAAACATACAACCGGATGTACATTCACCTTTGAATGAACGAGAGCAAATGATGCCTCAACATAATGTATTCTTCCTAAAGTATTCATGTAGGGAAGTGATATGGAGGATACGCAATAACTAGCGGATGGGAGTAGACATTTTTCCTTGAAGTTCATGTGGTTGATTTATAGCATGAACGATGAGAGGAATAATAATCCATGAAGATTTGGCAAAGGAATACCAAAGAGTGGATCTTTATTCATGAACCATGTCAAGTGAATATTTGGCAAAGGAATACCAAGAAGCGGATCATTATTCATGAGTCTGGCTGCAATATTATGATAATCATTATCAGCGCCTTGAGAATAGGAGATTGGGCTTTTTGAGTAGTGCGAGTTATTGCTTCTTTGATGATCATCAAACATATCTTGAACTCATGACTCACATATTCTTTGATGATCATCAAATATTAGCTAGCGGTTGTAAATACTCATCAAACATATCTTGAACCAATGAATCCCAAACAATAAATCCCATTTATCCTTGAGTAAGTGAAACATTAGGCATTGGAGGAGAGTCATCAAACTTTAAGTCGTATAACCATTATTCAAACATCCATCATCATTTATTATATTCACTCTTCTCCCCTCAAAAATTGCATCGAAGTTGCCATTTTGATTTAACAAATGAATAAGAATATACATGTGAATGTAGAATCCATGACTTGAATGAGCATGGGAGAAGCATTAAGCTTGTTGATGAAGAATGTCGATGAGAATGGTCATAAACATGAAGATTTCTCTTCTTACGAAGATAAAAGCGCCTTAGAAGCATACACTTTTCTTTTCTTTGAGCGGGGCCTGAAGTGTTATCTGCCGAGCGCCATAATGATGAAGTCGAGGCTGAGGCTGATGTGAGCAGGCGTCATTGTTTAGAGCGGTTATGTTTAGAAGCGCCCGAATCCAAATACCAAGGGGCGACTTATGCGACTGCTTTGGACAACAGAACAAAGACATAGAATTGGAAAAATTGGATCCCCGCGTGCTCATAGGGTCCTTTTGATTAACACAAACAATCTTTGAATGTGAAACCTAGGTGCAATGTCATTGTCACTAGGAGCTAAACTAGTAGAAGCATTAGACTTAGTCGAGGAACATTTTGTGCTTAATGGGATTATTCTACCGGTTGGCTTCAAACCTTATGAGGCACTACTCTAGGCATAGTGGATCTGGTTAAGGGGCAAGGTTGCCATTAGAGTGAATATTAGACTGTTGGCTTCCCTTTGAAATCCTACATTGGTAAAACCTTCCTGTAGGTTTCAGGGATTAATCTGTTTTGGCTCTCCAAACTTTCTTAAGGTTATGAATCTTAGACCTCGAAATAACACATCACATTTATCATGATTACGAGAAAATTAAACATTTTTTGCATGTTTTGCTGAGGCGGCATAAGGCCTCGAATTAATTTTAGTAAGCTTAGAGCTAATACTAGAACTAACCCGATTCTTTTTGTTCAAATCAAACTTCTTGTCCCTATGGTGTTCTTTCACTTCCTTATCATGATCACTTTTAGTTTTTGTAATCCTATCCTTCTTTGCATAGCTTCTAGGTTTTTGACCGCTAACTTTGAGTGTCAATCTTAACATCGTAGAAATACTTGATGGGAACATTACATGGCTTCACTACTTTACTACGCATTCTGGTCTAGAAGTCTTTGGGATTTGAAATTCTAGGAGGCACATCACGAGGTTGTTTTCTTGAATTTTGACATGGAACAAGACATATCGAAGGGTCACATGCTTGGCTTTAGGCATAGAACAAAGGCACCACTATTCTATCTCAAGCCTATTGCTAGATTTAGGACTTGTTGCAATTACATACTCTAAGAGTTCATGAGATCGTTTGGCATCCATGCAAGCATAGGCTATAGTACTATCAAAGGTTTTTAATCTTTCATCTTCAACCATCTCCGGAGACCCTTCAAACTATCCTTAAGGTATGAGAGTATGCATGAAAAGCGAGTTCATTATTCTAATGAGGAGGAATATATTTATCGATAGCATATCTTTCGAAACCTTAAGGCAAGAATATTTGCAATTGGGATTGGCAAACAATTGGCGGTTTCACCTAACCCCGATTCTCAATCTCAATTAAGTAAAGTAGTTATCTTTTCAATTTGTTTTATCATGATTAGACTTTAATTGAATCATATAACTCTTTGTGTTGATCATTAACTTTTGAAATTCCTTGAAAACAATTATTTTCTTTTTTTTTTGCAAGTTATCAATAATGTTTTGAAGTTGAAGTCCCGAAATCTAAAGGAGGAGGCATTTGGGAACCGTCATCCCTTCTTTTCACCTTTTTAGTTGTGAGACTTGGGTTTCAATCTTACGATCGTGTTACAATGAGCTGAATCTGTTCATCACGTTTGCTAATTTCAAAAGCGCATCAAATTCTGGGAGCATCAAGGATGTCTTGAAATTTGAGGTTTTAACATTTTCTTTTAGATGTTGATATTTTAATTGTAAAGCAAGATGCTCAACTTCAATTTAGAAAGCTGTTTCACAAGGTTATCATGATCATCTGTTCAATTTTCTCATGCAATTTAGAATTAGTTTTCAAGCTCAATGACATGATCATGGGAGACTTTCAGGGCCACAGATAATTCATGAAATTGAGAAGCATTAATGGAACAATTCGTAGCGGTGTAAAACACATCTTGAGTAATACATTCAGAAATAAGATTCTCATTCAAGGTATGCAAGTTCTTCCTCTCAATCTCATTTATATTTTAATTCTGCTTTCATAGTCACTAACCTCAACTATCATTGCATCAAATTCCTTTTCCATTTCTTTAATATCGATTTTATACCCTTTTTAAGACTCTCAAAATGATCTTTTAGTTGTTTAAAGAAAGGCATGACCTGAGTTAGATAGCATTCTTTTGTTTTGCTCAAACCCCTTTCCCGCATGTTATCGATTAGGTGTGATCCTTTTCTTACATGTTTTCTCAAAATCGACAAATAGTTGAAGAATAACATATTGGATGATTAAGGTCTTGCTCTTGGCAATAGTTCAGGAACTAAATGCATTGGTGTATTTGGAGGATACCGCATTAAACTTTTCAGGGAATTTCCTACAAAGGGGGATTTCTTTTTCAACAAGATTTTTCGACTTTTT
>OU343224.1:235937039-236129108 GCA_910596185.1 Chrysanthemum makinoi | reverse complement strand
AAGCTTTCGAGAGTCATGCATGTAGGAGTAAAGTTCGGAAGAGATTTCTTCCATACTGAATAAGGCATGGGGTTGATGCTTGCACCAAGATCACGCTAAGGCAAAGCATTCAACCATTCACGGAAATACACAAGGTAAGAGAATTTTCCGGGATCTCAAGCTTTTACGGGAAGCTTCTTGGGATAAGCTATGAGCGGTTCTCGTTAAGAGGAGTTTTAGCCATTTCAAACAGCTTTTCCTTGTTGCTTAACATGTGTTTGAGAGTTGATGCAAACTTGGGCATCGGCATGATAGCATCATAAAGCTTATGTCAAAATGTAGTTCTTGGAAAATTTGAAAAAATTTATCCATTTGATGGTAGCTTTTTGTGAAGCTTTTGCTCATTCAAGCGTGATGGGTAAGGAATAGAAGATTTGGATTTGGTGTTTTCAGCGGGGAGCTCTGGAGGTTCAAAACAACTCTGGATTGGATTTGGGTTTTACGAACCTTGAGGATGGACATTGTTGGTACCTCCGTCATTAGTAGGAAGTTCCTTGTCCTTTGTCGCCTCAGGTTCACTTTCCACTACCTTTGGGAGAGAAGAAGAAGAAAGGTAGTAGGAATACGGGTCCATTGTATGAAACACCACTTCTGGTTGTGATCGCCTTTGCATCGCACCTCGGGTTAGCGATCGTGTTGCTCGGAAGTTTCCGAGGCCGAGGGTTGATCATTTAAAGACTTCTTAAGATCGGCAATCGACTAACCAACAACTG
This sequence comes from Chrysanthemum makinoi, assembly GCA_910596185.1. Classification (NCBI taxonomy): domain Eukaryota; kingdom Viridiplantae; phylum Streptophyta; class Magnoliopsida; order Asterales; family Asteraceae; genus Chrysanthemum; species Chrysanthemum makinoi. Next base: position 236,128,356 of record OU343224.1, on the reverse strand, counting down.
TTCATTTCATCTTGGGATTTCATGAACTGCTTCAATAACTCATGAATGATGATGGTTGGAGGATGTGGAGGGAAATTAGGATGTTTTGATTATGACCTTGTTGTTGAAAATTCCCTTGATTAGGATTTACATTTCCACAGAAATTGATTCCCTCGATTGAAATTGTTTTGATTAAGGTTTCCTTGATGTTGGAAACCTTGATTGGGTTCGGGATAGAAATTACCTTGGTTTTGATAACCTTGGTTCATTCTAGGTTGGTTTTGATTCCGGTTTTGTATGTTAGGATTGGCTAAAACGGTGGTGCACGATAAGTGTTAGCGGTAGTTTGGTTCATTTTGAGGACGGTATTGATTACCTCCTTGATGTGAAGTACCGGCTATAGCATTAGCTTCAAATGGACTACCATCGGTGGCGATACATTGTAGTATGCATGAGGACCACCACAAGTAACACAAACTTCAACTTTCTTCACTTCACCATGTGATGGTGTTTGTGTGAAAGTGACTTTCTTTTGGTTAGCAAGAACCAAAGCTTGAACAATATCCGTGAGTTTATCAATCTTAGCATCGGTGCTAGATGTACTCACGTGAGATGAAGTAGAAGGTCCACGTATTAGAGTCGATATGTCTTTGTCTGGAAAAGCGGACACTGGACTTGTTTTCAATTATTTGCAAGGCTTCTTTTGTGGTCTTGCTCGGAAATTACACTCTGCGAGGCATTTAAAGAGTCTTGGTTATGCGGTTTTAGACCATTGTAGAAAGTATCCATTTGCATTAACTTCGGTAAAACCATGATGTGGACACTTCGGGCAACTCTTTGTAACGATCCCATGCCTCCCGAATGATTCATCAAATCTTTGAGAGAATTTCATTATCTCATTCTTAAGACTTGTAGTTCGGGATGGAGGATAGAATTCGTTAACAAACTTGGTGACTAGATCTTCCCATGTCTCAATGGAACGAGGGGTTGTTTCTCAAGCCAATTCCGAGCTTGTCCCTCTAGAGAGAATGGGAACGAAGAAGCTTATTGCTTCATGTGGGACATTCTTGTATTTGATGGTAGATGCAATCTTGTTAAACCATCGAATATGTGCATGAGGATCATCCAGCTCAAAACCATAAAATTGGCTTTGGGTTACAAGATTAAGCAACCCGGTTTTTAGCTCAAAGGTATCACCCGATGCATTTTGGGACAACAATGGCATCTTCGTAACCCTCGATGGGTGCTTGGAGAAGCTCATTCATCGGCTTGTACGCCATTTCGACAAGGGGTGGTGGTACTAGACGTTCCTCGATCCCGGTGAAGGAAGGAACGTCCTCTCGCCCGAGGAATATTTGCAAGCTCGAGAAAGTGGACTTGTAGAGCTGGAAGAACGAGTGTATGCACTAAGTTTAAAATCAATTTTTAAAACAAATGCGAGGCAAAACGACAAGTGAACTTAAACCAATAATCACAAATGAAATGGCTTCTTTGAAAAAGGTACACCAAATCACAAGGACACACAGGCAAGTTTTAAATCTTTGGTTCGGGAACTTATTATGGTCACACCCCCAGTTGGTAGGTGTACTGCCTTGATTTGCGGTTGTTGATTTTTATGTATTTAAGTACCACTGAAAAGACGTAGGTATAGATTTTTGCAAAGGGTTAAAAAACTTTTGGAAAATATTTTTTTGGAATCGTCTCGTTTAACCAAATCGTATTTCTTTAAGAATCACCTTAATGGAAACACAAGCTAGAGCGTTCACGATTGTTTTGTTGTTTTATATTTTTTTGTGTTGTTAACACTTTAGGAAAAGTGTTAATGAACTTTTTGATAACTTTACAAAAAACTGTTTACAAAAGATGGTATATGTGCAAGTGCAGTGAAGCGCTAAAACACGCTACAGCCTCCCCGCAGCGGCCAAAATTTGATTGGCTCTGAGCAGGTCAAGTTTAATCACACAAGTCGACCACTTGTGAATGGTCAACCGTAATAAACTTAAGCATTTCGAAAGCAAATGCAATTTAGATCAGAGGAATATAGTGGATTCCCGGGTCGTTAAGTCCCACGGAGGATGAATGGTGTTTAACAGGGCGGATGTCGAATAATCACTAAGGATAGTGATCAGTAAGGATTTTTGAGTTATTTATACCTAAAGAAAAGTTTTATAAATTACAGGGGCTTAAATGCAAATTAAAGAAAATTAAAAAGCTAAAATATATTAAATAAACGCTATCACTATTTTTACAATGATGTTTTTCTTGATTTATAAAACAAAATAACTTACATAAACTATTTTAACTAAAACGTAAACTTAAATTACCTAAAAATGTGACCTAAAATGCAAACGTGCGTTATGTATAAAAATTATGCGAGTGCGCAAGTAAAAACGTAAAATTTTTGAAATAAAAGTCCTACAAGTGTAAAAACAATTTTCTTACCTACTATATGACAAAATAAAATTTTAGAAAAAAAATTTATATTTTTTTGACTTTTATATTTTTTATTATGAATTAAATACTAATTTAGACTAAATAAATGATTAAAAATACTAAAACTATTAACAAAAATCTGAAACTTTTTTATAAAATACTTTATACTAATACAAATCTAGGAAAAATACAAAAGATGAAAAAGCTTGTTTTAATAAGCTGTAAATAAGCTAATAAGCTCGTATAAGCTTAAATGGACAAGAAGATGTATATATTAAATGTTGTATACAACCAGGTCAAAGTCCCAAAGGCTTTGGTGAGGTGTGTGTGTGGTGAGCTGGGTGGCCAGGGTTCGAATCCCAGCAATGATTTTTTGCTTTTTATTCTATTTTTGGACTTTTTCTTTTACAAACTTATTAAGCTACTTAAAATAAGCAATTTTCAAAACTACAACTTTTTATAAAAAATGACTAATAAGCTCAGTTTTGAGCTTATTATCTTAACAGTTAACAAAAAATTGGAATAAGCACAAGTTATTAGCCAAATGGCTATTTAAGCTAATAAATAAGCAATTGTAAAATGAAATAAGCTAAGTACTGTTAACAAGCTAAAATGAAAACTGGAAAAGCAATTTATCAAAGAAATAAGCACTAGGATTTACTTCAAATAAGCACAAGCTTATCTTTTTTGCCTGAGGGCACTAATTAGTTTACTAGGTACTTTCTAGCTACTTTTTAAGTACTATAATAAGCTAAGAAATGAAAACAAAGACTGCAACTAACAAGTTGACCAATTAAGCTTTCCAAAAAGCTAAATTACACAGTTTGGCTTACACTAATAAGCTTGTGAGGAGCTTATAAAAATTTTGAAAAACTACGAGGATGACTCGATTATCTTGAGTCAAATGGGACAAACTAAAAAGCACTTGCAGGCCTATCAAATAAGCTAGGAAGTTGAATTTTAAGCTTGGACCCTTAAGATGGCTTGGTTAGCTTTCCAAAGAACTAAAATTCACAAGCTAAAGTTAACTAGTGAGCTTGTGACAAGCTTATGATTTTGACCATAAACGTGCCTGAGGACATATTTTGACTTTTAAAGAAAATAAACCAAGTTGACTTTAATGAACTTTTGATTGATTCTATGGACTGATTAAGTTGTATTAAGATGTATTAAAACTAATTTGATCAATCTTATCAACTTATAAACAAGAAAACAAGATCATGAATCATGAAAATTCAACAGTTAATGAACAAGGTGAGATCAAAGGTTGTTTTGACTTTTTAACAAATGACCACCTGGTTTTCTTTTGTTTCTATGAGTTACTAAGACTTAATGAGACATACACCAAATAAGAACAATGGCTAAAACAACCTATAACACAGTGAAACAAGCAATTCCAAACACCTCTTTAACTATTGAAACTTTTCAAAGATTGTATGATTAGACCATGAACTCTTAAAAGATCTTATTATATCATGTATTAGGACTAAATAAACATAAAACAACAGTATTAACAACATGAATCACAAGAATAACTTTGTTAAAATGATTTTTAGCAACTATAAATTTTAAAGAACAAGTGACTATTTTTATGGCTTAATTACACTTAACTATAACTAATGAACATGAAAACACAAAGTTTTGAGCTTATGACTGTATTACACAGTAAATGATAAAAGGAACAAAAGGCTTACAACATGGAATCCAAGTATAAAACTGAGAACCAATACTGAAACCACTTCCTATAGCTTCCCAAGAAGCACTAAACCAAGGCCATCCATAATCAACCCTGCTCCAGCTTCTTGATGATCTTCTTCATTGATTTTTTATTTTTAACTAATTTATTTGTATTTTTGGTGATTTTTGCTTTTTGATTCTAAACTGATTTTAAAAGTCTCTAAAGCTTTAATAAGCTTTCTAGGAGCTTATGTGAGCCTATTCAGTCCTTACCAACAACTAACAACATCATTGGAACATATTGAGATTTTGAATAAAAGTAAGATTTTGCATAAACTGAGAACTTGAATTAAAACTGAAATTGATGTTCAAGAAAGCTTTAATATACAATAAACACTTGAAATATAAAGCTTAAAAGCTTAAAGATACACTGAAATTCAAAATTAAGTTAAAACGACATAAGCTAATTAAAATTAAAAACTAGATATATTACTCCTCTGCTTCTCCTCTTTCTTTATAGCCTTGAGATACTCCCCACATGCCTTTGATCATTTCCCATCAACAATCTCAGCCATTGAATGAGTCAAACTCATCTTATCCGTTTAAATGACTTTTGGCGCCAAAAGTGTACATGGTTGCTTGAGACAGTTTCAGAGTAATTAAAGAACTTTGGTGTGTTATGGAGGTGGAGGGGGACAGTTTAGATAGTAGGTATGGGTTAGGGGAGATTTGGAAAGCAAAAACAGGGGAAGTGAGGGTAACAGTAAACTGCTAATGGTGTGGATGCATTATTTGGTTGTGGGCTGGTGTATAGGTGGAAAGGGGATGGTGATGAGTGTTTTTAGATAGCTGGGGTGAGGTGGAAAGGGTGGTGAAACCACCTGGTTTTGGTTATGCAGGGGAGGGTGAAGAAGATGCACAGTGGTGGTGGTTTGGCGGGTTTTTGACTTTTTGACCCGGTTTTAATATTTAAGTTGAGGTTTCTGGAGTTGGGCCAGGTTATGGATTGGATTTGGGTATTTAATAACACAAAGGGTCCGTTTGTAGCTTAATAATCACAAGGACCAATCATGTAATTTTCTGTAACTTGAGGGACCAAACCTGTCAACATTCCAAAATTAACACAAGGACCAAACTTGACAATCTTTAATAGTACAAGGACTATTTTTGATTATTTTCCATTTTTAAAAATCCAAGGACCATTTATGTCACTTTTCAAAATTGAAGGACCAAAGTTGTAATTTTCTCAAAACTTATCATAAGGACCAATTTTGCCATTTATGAATAGTACAAGGGTGTAGTTTGAATAATTTTCATTTTAAACACCGAGTGATTTTGACACTTTGTAAAGTTGAGGGACCAAAGTTGTAAATTGTGATTTTAAACTTCAAAGGACAATTTCTTACAACTTGTGAATCCCAAGGACCTTTTATGACTTTTAATAAGTTTTGGAATGACGGAGACTAGTTTTGACAACTTTTGAAACTTGGAGGACTAAAACTGCCAATTATGCAAACTTGATACGTTTTTCAACTGATTTTGGTATTTTTGCATTTGAAACACATAAAACACTTATTTGTGATATTTTGTCATTTGATGCATTTTACAGGTGTTTTTCGGATGTTTTTGCAGTCTAGATGGTACAAAAATGATGAGTATTTAGACACTTATCAATTCGCCTCTTTATTATGAACAACAAGTGGGTTTTCATCAGGAACAAAAGATTAGTATCTGCATCCGAGATTAAAGGTATGAGTTGTTATAAATTAGTTTGCGATTATTGTTTTTCAATTAGTGGGTTAGGGTTTCATGAAGTGGTGGTGTGTGTGGTAGTAGGAGATAGTGTTTGTTTGTGGACGTTTAGTTTGAGATAAAGGTATCTCATGGGTGTGAAGTTCAGCAGATATCAGTTTGTTTGAATTTTCAGTTTTTAGTTGTAAATCTATCTTTTTAATGTTTAAAATAAGCACTTATAAGATGTTTTAAAGTAATCAATCTAAGAAATAGTTAATGAATAAGCTTATTTTGTAAGAAAAATGCAACAATAACCTTCATTTATGTGATATTTTATTTTGTCGGCTTATGGCCTTTTCTGGCATTGCGTAATCGAGGTATGTGGCAGTTTGTGAAGATACAGGGGGTTGATGTTCTATATATGAACTCCATTTTTGAATTGTTTTAATTAGAGAGTGTGAGTTGAGTCATCTTCTATATGGAATCCGTACATAAAAATTGTAGTGTTTAAGACATTGCACTTTTAAGCATGTGATTTTTTAGGCTAAAGTTTAATGTACTAAGCTTGCAACCAATTGGACGGGTATTTGGTATTTGTTAAGATGATAAAATCACATGTCGTGGTCTTCGAATTTGACGGGGTCGTGTATTTTGAATTGTGCAGACTCATGCAGTAGTCGTAGACTCTTAGGGTGGTCGTTGGTGGTGCAACACAAAGAATGAAGATCGAACTATTGGTACCCACTTCTGTGTCATTTCTTGATGACCTTCAACTAGCTGCACTTTCAACATTGGAAAGCAAGGAGAGCATTGACGGCATTGAAAGCATTCATGAAGTTGCAGGTTGTTCAAGGTAAATACTAGAGATCGCTAATGGGTGGGGCTGGTGGATTGGTGTGCATATCAAAACTGGGTAATCTTGGGTTTTAACACGTTTGGTCATCCCTAAATATTATTTTCTTGAATATGTAATCTCATTTAGTTATAGTTAGTGTGTCAACCAAAATATCAAGAATATTTTTTGGGTTTTAACACGTTTGGTCATCCCTAAATATTATTTTCTTGAATATGTAATCTCATTTAGTTATAGTTAGTGTGTCAACCAAAATTTCAAGAATATTTTTTTTCTTTTTGAATAATAACCTGATGTTGTGACTAAATTGGTTTAGGTGACTTTCGAAAACTGCACTTTTAAAGGGGCTTTTGTGTATGATGTTGCTGTCTTTAGGGGTGTTTTCGCCTGCTAAAAAAATGTAAGAATGTTGTGCTCTGCTTCACTTTGCAGTTAATATTGTTCTCTTAATATCATAGGACTTATTTTTTATCATCAACTAAAGTCAGGAGTCATTTACAGGGGGTATTTATGTTGTGTTGTTACAGATGATTGGAAATGATCTTTTGTCCCAATATTTACTGCCTGCAATTGCGGAACTGACTTACCTCTATTGCCGAGTCAGTTGGGTGTTGGCCTTTTTGATGATAAAGTTGGTGCCCTATGCATGCAATGGTTACAGGACAAGCCAACAAGGTATGCACTTCACCACACACACGCACACACACGTGCATAAACTAATGACTGATATAGCCGTTGAGGCATATTGGGTAATGGGATATATATGCAAGTTTTACAGGGGTGTTTGGTCCCGAGTGGGCAATGCAACACATTTTGGTGATCCAAAGTGATTAGTCATATCATATTTCATTGTTTGAGTGTTATCAACTGATGTAGGTTTTCAAAGTTGCACATATTTGTTTACGTCGTTAGGCCTAAATAAACTAAAATGAAAATCATATTCTTTGTTTGGTTGTTTCATTTGTTGTATTTTAGACATTTAAGTATGTCTAGATAATAACGTATGAGCTATGTCATAGGGTTTATTTTCAAAGAAACAAGTGTGGGATATGGTGACAGTGTGTTTGTTATCTTAAAAAGTGGCGGCGTCGTCATTATCATCGTCACGGCGAATGCTTGAGCATAGCGTTTTCACTTAAGCAAAATGAGGGTATGAGTCAATCTATAATAAAAAGCTATAAATTAGTGGTCATCGATAAGTCAATATAATAATCCCATGTTCTCTATGTTTCAGTTTTAAATATTTGTCTCTACAGCGAATTTGTTACTAATTTTGGTTGACTTAATTCTTTTTTAACTCCCTTTGTACAAGTCATTGTGAAATTTAACTTGATTTTTATTGGAATATTTAGGTGAATATGTGGCATTCACTGGAGTACGATTGAGTGGACTTGAAATGGTTGATTGTGGTCTCGCAACTCACTTTGTACCTTCAAAGGTAATTTTTCCGTACAAAAGCTATATATATATATTTTTTTTTTGTGATTATCGAGTGTTTTGAAATATGATTAATTGATAGCAAAATAAGAGTATATTGCATCAAGTGATAAATAAGTTTGTTACTTAGTTACATTTTTAAAATTGTTAAGGTGATTAGCACTCAAAATAAGCAATTTTAAAAAACCCCTAAGATCGGCATCCTTTTTTCCATAAGTATTTATCTGTGGTAGTATATACGTTTAGATTTGTACATTTCAAAATTTTGCATATTAGCATGAACTGAAGTAACTTACTTGGACACAAGTTTATACTGATGATTTATAACTTTCTACAGATATATGTCTTGCAATACCCTTTACGCCCAAGCTGGCGACCTTATGAACTAGAAGAGAGGTGTGACCATGTATGTATTCAGCACTTAACATATATTTTAAAAGAGAGGTGTATCATTACACTTGCCAATGTATTTTGATTTTTTTTTGTTTTGCAGTTTAGCGTGAAACCAGGCACTTCTGAAGTCGAGGTCAAAATGTATGTTCAAGTCGTTTATGAGAATTATGACAATGTTGATGGTGACAAGGCTCTGCCTAAATAGGCAAATGTGGCGAATCACAGCGAGTATCCGCATAGGTTGTTAATTTTGAAGATGATTCAGAAACCTTTGGGGCTTAATCAATCTACATAATTTTAATGCCAACTGGTCGGTAAGCAACATCGGAAGTCATACACCTGATGTTTCTGCGTAACAAATAATCGATCAACATTATGTAATATTCATTTGTTACAGGAAAGTTTCTTTAATTTGGTTATTAATGGTAAGGAGCAGGGGACTATGAAGATGGTGTCGAGGCTGGGCGCAAAAGCGGTCGTAAAGAAAATTCTTTATTGTAGATTCTCTACTTGATGCTGATGCATCTGATGCTATTATTTCTGTGGATGTCTCTGATATCTCTATAAATAATGATTCTCATATATCTCATGCTCAAGGGGATAAAAGTTCCAGAGTTGCTGGTATTGATAAGAATGCCGAAAGTAAGTTTTTTTCATCTTCAAAGTCTATTATAAAGTTTGACTAATTTAATCTTGAGATAAATTATGGACAACTAACCAAGGTAACTCATTACATCAGGGTGTTTGGAATTGTGTATTAAAACTATGTATGTTATTTGTAAATAACAAAGGGATACTTGCCGATCATAAAAGGTAATGCAAGAATAATATTTTAATTTGATTTTGAAGCCACCCTCAAATAAATAGATAATCACAAGCAGTTTGATGCTAACCAAACACTCTAGATTGTCATCGAAATATAATAAGCCTAAACCAGTTTTAGTTATCGATCCCAAGCACCCACTATTTTTTGTGCTAAATTGGTTTTACATTACGTGATTGTTGATATTAGATATTACTCTGTAAATGCCTTATTGTTTTTAACCCCATGTGAATAATTTTTATTCTGTTGTTAAGACCAAATCAAATACAGGGATCTATAGATAATGGCTCGGTTCAGTAATTAAACAAGAGTAGATTTTAAAAGCAGCAGAATAGTGGTCCAAACGGATTTACCAACATGTACGGGTCATTTTTAGTGCAGGCCAATATGGGCTGGATTGGGTGAATAATTTACAAGTGATTATGATTTTTGTTGTTTTAGTGATTGAGTTATAATTTTAGGTGTGAAATTTCTTTAAACAGAAGTAGATGATATTTGGGCACATAAACCATGAAAAAATGATAGTTTGCTTAAAGTTTTATGGTGTTTATTGTAGTTTGCTTATCGGTGAATGAAAAATCCCAAGCATACATCAGATTTGTGGTCTCGATCATAGTTTAGCAAGCTAAGCGTGTTTGATTTGTATTAGGTTGCACAAAGCGTGCATTATATGGACACAAGCGGAAGGTATATGAATGGTGAAATGTGCTGATATTGTCACCGAAGTAGATGACTAAAAATATCGGAATGAAATTGAATGTGCCATAAGGTGAAGCTCGGTGACATAAGCAAACGGTGAAACTGAACTTGATCGTCATGCAATACGAAGTCAATAGTCACAGAAATAGATGTTGAACCTAAGAAGTTTTATTGATTGCTTTAGCCGTGTGTATAGTAGCAAGATATGTAGATGTTTTCATTGTGTGCAATGCAAAATTATAGTTCTTAAGTGGTGACTTTTAGAACATATAAACAACATAGAGTATAAAGTTTCAGTTTTACATGAAAGGCTCATACGCTGGATCAATGAAATCTTTTATTATTTTGTACCAACAATAGTGGTTAAAAAAGGCTACCCCGCAGCAACACGCGGGCAACCCCGCTTGTTGTCTACTAAGATGGATATCTTTTTATACATTTTGCCCTAAATTTTCATATCATGATATATACTATACGGTCGAGAAAATATTGAAAAAATACAAATACTTTTTAATTGCTTGTGTTTTTAACAATCTTTTGCGTATCTTCTACTCTATATTTATGTTTTCTAGTTGTATTTATTTTGTGAAACACTTTTAAAGTATCAAAACTTTAAATCGCAACTTTAATATAAGTGAAACCACATAGCTTCAACTAATATATCCCAATATCTATGGTAAATGAGTGTAAGCAAAAATATGAACCAAGTGTTGATTATATTATGTGTTTATCCCAATATCTATGGTAAATGATTATATTATATCCCAATATTATGTGTTTATCTAAATGGAAATCTTCCCTCCTTTCTATTGGCGGCAGATCTACTCTTATATCTTCGGTTTTGGGAGCCATTGGTACGTATTACTTCTCCCTTTTTCCTATGCCAGCCACTGTTAACAACAAGCTTGAATCTCTCCAATCCAATTTTTTTTGGGGAAGTGATGTTAATGGCAAAAAGATTCTGTTGATCTCTTGGATATTAGCTCTCGCGTCTAAAGTTAAAGGAGGGCTTGGTATTGGTAGCCTTTACTCTTTGAATCAAGCTCTAATCCAAAAATGGCGATGGCGTTTTTTTAACAATCCACAATCCCTCTGGATTCGTTTGATTAAAGCTATTCACGGTGAAAATGGAGATGCTTCTTCTTTTTATAATCATGTTCGTGGTCAAGGAGTTTGGGGTAGAATTGTGAGGTCCATTAACTCCATGCATGAGAAAGGGCTTATTCCTCATTCTTTTCTCCAAAGACGGGTAAGTAATGGCACCTCTACTAAATTTTGGCATGAAACATGGATGGGAGATACTCCTCTCAAAAATCAGTTCCCGCGCCTTTTTCGCCTAGCTTTGAACAAAGATTGTATGATCTGTGATTGTTGGAACAATGGATGGGATTTAGTTTGGTCTGCCCGATTCGAGTGGAGCGAACGTTACTCACCTCAGTACCCTCTCTAACATTTTGGCTACCTGCTTTCGCTCCATGATTACGATGATACTTGGACTGGTCTTTAGGTTCGGCACTAACTTGTTAAAAGTACTCGTGACCATATAGATAAATGCACCCTCCCTGATGGAGGTTTTGAAACTAGATGGAATCGTTATCTTCCTAAAAAGATTAACATTTTCATTTGGAGAGCTCTTCGTGATCGTCTTCCAACAAGGTGGAATCTTAGTCGCAAAGGGATTGATATGGACTCTCTTATTTGTCTAATTTGTGACTCAAGTATTGAAACAACAAACCATACTTTATGGTTTTGTTCTCTCGCAACATCTCTTTGGCAGAAGATTTTTGTTTGGTTGGATATTGTTTCCCCTAGTCCTTCTAACATCCAGGGTGTTTATTATTGGGTTGAAGGCATGCGTGTTCCGTCCTCTCAGAAATCTATCTTGGAGGTTATTTGCGAAGTTGTTTTATGGTCTCTGTGGAACTACCGCAACGAGGTAATTTTTGGTACCACTCCGCCTAAGCGTAGCATTTTATTTGATAACATTGTAGATTGTTCTTATAGGTGGTTCTCTTCTAGAAACAAATTGTCTTCCATATCATGGAACAATTGGATTCAAAACCCTTTAATGGTTTCCAGCTTGTAATAGTTTTTCTAGCTCCTTGCTAGTTTCTAATAAAATTCCGCTGTTCAAAAAAAAATATTATGTGTTTAAAATGGTGGTTGGTTTAGCTTCGTTTGAACTATCAATAACCAATACGAACTCGTGAACCAATAACCGGTTGTTTGCTTCTTCCTTGTTTTTAATAGGGTTAATGATCCAGAAAATATACAAACTTGCCACTTTTTACTATTGTGACAATAAACTTTTTTTTTCTATTAAAACAAAAAAACTTCTTAATGACTATTATTGTAACCAAAAATGCCACGTGGCAAAGTTAATTATCACTTAACCCAAAAAACGCATTTATACGCGTTTCAAATGTCTGGGGGACCATTTCTGCCAACTTACCAAACATGGGGACTAATATTAATCAAAATATACGAATATAAAAAAAATGTTTTTTATAAAACATAAATTAAAAGAAGTGTTCTTCCCGAAAACCTGCTACTAACCGAGATGCTATAAACCCTAATTAATGAGTTCCTCAAGTTCAGCACAATCCTAGTTGGTACAAATCAGTGATCAAAACGATAATGAAATAGAAGTGAAAGAAGATAACAGATCTACATTCAACCACTACCAACAAGCCAATAACAAATCCAATACTACCCTTCAACCCATCACCGTCATATCAACAAGCCTCAACAAAAATCATGAACTCCTATCCTATATCACGTCATCAATCACATCGTAAAAAAAAACAAAAAAAAAAACCACAAGCTTCTATATCTCAAACCCACCTCAAACATCAAACAAGACTCATAACAGAAAAAGAATTAAATTTAGATCTCAAATTCGTGTTTTGGTTTATAACCTCTCTTTTGAGACCAACACGTTTTTCATCATAGATCTATAACTGTTAATATCCGAAAGACTTCAAAGAAAAAAGATAATAACAAGTTTGTTTCTCTATTTCTTTCTTTCGTTTATCGGAACACTCAAAACTTTAACGAAAACATTTGGAGAACCTACCCGAGACCATTTCAGGTCTTGATGCTCGTTCTTCTAGTGATGATAATACGGGTTTATGCTCGTGTGGTTGGATTTGAAGATCGAGAGGAAAAGATGGAGAGGGGCGCTGATGATTATTGTTATAGATGTTGAAGTGAGTTATTGTGTGTATGTGACGGAAGCATAAGTATTATTGTGCTGAACTTGAGGAACTCGATTAGGGTTTATAGCAGCTGAGTTTGGGGAAGAACACGTTTTTTATTTTAGGTTTAATAAAAAACGTTTTTTTATTTATTTTTTATTTTATTTTTTATATTCGTATATTTTGATTAATATTAGTCCCCATGTTTGTTAAGTTGGCAGAAATGGTCCCCCAGACATTTGAAAGCAGCGTATAATCGTTTTGGGTTAAGTGATAATTAACTTTGCCACGTGGCATTTTTGGTTACAATAATAGTCATTAAGAAGTTTTTTTGTTTTAATAGAAAAAAAAAGTTTATTGTCACAATAGTAAAAAGTGGCAAGTTTGTATATTTTCTGGACCATTAACCCTTTTTAATAATCAGAGAGTAACACTTTTCTCGTCACCTAATATACGAGGCTTTGCGTTACGGTAACATAAATATAATTAAGTGAAACTCTCTCCTTAAACTTGAAGTATCTTGACATGACCACTTTAGATTTTACCGATTTAAATACATTTTAATTTCAAACTAACAAATCCAATCATCCGTAGCTACTCTATTAAAATTAGTTTGCAAACAATTTCTTAAGTAATCTCACAAGGAGATCAAAAAAATATAACGACTAAGTGGGTCTAACTTGTTTACGGCCCAACACACTATATCCGTGAACACAACACCTTTAAACTTGTTTTTATTGGAAGGTGAATAATCCTTGATTATTAATGATATCAACATACAAATATATAAGATACAAAAGATGATTCTCGAGTAATTACAAATGGGTTAGGCCTAATAACATTATACATACAATATGTCATCTATTTTATTTAATAAAATAAGCTTTTGTACAAGCCTTTCTAAATACCAAGCATTAAAAATTCGTTTAATGCTCATACGTGTCATACCTTATTTAGAGTCATAGTACAACTTTTCTGCTGCACCAATTTTGTAGAACCCTTCCTCTAAACGCTCCATCTTCAGTTATCATTGTTCAATCTAAAGCACAATTTTTCTAAACACGCATTAAATGTTCATCAAGTGCACTGAATTCAACTCCTTCCTTCACACGCTCCTTTCATAAGTTATTTTTGTAAATCATTGAATGTCATTCAATGTATTCAATAATCAGTTTCAACTCAATTTGAAACAATTCAATCTGTATGAGATCCCTTCAAAAGCATATCTCTCTTATTCAAAAAACAAACACAATAGCTTCTTCCATCGGCAGTTTTGAATCACCTATCAAAGAATTCAAATCATTTGCTCTTCAAAATCAGTTTTTTAATACCGATCATGGATGAATTGGTAAGTATCAATTTAATTTTAATATTTAGGGTTTCAAATTATGTGTTGCAAATTACAATTATTTTAATGTGTTGTTTTTTTAATCATCAATATAATTTTGAATTATGAGTGTTATATAAAGATTGTATTGCTGGAAATTAATCAGGAAATCAAGGAGAACCGTTAAATGCACTGTTCCATGAAATGATTGAATGAAAATTGATGTTGTATTTTAACAAGTTTTATGTAATTTTTTTGTCAAATTGAGTCAATTTAGAATTTCATCATTTGTTTTGTTTGTATATGCATACCAAGTGTTCGATATGCTCTAATAAGTTTTCGTTTGTTTCTTGGATTTGTGTGTTATGCGGATTGAATTGTTTAGGGGTCAACAAGAAAGGTTGCGCTTTCTTTAATTTTATATTTTTGTTTAGGTTGATGATTTTATCAAAGATGTAACTCTTTTCAAAGATACGCAAGTGACTAGATCCTGTTATTGTTATTTTATTTTAATTTGTTCCATATGTAATTGACAGCTGAAGGCACGTCATTACTGAAAGAGGCAAAGGATGAAGCAAGTAACAAGAAGGTATGTACATACCTAACTAAGAATGTTTTAAAGCATACCAGTGGCTTTTTGTCATTTGGTCAACGTATTCAAAATATGGTTTTGGTTATAATTCTTTTGATGTTATTCAGGATACTAATGAAAAGTCGAAAAAGGATCTGTCCCGACATGCCAATAATAGATGCAGCCGGTCAGCTCCTCGAGGTAAATGTAATGATGATTTTTTAAATTCTTTGGTTGCTTTACATAGGATATGGTTGATGATTTAGGTTATACTAATCCTTTCTGAACTGCTGCTGTTATAGGTGTCAATGAAGACCGTGATAAGGGTACCACCATTTCGCGTAAGAATGATAACCGAAATAATGCATCATTAGCACTATGTTTCTTACTGTTAATTCCCGTTGATGGGTTCTTATTTGTTGACTTCTATATTTTTAGGATCATGCATAACCATCTATGGATCTTTTGCATATGCTTAGAAAAAAAACAACACGAAGTATTTCACCGAGCATGCAGCGAGGTTAGTTATATTGTTTCCAGTATAACTCTATTCATAATTTGTCTGGCATTTTGGTTTGTTTAATCTAAGTTGGCACAATGGATGGCTTGGGTAGGTTGATTAATGGGTCAAAACCAGTTTGGATCAAAGGAGAAATATTTGGTACATGTTGAAACTATTCGAGTCGGGTTGGTGCTAAACACATTTTTTTGGAAATTGTTGCAATTTTATCAATAGTTTAGGAGGTTTTGTGCATTAAAATACATGGTGGACGAATCGATCTATTACACCAATCAACCTCTCTAATTAAAGTTGTGTTTCTTAGAATTATGTGACCCTTTTGAAACATTGGAGATAATTCACAAACTAAAGCAAAGTGGGTCAAAATTGACACCTCTACTTTAAGATTTTGTGCATCGTTTTTGTGCTATATTTTGGATTGCTGGATGTTGGTATATCTGAATTAACTAGACTTGGAGAAATCATATACATAGTATCGTGCAAAGATACCGGATAGGGGTATGTATTCATTGCACATATGCTTTTGCTATCGTGACACTAATAATTGCATCCAATCTCATGTCGTTGTGGTGTCCGTTTGAACTATTTAGTATCTCATGGGTTGTTCAGATGTGGGTGTGTTTTTAAACTGAATAACCAATGTAGACTATTTTGGGGGGAAATTGTTAATACAAATAAGCCGTAAAAACGTTTATTTATATTTTACGATCTTCTAATGTTTTGTCGATAACAAACGTAAAATCATATTAACGAAACAAATAAAATACGTAAATGGTTTGAACTAATAGTTTCTAACATATTCATATTTTCACATAAAACACTAAAACAAGTATAAGTGATTTTATGATTTAAGTAATACATATGTACAACAACTAGTGTTTACATATTTGGATAAAATATACACATAACTAGCATGTAGTATATAGGATAATATAAATGGGTAGAAACTTAAGTATCACAACCCATTGGGCAAATACATTGAATGTAGTTGGGTACAACCCTAAGCCCATAACCCATGGATCTTGACCCATAACCCATTGCATGACATCATGCTTATACTACATATGGATAATACCGCCTTGGATCAACCCATACCCAAGTGACTAAGTGCAATGCACTCAAAGATACATTGTATCTAGCCAATGATCCATGGTTCAACCCATGACCCATAACCAAAATACCCATGGGCAGAGAGGAGCGTTCCACGGATCCCTAGCTTTGTGCTAGCCGGATCCCAAGTGAAAGGGATCCGTGGGATCCGGGGAACAGTAGGATTTTTTCTCTATAAATAGTGAGCCATTTCTTTATTATTTCTAACCCCTTTCTAACACACTTTCTCCCCTAAGTTAAATCTCACTAACCTTAGATCCAAGAGATCTATGTTTGTAGTTTTGTTTTTGTGTGATCTTTTAGGTTCCTCTTAAAGGCAAGATCACCACCTTTGAAGTCGAGCAAGCTCAAGTCCATGAGTTGCCATACTTCCTCATCATCAAGGCTACTGAAGTCTTCTTGTTGATGATTCCCTTCTTTCTCCAAAGAAGCGTAGTGTTGAAGACATAAGTGAAAGATCTATTTTTAATAACTTATGATCTCTATAGGTTCAACTATGACGCATGAATATGAGTTTGATTTTTCACTCACTAGCGTCTACACCCCGAACATCTTTCTCGAACCCAACACACAATCGTAGTGGGTTCAATAATCTCGAAAACCTTCACTTCCACGAAGGACGTATTGTAGACACATCTCTACAATTCGAATAAGGTATCAATACCTCCTTCCGAGCCATAGGACTAGAATGTCTTATTGAAATCAACAAGAAGATATGTCCAAGGTTCATAATGGAATTCTTCCGTCAAGTCGAACTCGTTAGTATGAGGATCGCTCTCTATCTCTTTGGTTTTATATCAAAAACCAAAAGGTCACTCTAACCCTTGGGCATTTGCTTACATCCTCAGTTCCAAATCATGGACAATGTGCCTTTACCGAAGATTGGTCTCTTGATTCTCTCTTCAATTTTCGTGAAGAAAATAGTCCATATTGTTCACACATACCCTCTCCGGAAGATTTAAATCTCATAATATGCAAACCTCGACCATATTACTCCGATCCAAACATTATCTTTAAAGGGATATCCGAGAAGAGTACAAGCCTCTTGCACTCATCCTACGTGAAAATATTTGGAGTCTTAGGAAATCGAAATTCTTCCCGCTTGTTGTGCTCACATGTTTATGCTACGTTTGATAACACAACAACCATACAATCTCGCCTACTTCTTCATGAAGCTTGTGCAAATCTTCAAGGCTCCAAGAATAAACTCATCCCTTATGGAATGTTCTTGACCCGCCTCTATCATAATGTTATGCACTTCCATCCTCAATTTCAAAGTCCGTTGTACGTACTTGTGAACAAGATGATGGAACCACTAAACATATCTCTAATGAAGACTTTCTTCATTCTTGATTCGACCAACACTCATCAATCACACAATGATCCTCCTAGCGAAAACACTCAAGGAAACTAATTGTATTCCAAAATAGGATCAAATCTCTTGTACTCGTGCTTTATCAATGTAATTCAATTTCTTTCATGAAATAAAAACATCTTACATCTTAGTATTAGAACTCTTTTTAGACTATCCTTGAGATATAATGCATTGTCAAGATCATTGCATACCTATAGTAAAGGTCCTGCTTGGCGAGATAGAAGCGGATCCCAAAGATTGTACTAGGCGGATCCTACTCTTGAGGAACGTGGGATCGGAAAAGAAAATGCAATTGCAAGCATTATATTTCAAACATATCCTTAGAACACCTCTCACACTAAGCTAAACATAGTGTCTTAAGGCAAAATTAAGTCCTTATCAAGATAGGTTGATCTTTCCTACTCATACGTAACTCACCTAGATCACTTAGGCGATTGTAGATCTACCGTTTAGTTTCTTAATCCATTACTCTTAAGCTCTTAAACTCACACTTCATTTTCTACTTGATCTCTCCCATCTAGCCTTAGAGATCTTTTGATTATGGCAAAATTGATCATTAATCATCCTCACCTCAAAATTGATCAAAGTTGATCAAAATCTAGTTTTCCCATCTCAAAGCTTCTAGGATATTTTCCAAAACACTATCCTAAAACACAACCTGATCTTTAGGATCATTTAGCTTCAATTGACACTCTAAATCTTTAGTGTTATCCTTGCTCATCCATTGGTACTCTTGAAAGTTTCAAATCCTTCCATAAATGACAATCATTAGCTACATCATTCATTACCTAAGCACCCCTTCATTTAAAACACTTAGGAGGACTGAAACACTCAAGATGATATAGGTCTTAGATCTTAGAAACATCGTTTTCACTCTTTCATAACTGGCGAGGCGGATCCTAGGATTAGCCTAGAAGGATCCCTTTGAGGAAGAACCGTGGGATCGGATGATAGTTTATGTCAAATCTTGCTAAAACAATCATTTCAACTCATCTTCCTTACTCAAACACTCCATCTCATCTTAAATGAGTTCCTAGATCAATACAACCTCTGAAGTTGACTCTTGTGCATGTCAATCATCACATTCCAATGAATCCTAGTGGCTTAAGGCTTAAATGCACTTGCCAAATCTCTTAGTTTATAAACCACCTTGTTAGGACCTCTATAGTCATCACTCTCATCCTAACTTTCAGCTCTTGCAACCTCTTGAAATCATCTCATCATGAGGAAAACCCTAAGTAGTAACCTATCCACCAAAGAACCACCCAAGAAAAAGGCTCGTGGTATACAGAAATTTCTTCAACAATCATCTCCCGTCAAGCCAACAAATGATAGAATTCTTCATCATCCAATCAAACCAATTCCTAAAAGGATAGTACCAACAAAACTACCTATGCCAAACACCACCATACCTCCTAGGCCAAACAATATCATCTCCACTAAACCATCACCATTAGTTCCTAGAGCTATTTTATTTGCATCCCCACTATCATCACCACACCTCTACAATTTAGAGGACTTGCCTACTAGGCCGTCTCATCCGCTTCCGCCGACAACATTCTCCTCATTAGGAGGAATAATGGTTCAAAATCAAGGTGTTGATTCAACACTTGCTCCGACTTCCTTTTCTCCGTTTCCATCATATAATCCCATTTGGATTATGAGAAATCATCAAAGTCAACCACCCGACCATATGAAAGTTGACACATCTCTACCACCACCATCATTCTTGGTTGAGTCATTCTCAAATGCACCTCCACCAATCCCTCCATAATTTAAAGCTCCACAAGTCGCTTCACTTGATCCTTCGCATCAAGCCATTTCATTTCTTCTTCCACCACTACCTAGCCATGACAAAGATTGCTATCATTGTCAACATGTTGAAGTTTTGATACATGAAGTCGCAGAAGAAGACAACGTTTCATGTTCTATCATCTCCTCGAACGTTTCGACGAGATTAAACCTAAACAAAACTCGAGCTAGAAGATTTTAGTGGTATCCTAGCATCAAGCAATAGTTGGTTTAGAAATTCCTAATCATGTATTTTCCTATTTTCTTAGTTTTAGAGTCATGTATATCATAACTCTGGTTTTAACTTAATGGAATTACATGCTACTTGTTATTTTGTTGAGCATATGATTACTTTGTATTCATATCTTACTTTTGTGATAACATTACTTGTTATATCACATTGGTCGTAATTAAACAGACTAATCACGGATCCCTCGAATTGCCTAGGCGGATCCCTACTAGGAGGGAACCGTGGGATCCGTGAAGACAGAAGCTTTCTTTCTACTAACTTGAATCACATTTGTAGGAAATTGTGAATTATACTTGCTTTCTAACCTTTGTTTTGTAGTTATTCAATTTACATATGAAGACTTTGACATCCTAAAGCTAGGGGAGCTTTATGTCAAAGCAATACATTGCAAATCACTTGCAATACTAGGTTTACATTTCGTGACATCCCCTTGCAAAATTGCAATCATCAAGAGGGAGCACATTCGTCTCTTAGACGAAATCTTTTGCAAACTTATTTGCAAACAAACTAGATTAGTATCACTTACTTGACGCCCTTACATAGGGATGGACTCGTCAAGGGGGAGTAAAGATGATATCCTTTCCCGGTACTTGCCCTCTATTTCTTTTTACTTTTACTTCTTTCACATGTTTTCTTAAACGATGTGTTGCTTTCCTTCAAACACTTTTGTTTTAGACAAAAAGGGGGAGAAAGTAAAAACTACAAATTCAAACTTTACGAATTTTAGCTTTTCCTTAAAATAATTTTATGTTTTGTCATCAACCAAAAGGAGGAGATTGTTAATACAAATAAGCCGTAAAAACGTTTATTTATATTTTACGATCTTCTAATGTTTTTTCGACAACAAACGTAAAATCATATTAACGAAACAAATAAAATACGTAAATGGTTTGAACTAATAGTTTCTAACATATTCACATTTTCACATAAAACACTAAAACAAGTATAAGTGGTTTTATGATTTAAGTAATACATATGTACAACAACTAGTGTTTACATATTTGGATAAAATATACACATAACTAGCATGTAGTATATTGGATAATATAAATGGGTAGAAACTTAAGAATCACAACCCATTGGGCAAATACATTGAATGTAGTTGGGTACAACCCTAAGCCCATAACCCATGGATCTTGACCCATAACCCATTGCATGACATCATGCTTATATCGCATATGGATAATACCCATAACCCATGGATCAACCCATACCCAAGTGACTAAGTGCAATGCACTCAAAGATACATTGTATCTAGCCAAAGATCCATGGTTCAACCCATGACCCATAACCAAAATACCCATGGGCAAAGAGGAGCGTCCTACGGATCCCTAGCTTTTGCTAGCGGATCCTAAGTGAAAGGGATCCGTGGGATCCGGGAACGATAGGATTTTTCTCTATAAATAGTGAGCCATTTCTTCATTATTTCTAACCCTCTCTAACACACTTTCTCCCTGAGTTAAATCTCACTAACCTTATATCCAAGAGATCTATGTTTGTAGTTTTGTTTTGTGTGATCTTTTAGGTTCCTCTTAAAGGCAAGATCACCACCTTTGAAGTCGAGCAAGCTCAAGTCCATGAGTTGCCATACTTCCTCATCATCAAGGCTACCGAAGTCTTCTTGTTGATGATTCCTTTCTTTCTCAAAGAAGTGTAGTGTTGAAGACATTAGTGAAAGATGTCTCAAGTGTCAAGGCGAAGATATTAGTGAAGGGTATCTATCGTCTATAGGACAAGCACTTGTGGTAGGTGCTTAGAAGTCAAGACAAAGAAGCATTATTGAAAGGTGCTTAGAGTCCAGACAAGCATTAGTGAAAGGTGCTTAGAAGTGAAGACACAAGACATTAGTGAAAGGTGTCTTGTAGATCTAGTCAAAGGCATTAGTGAAAGGTGCCTTAGATGTACATTCGATATGGTGTGTTTAGATGTACAAGATAGACTAGTATTAGATCCAAGGATATTGATATCCTTGATGATGATGTTGTAAATGGTAGATCTCCTGGGATTAGTCGTTGGTGTAGTGTGGTAGTAGTTCCTCCATTGCAATGAAACTAGGTGCTTAGCCTAGTACCTAATAAAGGGTAGGCGACGTTGTGAAGGTGTAGTTCACCTTGGAGAGAAAGAACTAGGTACCTTTACCTTATAAAGGGTGGCGGACGTTGTGTAGGTGTGGTTCACCTTGGAGTGAATGAACCCGGTGGTTAGCCTAGCACCGGAAAAAGTGGCGACGTTGAAGGCTTCTCAGCCATAAGGAGATTGGTGTAGTGATTCTGAACTCTCGAGTAGGTGACTCGGGGGTGGAGTAGAGCAGGAAGGTGTCCTTGTAGCCGAACCACTATAAATACTCGTGTTGTGGTTTTGTGCTTCTTACTCTTATCTTTTCATCACTTACCTTTATATGCTTGTTTATCAACATCCAACACACACATCCAAATAGATTGACATAATTCGATCTAAATAGTTTAAAAGGAAGTTTTAATTGGCAAAACTATTCAACCCCCCCCCCTTCTAGTTTTCTACAGAAATGATTATCGTTTCCTGATTATTTGAGGTCAAAATAATCAAATCTTGCGAAATAAGGAACCGTTGTAAGAGTAGTGATCTAATCGTACTTGATTGTTTACACCTAATTGTCTGATTATCTAATTGTCAATATTGTAATAATCACTTTAGAAACATATATCCGAACAGCCTCTTAACAAGGTTATGGTCACCATTGACATGATTCCTTACTTGCCAATTTCCATGCACGTGTGCATCTAATCAGCAATGCGGGTGTAAAAGTTCAGTTATGGATCTTTTACTATAACACAAATAAGGTGATAGACATATATCAATTTATTGTAAATGAGGTTTAAAAAATATTCAATTTTACTATTTTGCTTACAGTCAAACTTGCACCGGAGAAACATACACCAAAGAGGATGAACATAGGTCAAAGGTAGTAGGTTACTAATGTGTTTTGTTTATTTGGTAGTTTATTTTGTTACTTATATGTAATTCATACTGAAATTTTATGCATCATATGTGTGATAGGTTTGGGCTAATATATAGATAATGTGAGACCTTGATAGTAATCCTCCGTTCATCGGATTACGTTCTTATCCTAATGAATATTTCTAAAAAAATAACAAAAAATCTAAACATTATCTATTTCTATCATCTGTTCAACGTAACACAATCATATTCTTACATGTAATTGGATGAGTTAAAACCACCACCTCTTACTCCATGTTTAAAGTATGTTTTCTCTACTGATTCACTTTTGTTTACTATGGTTTCATATCAGCATTGCCCATATTTTGTTACCTAAATTGTCATCTGAGCATAATTATTCAGTATATACAGTCACTACACATAATTACATCTGAAATGGAGTATAAAATGTCATCTGGCCATAGTTATTCACTATGTTAGTTACTACAGGCCTAACTTGAAATGGACATGACGGAGGTTCTGAAAGGGATGCTTGGTGTATATAATGATGATAAAGGGTCGAGCCCCCCAACTGGTAAGTTCTATGCTAATACTCGAATGATTGATATCAGTGAAGTTGGTAAAATGGAAGGGATGATAAATTGAAATAAAATGTCAAATAAAATGTCTTTTATTCAAGTTACGCCAGGTCGGGTTGATCAACCAACATTTTGTATTTTTAAATGTATAAATAAAAAATATAGAAAAAATGTAGTTAGTGAAGTCAAAATTTGTTGGTTTGTCAAGATTTGTTGGTTTTTGTAACCTCAAATTTGATCAAACATGTGTGTATACATGATAGCAAATGGTATCTTTAACCTCAACTTTGTATGTGGATACGTATATAGTCGTTTAAGAAGCAACATTAACCTTTTGAATATTGCAGGATGATCTGAATGTACGCTTCAAGACCTTTCTTCTATATGGACGGGTCTCAAGAACGAAGCTAGAACAAGATGACTTTACTTTGG
The DNA here is from genome assembly GCA_910596185.1 of Chrysanthemum makinoi. Taxonomy (NCBI): domain Eukaryota; kingdom Viridiplantae; phylum Streptophyta; class Magnoliopsida; order Asterales; family Asteraceae; genus Chrysanthemum; species Chrysanthemum makinoi. The sequence continues at coordinate 236,104,240 of OU343224.1, read as the reverse complement.
ATGTAAAGTTAATAATTAAAGTAATTTTTGAATGTTAGTTTTCTTTTGTCAATTAATAACCTTCTTAACAATAAAGTGATTTCTCTTATGTTCGGGTTTGGAGTCACCGTAGATACTGAATACTTCCTTGTGATTTGTTTTTTTGCTTAATCTACCAAGATTTTTTATCCGTGCTTCTTTAAAATGGACTGTTATAAATATGAGTGTGGTAATGTAATTATCAGCATAACTGGTGTTCTATAAGGCCTCTAATATGACTTACGCTCTATGGCAAATCATCCGGCCAGTGAATCCTCTAACCTGTAAAATGGGTTTCTAATAACTAACGTAATTAAGACTATTAAAATGTTATTTATGTTGATTTTTGGTTTGTTGTGTGGTAGGGTATTTATATTGATTTAATACCTTTCGGTTGGGTTTGCATAATTTTTATTAGTTTAGTAAGTTCATAATTGTAACAATATTATAGTAAGCATGTGTTCACACGCGTTAAGTAGATCATGTACATGGCCAATGGCCCGTGTATTCACAAATGTTTAATGGATTATGAGTGTATGTCTATTTTTCATACAGTTCTACCATTTACTCAAATTTGGGTTAAAATGCTTATTTTATTTTGTCAAAAATTTTTATATAGTTCTACCATTTACGAGTATAACGAGGGCAGAACCACGCCGTTTGAGTGTTTCACCATGTTTTTGGATTGTCGTATCTGCACTAAACAATTCTATGCGACTTCGTATGCCAAAGTGCACATTATCTCCATGCACATTCAACAATGATTCATCTATACCTACCAAAATAATAGAACATCAAATGCTAAGAAGCTAAAATCAATACACGACACTACACAACAATTTTTTATTAATATTAGCGTGAGTCCTTTTAGACCAATATAAAAGGAACCTATGAATAATTTCTTTATTAGTATAATGAGCAACAAAACCACTAACATTCAACATAAGTCAATCACCTGGAAATATTTGGTCGTTATTGTAGAAAAGGCGTCTATAATGAGAACTTGCCATGTTCGAATTCCATACGATGATTATGGTGACCAATCCAAGTAGAGTCTGTGAAGCAAATGAAAAGGGTATTTGGAGGTCCGTACTCTGAAATCCATAGAAGCTACAAGAGTAATAATATATATAAGCATGCCTTTGTATTTGTTGGGTCCTTATGGATAAGACGAACAATGGATTACATTGCAAACACTATGTTCACTTTCAAGTTGCACGTTTAATGTTTACAAAAAAGGGTGCAATTCAAATTTTGATATTCAAAGGCAAGTGAAAGTGTGTAACAGTAAAATAGGAATACATATCTCAGCAAAATACCTTGATCCTTTAAAACCCCGTGAATCCACGGGTCTTTAAGCTATATACAATATACATATAACATGTTTTATACTCCCTCCGTCCCAAAATTTAAGTCAAATTTGACTTTTTAACTTGAACTTTGACCTTAAATATTTTCGTTTGTATTATATAACACTTGATGAAAATTATACCAAATGAAAATACATTTAAAACACAATCCATTTATATATTTTGCATCAATTATTATATAATACAAACAAAAATATTTAAGGTCAAAGTTTGAGTCAAAAAGTCAAACTGGACTTATAATTTGGGACGGAGGTAGTATCATATTTTAAATTTAAATTATAATTAATCACAACCAACTTTTACTTACATTTTCTATGGATTATTAGGTGTTCACGGAATAGACATTTGTTATTAACTTAATTAGCTCTCACATACGTTATTAGCTATTCAAGACCATCAAATTTGGAGACGAGAATACATGGACATTCACTTATCATCTCATTATTTCTCTCATATATTAATGGAATATGTTTACGTTCGTTGTTTTCTTATTTTATTCACACATATAATTTCTTACAAGTTACTTAATCCTTTTGCTCTCATATATTAATGGAATATGTTTACGTTTGTTGTTTTCTTATTTTATTCACACATATAATTTCTTACAAAGTCACATGCTTATGACAATAACTACAAATCCAATGATGCAACCTTTGTTGCTCCAAAACCCGAGCCAAAACAAACTTGATCAACATGATGTTAGGTGCTGAACAACCAAATTCTAAAGTGGGCCGAAGCATTGAGGTTTCTTGTCGATCTTTGAAGACGGTGATTCTTCTCGGTCGAGAAAGGTATCTAATATAATTTGTTTACTAAACATAAATAAATATGTGTTTTGATACTAACTATATATTTCTCATTGTTTTTTTTATGTCACAAATGATCTTGATGTTGACATTCTACTTGACAGGCTTAAACTCAATCTAGGTGATCATAATGAGTGTCAAAAGGTTTTGAACGGTGTAAAGTCGAAGCTTCTAAGTATTTATGTGATTTGTTAATTTTTCTTACACAATTTTTGTATTTTATTATGTTTATTTTATTTAATATATTTGCATTAGATCATTTTTGCAAGACATTGACTTTCTATATATATATTTTCTTACTCACTTTTATAGTATAGATTTTACACAATTTTAACCGTATTTAACATATTGCTTATAATCATGGACCATATGTGTAAATATTGTACCCAAAAAATAAGCTCAAAACCCTAATTCATTATAACAATCATCTACACCTAATAAGTACATATATACTCATCATCACGTTGCTTGTATCAAGAGTAAAAGCAAGCGGGTTTCAAAGGTTGTCGTTTGTGATCAGGATGGTAATCTCTCCAAAACCACAACAAATATCGTGTATAAAGAAGTACTTGAAATCACACATCATTTTATGTTTGAGTCAATCTATTTTAGATTGGCAACGCGATGGTTATAAATCGATTGTAACTCACACATATTTTAAATTTAAAAAATTTACGTTATTACTTTTATTATCATCTCATTTATCTATTTCTTTAAAAAATAACCCGGTGTCAACGGGTCTCTAAACTAGTGTACAATACATATCGACTAATACTCCCCCTCAGTTGGAGTGGGAGGAAGGCGGACGCTCAAACTGAATCTAAATTCTTCAAACAAAGCTGATGGTAATCCCTTGGTGAAGATATCGGCAACTGATAACGAGATGGTACATGTACACCTGACCAGTGGTAACCATGTCACGAACAAAATGTATGTCAATCTCATTATGTTCGTCCGTTGATGCTGAACAGGGTTGGCGGACAGATAGATGGCACTAACGTTATCACAATAGACAAGGGTAGCAGTGGATAGAGGAGAATGTAACTCACGGAGCAGATTACAAAGCCATGCACTCTCAGCCACAATGTTAGCAACACCTAGGTATTCAACTTCAGCACTAGATCAGGAGAAAGTGTGCTGACTCTTTGATGACCAAGATAGTAAATTATCACCCAGAAAAACACAATATCCTAAAGTAAACCGTCGTGTAGAGGGGCAACCTGCCCAATCAACATATGTATATCCAACAAGAGAAGTAATGGAAGATGAATAGAGGTGTAGGCCAAAATCCAAAGTCCCCTGAACGTATCGTAAGATACCTTTGAGAACAGCAAAATGAGGCTCCCTCGAATTGTGCATATAAAGACAATTTTTTTGGAAAAAGTAACAGTTTAAGGTAAAGATATATATAATATATAAATGTAAAAAAATAAAGTTAAAAGTACCTTTTGTAAATTGCTTGATCGTATAAGGATGTGTTTTGAATTTTATTTTATTTTAATAAAAAACATATATTAAATTTAAACAATTTTTATCACATCGTACGTTAATAAAAATATATTGTAATATTGGGCTTATTTTGTTCGTAATTTAAAAACATTTTTATCGATATATTTTTAGGTAAAAGAATCGGTGGGTATGTGATAGATATTTGATAAATAAAGTTTATTATATAAAAAATTGTAAATAGCTAACACTATAGGGTAATTTTATCGTCAATTATTTTATCCCCGAAACGACGTGGAGGCTATACCAATTGTATAAACGGATAATATGAGGGCCTCAAACTGTTAGGAATTAGAAAATTCCATGGTGAAGAGTCGGTCACCCCAAATATTATCTAGCATAAGTTAGCTCGTAGACTTGTCGTTATTTACGTTATTAAGTAGTTTATTAGTTAGTTTGTAGCGTAGTTTAGTTTAGAGCAACACCGTGGAGGACGAACGGGTCTTTACCCATTGTACACGATCCACGGGCGATAGGAAGTCGTGTATTCTGTAACTATAAATACCCCTTCCATCCATGGAAGGGGTGTGGCTTCTTTGAATAAACCTTTCATTTTCTTAAGCAACTCTCTTCAAGGAACCTCCTCTCAACTCTCTTCATCTCTCTAAAATGGCTTTCTTATTTAATCATTGTCCTAGACCACCCTAATCATCAAACAACATAAATATTGGATCCTAACAATTGATACCAGAGCCAAGGTTGTGTTGTTTTGATGATCCGAATGGTTTATTATGCGGTTTCATACAGGTTGGTTTGTGTTTGTCGAATTTCTTGTGGTTCGAATCATTGTTTAAAGCTATTTTTGGCCAATTTGTTTGTATTGGAAATTTTTTTCAATATCTTTGGTAACAGTTTTAAACTAGTTTTGTGTATCCTAAGGTCAAAAACAAAAAAATATCATGTTCCTATGGTTACTTGTCACAATACATTTGTGTCAAAAATATTCAATGATGTTTTTGCACCTTTTCGTGAAGTTATGTAGTCTTTATTGTCATCAGTCCTTGTGGTCAAATATTATGGTCAAAATGGGTATTTTTTTGAAGCATTATTCGGGTTTAAAATGCAATTCTTGGATGCGTGTTAGTGAAAATGTCCAGGATTGAAAGAACCTCATGCAAAGGAGTTCTATACTGCATTCTTGAATCTTGATTGTCAAAGCTATCAAATGAAGCGAGTTGTGTACTAGCTTAAGTGCATGCGAGTTAGCATTATTGACCAACTCGCTTTGACTAACATGCGAGTTGTCAAACCTATCTTCATTTGACTATCTTCATGTGTGTGTTTTGACCATACTAAACCAATATACCACGACCTGATTATTACAACCTTCATAGGTCCATGGTTTTTGTAAAAGCGAGATGCAAGTATTAAAAACAGATCCATATCCAACTGCCAACATCTAATCCCAAAACCTATCCTATCCTCCATCTCATCTACCCTTCATCTAGACTCAAACATATGAAAAAATGATCTCGAGATCCAGTTCCGTTTCATCTTTTTCAAGATTTTTTTTGGTGGAACCTCATCATCATAGACCTATAAAGTGTGAAGCTTTTCTCCTTATTTAATATCCGAACATAAATACAAGGATAATAACTCTATGTTATTCCCTTTCCTTTCATTCGTTCATCACAAACAACATAAACAATAAAAAATAAAACCTACCGAGACCAAAGTATTGATCTTGTCGTAACAAGTGGTGTTGATTCGTTTCGATGATAAAATGGGAGAATATATGCATTTGATTGATGGATGATGAATCAAGTTGATGTGAAGATGGGAGTTGAGATCGTTGATGGTGTTGGACAAAGGGAATCGTATTTTATTTACTCGGATATTGTTGAGAGAAATAAGATTAGGAGGCGTATTATTAAAGAGTTTAGGGTTAATATAAGAAAACTTAGGGTACCACGTTTTATATTAACGAATGGGATATCTGGGTGGATCGGGTTTTCATTTAATTTGGATCATGGGATGAAGTTGGATCCGATTTTGGACATTGGAGAGTATATTTGGATAATATTGGGCTGATATATGTTAATGTATATTGAATTGGGCTTACACTATTGGATCGGTATGCTTATGATAGTGGTGAAATGACTTGAATTTTATCAAATGCTATATTCCAAAGTTCACCTTTTAGATATATATGTTTGATAATATTTAATGTTTCAAAAGATGGTATTGGTCGGATAAAATTTTCACGGGAGGATACAAATTCACGGCAAGGAAAATTTGAAAATTGATCCGAGGGGTTTTATGCGGTATTATTGATGCGGAATGCTTGTGACATTTCACGGGTGGACTTCTTTATCTTTGAGGCGATGGTTGGTTGGATGCATGTCTCAAGATAACTTGTTAGAACATATCGATCACTTTAAGTGATTATGAATTGACAATCACAGTTATAATGATATAAGGAGTTCGTCCACCGTGCTCACAATGTATAATAACTATCATCTTAAGAAGTTGTAGTACTTAGTGTCTGCAGTTGTGGATTGTTCAAAATATAGAACAAGCGATAAGTCACTAAGTTGGGATGTCTCCTTTCTTTTTTCGTTAATTAGTATCGGGTTATCTCCATATGTGGTCATTACTATTAGCCGATGAATCAATGGACGTACAATTTCAGCAATTCTATAGATATTCAGCGCCCGCGTTATGTCAATGATACTACGGTCTAAGAAAAATCTTTCAAGAATCTTCGTGATTTTCAAGATGTTTGCTTATGACAAGAAATTCGTGCAAATGGTGGTACACGTTATGATGCTTCGAAATTTGAAACCATGGGGAGAAACATGTACTTTGATGTTTACGGTTAACCTCCGGGGAAAAGGAGTTTATACTACTTGACTTAGTATGGTTTGTGAAGTTGTCTACATTGGGTTAATGAATGTTGATGTTGAAGGTGATTAGTTCTTGAACCGCTCCATGTTCCCCTAAAGCGGATATTCACAAAACCAAAGTTGTCACTAAGCTTTCAAGTGACATTGTTTACGGTTTTGTCTTGATTTTGTAAAATCCCGCGAAAGAATCTATTTCTCGGTTTAAATCATAGACTTGTAAAATCACGTGACAATGGAAACATCACAGTAATTGTAAAGTGCATTTCGGATCTATCTTACGGTTTACTCTTGGTTTTGTAAAATCCTTGAAAGAAACTCTTTCTCGGTTTAAACCATAGAGTTGTAAAATCCAGTATTGATGGAACCATCTTGGAGAAAGGAAAGTGTATTTCGAGATCTCTTATTTGATCTTTGGTGCTCGTTTTTGTTTCGAAGAAGGGATAAAAGAGTGTACTTCATGAATTGGGTGTGTGTTTGGATTTGTCATGGCGGTTTAGTTATTACATGGTTTCACGAGGTTCGTGCTTTTAACCATGTACGGATGAAACCATTATCAAAGTTCATTTAAATGTCAAAGGAGGCTAGATTTGAGCGATTCGGAAGAAGATGTGACAAGGTTAATTCACTATTATTTATTTGAGGTTGAAGTGAAATATCACGGGCGAGTGTACTTAGTATCGAAGGTATCGATGGTTGGATGAAGATTCTTCATGATCCTTGTTCGAGCTTATTATCAAAAGCGAAGACTTGGAAATCTAGTTATTGTTGGGTGTCTTTTACCTTTTCTTTTACCACTTGGGGAAGGCTCTTATCACACAAAATAACTATCACTTTAAGGAGTTACGTTGTAGTGCTCGGTGTCACATTCAATTGTGGATTCTCAAGAGGTGATGTCGTCTATTACTTGATGGTTGGTTGGATGAAGAGTATAGAGTACTTAGAGATTCAATGGAGGATGAAGTCTCGACACCGCTCTTTGTTACATATGTGCAAGTTTAAGTCACGTGTTCGGGGTAGTTTACTTGAGGTCAAATTCATCATATTGGGTTTTCTCCATCGGTGTCACGACAAAGAGCCTATTGAATGATAATGGGGTTGATTACAAGTTTGCCAAGAGTAGATGAAAAGAGAGATTTATGACGTATGAACACAATAGTTCATGCCTCGTTCTCTAAAGAAAAGAAAAGTGTACGTGTCAGTGCTTTATCTTCCAAGAAATCTTCTTATGGCGTATGAACACGGCGGTTCATGCCTCGTACTCTAATGAAAAGAACGTGTGCGTTTAGGTCGCATTATCTTTGAAAGAAGAGAAATCTTCTTATGACGTATGAACACAACAGTTCATGCCTCGTTCCTCAAAGAAAAGAAAAGTGTACGCTTCAATGCGCTTTATCTTATGAAGAAGAGAAATCTTCTCACTAATGACCATTCTCATCAACATGCTTCATACTTTTTCCATGCGCGCCGGTCATCAAGTGAACGGGCTACCATTGATTGTTTTTCTTATTCCACTTGCTCAACTATAATGGCGATGGCGACATCATGTGCTAATTTTCTTGGGGAAGTGTGAATAGAATACTTTTGGATGATTTCACTTATTTAGTCAAGAATGGCATCTCCGTATGCAATTCTTGAGGGGGAGAAAAAGTGTGAACTTTTGCATTGTTGATTGATATTTGAGAATATAAATGGTCATACGGCTCTAAACTCATGTAAGAACCGAGCTTCTTCTTATCGGGTCATCTTCACATGGAGTTTTCTTCTAAGAGCGATTGGTTGACATCTTCACTTTCAGTTGATGAGTTTATCGACAAAGTGCTTCATTAATGCTTCACATATACATCAACATGATGATTCCGAACAATCTCTGTTCTTGTTTGATGTGATTGGTAGTTTGGTGTTACCATCTTGTGTGTTTCGTTGCGGCACGATTGTTGATTTCCTTGATGAACATCTTTCCGTTCTTGTTTGATTGGGAGGGATTTTAGTTAAGGGGATTTGCAAGATGTAAGTTAATTGGGATGCTTTTGGTGGGATGCTTTTTGGTGTGAGTTGAAGATGTTAACTATCTATTCCCAACGCACAATCTTGAAGAAGGTGAGTCTCTGGTCTGTTCTACATTTTACGCTACATGTTAGAAGACTAAGGCGAGTTGCATTTAACGATCTAAATACTTCTTCTTAATATGGGCATTTATCAAGCAGATTGTCGGTTTATGGGAGGCATTGTTATTGACTATTGTTATATTCGATTGCACTATTGAATAATAATCCGCTCTTTGGTATTTCTTTGCCAAATCTTCACGTATTATTGTTCATGAAAATGATCCGCTCTTTGGTATTCCTTTACCAAATCTTCACGGATTATTGTGCACTCTGTAAATCAACCACATGAATATTAAGGAAAATGACTTCCTCATCCGGCAGAACATTATGGTGAATCTTCGGTCGGTCTCTATATGTATATCTTTAGGAAGATGGAATTGATGTTGAGGAATCATTTGTTCTGGTTCATTAAGTGGGTCAATGTACATCTGGTTGTACATTTATTCCGTGGTGGACATTGACACAAGTTGACTACCGGAGTTAATCGTTTATCACTTATTTTAGATTGAAGTTGACTTTCACAAAGGCGTGTTCTTATTTGATAACTTGCACGGGCTTAAGAATTTGAGTTGAAGACTTGGTTTATCTAGTTACCGTGATCGAGGTGGATGGTTGAAGACACGGTTAACTATCACTATTAGGAACTTTGTTTTACACCATTCATCACTTACGCATATGGCGGTGTGGATAATCATAAAGAGGTGTTAATGTCTCATACTTTGTTTGGGTAGTGAGTACTTAGAGATTTGCTTGAAGCATAAATTATCTACATCGTTCTTCCATCATTAGGTGCAAGCTTAAGATACAAATGTGGGGAAGTTGACTTGATTTCAGTATTATGGTATATTGGGTTTTCTTCTTGATTGGTCACTTCAAATTGTCTACATAAGGGTTGATTAAAATAGTCGAGAGAGAGTCTTGACAAGTTGATTCTCACATGATTCAAGTGTTCTTCTCAAATATTTCTAGTATCTGGACTTACAAAGAGTTCTTTGGTTAAAGTGTCAAAACGGCAAAGGCGTAGGAGACAAGCACCTGACGGTAAACTTGATGAACTTAATACTTCTAAGTAATTGAAGATATACCCGGAAGACAAGTGTTATTACGCAGAGAAACTCAAGGTTTGACTCATGGCGAGTAAACTTGATGAACTTAATTCTTCTAAGTGATTGAAGAAATCTCGGGAAAACAAATGTCATGACCATGAGAGAAACTCAAGGTTTTACTCATCAAGCGTTTAGTGTTCTTATTCCAACGTCGTGGGGAAGTGATGTAAATGAAAGTTTCGAAGATAAAGAGGTACGGTGTGTGATGATTTCGATGTTATCGCAATCATGGGGAGAATTGTGTGTACATTGGGGATTTCGGTACATCTCCTTGAGGCTTAATCGTTGATTTAGAGATATAATCACTTATTCAGTTGACATCCTGAGATTGTCATCCGGAGATAATCGTGATTGGCCTGCTTCTTCAATGTTATCGGTTATTCTCTCTTTGGGAATGTGTGTACCGGGTCCTTGAGCTTCATACGATCATCGGGGAAAAGCGGTGAACAAACATTGAGGTGTTTTCTTCCGGGCATGATGTGTATTCGAGGATCTTGGATATTGGTGTACTTGGGTTCTTGAGCTTCATACACGTTCATCGGAAGAAAAATGTGAACATGGGAGGTGTTTTCATTCCCTCATGATGTGTATTGGAGAATTCTTGAGCATTATACAAAGAGGCCATTGCATCAATTCAACTACTTGGGGAATTGCTCTCTTGACACCTTTTGGAATGGATTGCTTCGACTTGAGTGGAAAAATTTGAGAAGATTATTTAAGTGTGGGATGAAACGTTCTTTGGTGTTCTATTGGATGATATAACCCCGAATGGAGAATCTCGATTATCGGTCTTAAAAGAAGCAGCGGGATTTATGATAATGGTGTGCTTCTCTGTGCATAAGAAAGCTTGAAATAGAGCTTCGAATCTGCTCAGCTAAAGGATTTTCGGCTTAGGGGGAAGCTGCCAAAGTCTCACTTTCAGATGGTTCAATTTCTTTCTTCTATTCAAGAGCCTCGGAAGCTTTGGTGGTGAAAGTTTTAGGGATGATGACTTCTATCTTCTACAGCGGGCTGCTTTCGATATCCTTATCTCGAATTTTCATTATCATCTTCTTAAACTATATCATCTACTCTATCTTTGTATATATTTTTCAGAAAAACAAAATACAAAAATATAAAACCAACAAAACAAAATAGAAAAATATAAAATCAACAAAAAAACCCATAAAAATGAAAAATTTCAAAAATACCAAAAATATGTTTTCTCATGACATGTCTTAGGTATCGATAACATCTACGGTCTTAGAAATGTCATTCAATAATGGCACGGGACCATAGATGAAGTTCGAGAGGGTGGTGTAAATATTCTTTTCAAAACATGTCAAATAAAATGGCGGCTTCTGATTAGTTTAGAGGCGTAACCGTGCTTTAAAACTATGGTTTGCTATTATTTGAGATAGCAACCGCTCTTCATGAAAGGAAAGTGTTGCGCTAAACAATTTTCAAATATTTCGTGCACTTATCCTAAAACAATATGAGGAAAGTATGTCGAGGGCTGCTTTGTTCCTACACAAATATTTTCCGTCTAAAATTCTTGAGAAAAATATTTGTTTTTCAAAATTGGTGGAAAATGAGTTGCTTTAAATCAATCCGTTTCAGAGTTTTTAGTATAAATTGAAAACTCAATCAATGACTTAGCTTTTAAACTTTTTTAGAAAATGAGTCATTGATTGAGGGAGAAATGTTTTCAAATTTATATCATCTACGAGGCTTTCTTAATTATCCTACGTGCTTAATTAAAAATGATATTTGCCTATGTCGAAGGACTAGGAATTTAGGATATGATTGCTAGGATTAGATGATTAGAGTTTGATGAACACATTATTCCCATACATTTAAATGATCTGATTGATATGTTGCATTGACTTTTATTAGTCGATTGTTGTTTGGGTGATGTCGACCACCATATATTTGTATGTGTGTTCACTAACATATGCAGGTATATTGGTTATAAGAATGTTCGATCGGATCCCACAATTGAAGATGATTGGATGCGAAAGGAAAGGGTAACTATATCTTGGGTTGACAAATGAAGAAACGGAGCTTAATTGGACTTCCATGGAGAGTTGGCATAAATGCAGCGTAAGAGGTCTCACTGCATCAGCAGATGGTTTTCTTCTAAGTGATTGAAGAAACAGAGCTTAATTTGACCTCGGTTGGCATTCAAAATGCAACGTAAGAAAAGTCTCCTTGCATCGTGACGGTTTTCTTCCAAACCCTACGGCAACAACAACATAAGCTTCTCAACCACCTAGCGTATCTTTGTGCGGGATACCATTTTAAACAATTTTGAATAATTTGATTAAATTGTTTTGAAAATGGAAAATATTGTTTTGAAAATATATTGGACTAATTTTTGAAAATCACTGGACTTCATATTATCAAAACCTAAGTCACTCAATTATCGACTTGGTCATCGATTGAGAGTGATTTAAAATAAAATATTTTCAAACAATATTTCTTCATAAAAGTTCCGTTTTATGCGATATAAGTGGTGATCTAAAGATTTAATGTTATGTCATGGTATGATTTTTCTTTTGAATCAAGGTCTGTCAAAATGAAATTTTTACATTCTTGTTTGATTGTGAAATTGTTTTATTTTACTTAAAGATCTCTTAAAACAATCATACATGATACTAACAATCTTTAATGTCTTAAAATGGTCCTTATCATCATTTTCAAAATTAAATCTTGCCCCGTCTTTCCCCAAAATCTTTTAAATGATTTAAATCAATTGGGATCACAAATCTCCAAAGGTTTGAAATTTTTGATCGGGGTAGAGATCGTGATTTAAATCTCAAATCTGTTTTAAATGGAATTGGTTTTAGTCCTTCAAAGGCACTCCTGCCTCCATGTGCCAAGCGATTTCAAATACACAATGCACATGTTGAGGAGGAGGATTTATCCAAAACATGATGAGTATTTAAACCAGGCCACATATTCTCCCATGTTTTTAAACCTTATTAAATCACTTGGGATCCAAAATCTCAAAGGGTTTGATATTTTGATCAGGGGAGAATTTGTGATTTAATAATGAAATTTGATAAAAGATGATCGTTTTGATTCAATTGTGCAGGTTGCTCTTCCATATGTGCTAAACGCTTTGAATCTGAAGCACATATTGAGGGGAGCATAATATCAGTACAAAACATTTTTAAAGTTATTTATAAAGTACCTTGATTGATTTTCTAATGGTTTCTTAATGGATTTTGTGATCGTGGATGTGCTTCAAAAGAACTCTTGCCTCTATGTGATAAAATGATTTCAAATATCCTATGCACATATTGAGGGGAGAATTTACCAAGAAAATCAAATGGCTTTTTAGTATGAAAATTGTGATCAAAGAAAATATTTCAAAGTCCTCTTGCCTCCATGTGCTAAACAATTTCTAAATCATATGCACATGTTGAGGGGAGGTTTTCTAAATGATCAAAACTATTAAGGTACAAAATGCTTTGATCTCGTATCACAAGTACCTTGATTGTTTTTCCAAATGATTTTTCAATTGGTTTCAAGAAGAAGATGAACTACCAAAAGACCGACCAATTTACTTTATGCATGGTGTTATAAGGATGGTTAGGTTAGGTATTAGTTCCCACGATCCGCCAGAACCGGAGGGATCTACCCAGAGGACAATCCACTAGATAGTGTAGAGTCCTTAGGTATATTGAAAAAAAGAAGAAAAGTGAGATATGGGAAGAGTCTTGGTGAGACGAGCTAGTCTTGGAATAAACCCAACAAGGTTCTAGTTATGAAGTCTCGGTAAGCACTGAAGGGGTTGAAGAATGAAAAGAAATGAATGAGAAAAGGGTGAAAAGAAATAGCCCTCCAATAATTCAACCTTAGAGGCGAAGCAGGTTCAATACATATGCTCTTGGTGGTTACTAAGGTAACACCGGTATTGAAGACAAGGCGTCATGGACCCGATGGCCTTGCACTAAACTTCCCAAGCTACTCAAGTTCCTCTTAAAAGGGCTTGTTTCATTCTCACGGGGAACCTACATAATCTATCGACTTTCTCTTAGAGATTGTTGATATTGAAGAAGGAGACCCTCTCCCTAGTCTCGGCATAGGAACCAAATGTGCAAGATTGAGTCTAGAGCCAAGAGATCATCCACAATATCTCATTAGGACACTAAATTAATGAAGACTTGCTGTTTCACACAATGTGGAAAGTAAGAATATATTAAGAGTCCTACGCATTATCCTTGTGGTATTGCCGGAACATCCGAGTGATATGTAAAATATTCACGATGAAGATGGAAATCCTTCTAGAGCCAACATCAAACAAGCTCTTGGTGGGTGACATGTGAGATCTTCTCGTAAGATCAAGCTTGTGACAACTGGATAGAAACGATGGGGAGATTCAATCTCGAATCAACCTTGGTCGAGAATGGAATGAATACTTTTGGAAAAACGTTCGATGTGCAAACCTTCTTTTCTCTAGCACGTCGAATGTGTATTCATTTCAAATTCAAAAGTATCTCTGATTGAAAAATACTTTTAGAAAAACCGTTCGATGTGCAAATCTCTTCTTTTCTCTAGCTTCATCGAATGTGTACTCATTTTAAATACAAAAAGTATTTTGATTGAAAATTGATCTTTCTCATAAAACCTTCGTCGTATTACAAAACTCTTTCTTCTAAGCAATACGCGATTGTTTTCAAATCAATTTTCATCAATCGGTGAATCTCAAATTCGTTGGTTCACTCACTCCGTGTTGTCTTCTTTGAGGCGTTCCGGTTTGAGAACGGCTAAACAGTACTTGAAACCATCAAGGAGATTCTTGAATTATACGATCACGGCAGTACTTGTCTTGATCAGCGAGGAACCGTGGGCGTGTACCTCAATTCAGAAAGTGATCAAAGACACTTTCGTGTGTTTAACTAGCTTTGTTGTTTGCGGTACATTTGGGCGGTTGCGGTGATCGAGATGAGGAGTCAATCAAAGCGCATGCTCCACGGCATCACACTTAATTTGAAGAAATCATGATGGTGCATATCTACATAACACGCTCGATATTTCATACTATGTACCTTATTTCTTTGCAAATATCATGAACGATAAGCTTCGCTACTCGATGGAAAGATGTCATGATTCAAAAGTGTGAGCATGTCGGTCCAAAGTCACAACTTCATATGATGGCAACACAACAAAGGGTGATCCGAGAGATTTCTTGTGGTGATGATCTCAATGGCTCGAAGATCATCAAAGATGTGGATCGGTTAAAGGCCTCCACTAAAAGTACAAATCAATGCGGACTTTAAAGAATCGCTACTAAAGCACAAAGATTGCGGAATTGAAGAATTGAAGTCTACGAGCTCAAGAACAAAGTCAAGAATAGAATGCTAGGATTGAAAATGTAAAACATGGGGTGACCTCCCTTAGGGGGAGATTGTTAGGAATTAGAAATTTCCATAGTGAAGAGTCGGTCACCCCAAATATTATCTAGCATAAGTTAGCTCGTAGACTTTTAGTTATTTACGTTATTTAGTAGTTTATTAGTTAGTTTGTAGCGTAGTTTAGTTTAGTGCAACACCGTGGAGGAAGGACGGGTCTTTACCCTTTGTATGCACGATCCACGGGCGATAGGAGGTCGTGTATTTGTAACTATAAATACCCCTTCCATCCATGGAAGGGGTGTGGCTTTTTTGAATAAACCTTTCATTTTCTTAAGCAACTCTCTTCAAGGAACCTTCTCTCAACTCTCTTCATCTCTCTAAAATGGCTTTCTTATTTAATCATTGTCCTAGACCACCCGAATCATCAAACAACATAAATATTAGATCCTAACACAAACAATCGTCACCCTCAAAGACGACATTGCCTTTTGCTATGAGAATACATATACACCGGTTAGTGGTACTGTTACATAGTATACTGTAATATTTAGTTGATGTACTTCTTATATTTTTTTGGAGTCATGCTAGACTCACATAAAGAATTAACAAAAAAATCTCACTCGCTGAAGTATCAGCGGGTGTTTGGTGTATTTTGTGACAGTTTTTTTTTTTTTTTTTTCATCTATGATTACACCAATCACCCGCTAACACATCAGCGAGTGATTTTTTTTTTTTTTTAAATTCTTTATGTGGTATAGCATGGCTCTATTTTTTGTTATGTCTATTTTCAAGTCGTAGGTAATAAGGAATGGAAATATGGGTGTTTAGGCTAGTCCGGTCGTGGCACAGGACGACCTGTCTGTTGGGACACTTGAATTAAATGGCCCGTCCTTGCCTTTCTCTAAATGACTTGACATGACCCGGATGCCCCAGTCGATGACCCAAGTGTTTTGTTTTTTTCTGTTTTTTTTTTTTTAATTCAAACATTTTTAACATTAAATTTAAATTTCAAATAGGAGCGGGATTATTTAAAATTCAAATTCAAATTCAAATTGTGTGTTAAGAAGTGTGTTTTAGGTGAAGTTGGTATTTATAGAGTGGTCAAATTGGTTTAAAAAAAAGTTTTTTTTTTAATGACCGACCAAACGGTCAATTTTTAAAAATCTTTTGATTTTACCGAAATGTGGTGGGAATTAGATGCATTTAACATCGAGTGGAAATTCACTCGATATTGCAAATTTCGTCTAGTCGACCGATGTGCCAACCAACCTTCCCAATCGATGTGCTCGATGTTAACATCGGTTGAGGACTAATATTTTGGATGCCCAACCGATCTAAAACAATCGAATGCGACCAGCCTTATAGACTATTTTCCAATGAAATAGTGGGCCTATAAAAGTAGCCCAAATGGCCTAATGTATATATTGATACTCGTCTGTTTGGAGCGCTTGAAGCTTTGAGAATCTGTAAACTTTCGTCACCCTTCAAGAACAGCCTTGAAATTACGACCTGTCACCCGAATCGCCACATCCCTCCTATAAATACCACCCACTGCCACATCTATTCAAACTTCATCATCACATAGAAAACACAGTCTGAGTTTTAATAGCAAATTTAGCTAGATATCAAACATCCAGTAACAAAATGATTTCTCCCGGACTACCTTCTTTTATTTCTCCGTCACACCAATCAACCGCTTGTGAGCGGTCAACCCTGCATGAGATGATAAAAGGCGGTGTGGGAGAAAAATGCAAGTTACAAAGCTTAAAATATCTTTGGATGGTTTATGCCGGTGAGGTGTGATATCCACGAATACTTATGAGTGATAAAATGATATGATCAAGAATGTACAAAAGCGAGAATGCGATTATTAACTTGCTAGGAATGTGAATAGTAATAGCTACATCCCGCGATTATATGCGTTAAGCGTCGTCAATGCAAAAGCAAAAATATATGACGTCGTTTAACTAAAGCGTAAGCGTTTAAAACAAAGCATTATAACTATAATAGAGATTTACAAGTCTAGGTGACTTAAATGCAAATTAAATAAAATATAATCTATAACTATAATTTACAAGTATATACAAAAGGTTAAGATAACTAAAAACTAAAACAACAAATACATATTTACATAATAATTACATAAATGTAACAAAAATGAAATAAGAAAAGAATTATAATTATACTAAGGAAATATAAAAATATCAAAATTTTGAAGTCATTTTAATTCTATTTTTACAATTGTTTACCCGATTAAAATCTAAAAGCGTCGTTTCTTGAAATTTATGTAAGCGTGCAAAATAAAGCGATAATTAGGTCCAATACAACTCCCACAAATGTGAAAATTATATTTTTAGAATCTAAAAGATAATAAAATTATTAGAAAAGAAAAATAAATTTTTACACAATTAAATTAATTATTATAAATTAAAAATGAATTAAATGTATTAAAAATGAATTAAATAATAAGAAAATCTAAAATTAACTTAAATAAATGAAATAAAGAATTTGAAAAATCTAAAATATAATAATATGAATTTTAAAACTGAAAATGTATTTTTTACATAATTATCCTATTTATTATTAATTATTTACTATTATAATACACTTAAATACTAGAAAATATAAAAATAACCTGGAAAAATAAAATTTAAACTTAGAAAAATCTAAAATATTATAAAACTAATTTTAAAATAGAAAATATATTTATTATACAATTATACTAATTATTAATAATTATTAACTATTAAGAAGTATTAAAAACTAATATTATTTATTAAAATACTAAGATAAAAGAAAAATCTCAAACTTTTACAAAATTCTAAAATAAATAAAGAAGCTAGGAAAAGTATAAAATGGAAGCTTATGTACGAGAAATAAGCTAATGGGCAAAAACTCCAAATGGTATTACTTAAGCTTGAAAAGGACTTCTTTTGGCTTTTACGTTTCACGGACTTATAAAGTACTAATATTATACATATGTGATGAAAAATAAGCTATACAAACCAAGAAATAAGCATAGAATGAGCTTATGAGCCCAAGATTAAGCTTTGGCTTGAGTATTGGAGCTCGCTAAGTAAACTCAAATAAACTATCTGAGATAAAACAAAAGGTGAACTAAGGTATACATCAGATCGATGCAACAATATACAAGAAAAATGGGTACTAAAGTGTGAGCTATGGTTTAGACAATCAAGCTACAAGCTTGACTTGGATGGAATTGAGGCCTCGAAAGGACACGTAATAAGCTCCACACTTGATAACAAAAGTAAAATAATATGTATACAAGCTATATGGACAAATATGAACAAGCTAGTTAATGCGGCATTTACCTAAAAGCTTGCAATAAGCTAATAAGCAAATCCAAACCAAAGAATGCTGAGGGAAGCGATACTTTCATAAATAAGGACAAAAGAAAGCTCATTAGGCCACGTAAATAAGCTACAATATAGGAATTAAGCCTTTGGATCTCAAAGTATGGTGGTTAAGCTTCCCAAAGCTAAACCATAAGCTAGATCCAACGGTGGTTTCACGAGAGGCTTGTGGAAATGGTGTAATACCACAATTGCTCGGAGGTATGTTGTGAGTGGGCAAACACAAGCTTCTATAGGACTTATCAAATAAGCTCTAATAAGCTCAACTCAAACTGAGACATTGAGATGGACTGCTTAGCTTCTCACAAAGCCAAGAATCACAATCTCAAGCTCATTAAGGAGCTCATAAGGACTTATTTATCAAGCCCCACTGGAAAAGAAAGTGAAAAATATATATATACAATTTATATAGACAAGTATAAACAAGTATATACTGTGAATTCACCTATAAGCTAGTAATAAGCTCATAAGCTTATCAATACACAACGAACCAAACACCCTTACTGACTATTTGTAATGGCCATTTAAGCTAAGAGAATAAGCTTAAAAGGCCAAAATGAAAACTGGGATAGCAAGATGGGTTGGTTGGGTTTCCAAAAAGCCAAAGCTCATGTAAACGTACATTTTTAGATTTTAATCGGTAAACAATTGTAAAAATAGAATTAAAATGACTTCAAAATTTTGATATTTTTATATTTCCTTAGTATAATTATAATTCTTTTCTTATTTCATTTTTGTTACATTTATGTAATTATTATGTAAATATGTATTTGTTGTTTTAGTTTTTAGTTATCTTAACCTTTTGTATATACTTGTAAATTATAGTTATAGATTATATTTTATTTAATTTGCATTTAAGTCACCTAGACTTGTAAATCTCTATTATAGTTATAATCGTTTTGTTTTTAAACGTTCGTTTTAGTTAAGCGTATGTTTGTATATCTTTTCGTTTTAGGTTTTAGAGTTATGCGTTTTTAACGACATAAATTTGTAGCGAGCTATTACTATTCACATTCTAGTGTTAGTCAATCGATTCTTTTTTGTACATTCTTGATCATATCATTTTATCACGATCGTTGTATTAGGGATATCCTTACACCTAGGACATAAGCGATCAAAGATATTTTAAGCTTTGGTAAACTTGCATTTCTCTCGGTTTGTCGCCCTTTTATCATCTGATACGGTTGGTGATTCATGGCGGTTGATAAGTGTGACGGAGAAATAAAAGAAGGTGGTCCGGGAGTGAATCAAATTTTGGCGGTATAATTACGTGATAAAATTCGTGAGAATCCCCACACCAAATAAGATTGCCCTCAATATTCAAAAGAACAAACGGTTATCTTAGAAACAACGATAAAGGGAAATATTACGGCCATATTTAGAAAGGATTTTTTAAGATGAATGAGAATATACAACGGTGTGGGTTATTACCCCACACTAGGTGGTAGGAAACAGAGAAGAAGAGCAATGGGTGAAAACCATATAGTGTGCTGTTTTTTGATAGAATCTAACGAGCGACCAGTCAGGATTGGTTCAATTGGGAAGGCGAGTGGGATTGCCACTTTCGGTTGGATGAGAAAATTGGAGTGGGATTGCCACTCACAGAATTATGAATAATCATCATTAAGATGAGTCTAAGAATCTTTAGAAAGAAACTTAGAAAGAGCGAGAAGAATCTTTTGATTTTTGATTTTATAAAAAGAATTGGAAAATATTTTTGTATTTTTAAGGTTTTATATATATATGTACAAAAAAATTCCCTACCAAGCCCTCGAAAGGGAATGCGGGTGCAGCCAGGCTGGCCAAATAGCGTAAGCGACCAACAACCAAATGTTGTATGTGGCGAGGGACTTATCAAAGCTGGGCAAGTTGTGTGCAAAGGAAAAAATGTTTTTGTATTTTATATTGTTTTTGAAATCTGAAATATATTATATATAATATATAAGAGATAGATATAAAACACAAATACGTTCTGTGACATGTGTGGCCATAATTTGATTTCTCGGGACTACCTTCTTTTATTTCTCCGTCACACCAATCAACGCTTGTGAGCGGTCAACGGCGACAGATGATAAAGGCGGTGGGAGAAAAATACAAGTTTACCAAAGCTTAAAATATCTTTGGATCGTTTATGTCGCAGTGAGGTGTGATATCGCGATACAACGGCGGCGTGATAAAATGATATGATCAAGAATGTACAAAAACAGCGAATCGATTGACTAACACTAGGAATGTGAATAGTAATAGCTCTTTTTGGACTATGTCGTTAAAAGCGTCTGATCGAGAAACCTAAAGCAAAAGAATATACAAGCGTGCGTTTAACTAAAAGCGTAAGCGTTTAAAAACAAAACGATTATAACTATAATAGAGATTTACAAGTCTAGGTGACTTAAATGCAAATTAAATAAAATATAATCTATAACTATAATTTACAAGTATATACAAAAGGTTAAGATAACTAAAAACTAAAACAACAAATACATATTTACATAATAATTACATAAATGTAACAAAAATGAAATAAGAAAAGAATTATAATTATACTAAGGAAATATAAAAATATCAAAATTTTGAAGTCATTTTAATTCTATTTTTACAATTGTTTACCCGATTAAAATCTAAAAGCGTCACGTTCTTTGAAATTTATGTAAGCGTTACAAAAATAAAAAGCGTAATTCGGTCCAATACAACTCCCACAAATGTGAAAATTATATTTTAGAATCCTAAAAGATAATAAAATTATTAGAAAAGAAAAATAAATTTTTACACAATTAAATTAATTATTATAAATTAAAAATGAATTAAATGTATTTAAAATGAATTAAATAATAAGAAAATCTAAAATTAACTTAAATAAATGAAATAAAGAATTTGAAAAATCTAAAATATAATAATATGAATTTTAAAACTGAAAATGTATTTTTTACATAATTATCCTATTTATTACTAATTATTAACTATTTAAAATACACTTAAATACTAGAAAATATAAAATAAACTTGGAAAAATAAAATTTAAACTTTTGAAAAATCTAAAATATGATAAAACTAATTTTAAAATAGAAAATATATTTATTATACAATTATACTAATTATTAATAATTATTAACTATTAAAAGTATTAAAACTAATATTATTTATTAAAAATACTAAACAGTAAAAGAAAAATCTCAAACTTTTTACAAAATTCTAAAATAAATAAAAGAAGCTAGGAAAAGTATAAAAATGGAAGCTTATGTACAGAAATAAGCTAATGGGCAAAAGCTCCAAATGGAAGCTATTACTTAAGCTTGAAAAGGACTTCTTTTGGCTTTACGTTTCTGGACTTATAAAGTACTAATATTATACATATGTGATGAAAAATAAGCTATACAAACCAAGAAATAAGCATGGCATGAGCTTATGAGCCCACAGGTTAAGCTTTTGGCTTGGTGTTGAACTAACTCATGATAAGCTCAAAATAAACTATCTGAGATAAAACAAAAGGTGAACTAAGGCATACATCAGTCCAATGCAACAATATAAACAAGAAAAATGGATCGCTAAAGTGTGAGCTTATGGTTTAGACAATCAAGCTACAAGCTTGACTTGGATGGGATTGAGGCCTCAAAGGACACTGTAATAAGCTCACTTGATAACAAAAGTAAAAATAATATGTATACAAGCTATATGGACAAGTATGAACAAGCTAGTGCTTGGCATTTACCTAAAAGCTTGCAATAAGCTAATAAGCAAATCAAAACCAAAATCTTGCAGACGATACTTTCTAAAATGGGACAAAAGAAAGCTCATTGCGACCTTAACGTAAATAAGCTACAATATAGGAATTAAGCACTGGATCTCAAAGTATGGTGGTTAAGCTTCCCAAAAAGCTAAACCACATAAGCTAGATCCAACAGGTGAACTTCAGAGAGGCTTGTGGAAATGGTGTAATACCAGAATTGCTCGGAGGTATGTTGTGAGTGGGCAAACACAAGCTTCTATAGGACTTATCAAATAAGCTCTAATAAGCTCACTCAACTTGAGACATTGAGATGGACTGCTTAGCTTCTCACAAAGCCAAGAATCACAATCTCAAGCTCATTAAGGAGCTCATAAGGACTTATTTACCAAGCCCCACTGGAAAAGAAAGTGAAAAATATATATATACAAGCTATATAGACAAGTATAAACAAGTATATGCACTGAATTCACCTATAAGCTAGTAATAAGCTCATAAGCTTATCCAATACACAACAGAACCAAACACCCCTTGCAGCTATTTGTAATGGCCATTTAAGCTAAGAGAATAAGCTTAAAAGGCCAAAATGAAAACTGGGATAGCAAGATGGGTTGGTTGGGTTTCCAAAAAGCCAAAGCTCATCAAGTGGGACCCACTGATGAGCTTATGAGATGCTTATGAAGATGGGCTCAGACCACTGACTCGGCTCAAGTGACTCGATGAATGCTTATTTTGGGACAAAACAAAACATGTTGCGACCTATTGAAAGAGCCACAAGCTTGGATATAAGCTCATGATCAAAAAGTTGGCCTGCTAAGCTTCCTAAAAAGCCAAGCCACACAGGCTAGTGATCACTATTGAGCTTATGAGAGCTTGAAGGAAATGTGTAAATGGACGCATAAGCAGGTCCATTGTTGTGAATGAGCAAACAACAAGCTCTAAAGGACTATTCAAATAAGCTCAAGCTAGCTCAACTTAAATTGAAACATTGAGATGGACTGCTTGGCTTTTAGAAAAGTCAAGAATCACAAGCTCAAGCTCAATAAGGAGCTTTTCATGAGCTATGGAAACCACTCACTTCCTTTGTTTGCTTGATGGAAGAGTGATATGGGACAAAAAGAATGGTGAGATTAAGCTAATCCAATAAGCTAAAAATGAACAAATAAGCATACACATTATAACTAAGCTACAAAGGCTACACAAAACAGTAAAGTACCCAAGCTAGTGCCAATTCCCGCACGCTTGTGCAAGCTCATGAACTTGACAAATGATCACGTACTGAGGCATGGAAACGGCAATTAGCTAAAATAAGCTAGGAAATAAGTACTTAAAGAGTGAGAAATGACAAACTAGTATTTTGTATTTTTCTTAAGCGACTATATTTTGAAATCCCAAAAGGATTAAGACTAAAACTTAAAAGCGAATCCTACACAAATTATACTTTTTATTCAAAAACGACTATATGAAAATTTTGACTTTTGTTCAAAACCAAAAGTTTGACTAAGATGGATTTTGAATTGATTCTAAGCACTGATGATGTTATGTTAAGGTGTTTTAAGACTGAATATAGCAAGATTAACAACTTTTAAACACAAAATCAAGATCCTTGATCTTAAAACTCAACGATAGCAACCAGAAATGATCAAAAGAGATTTTGACTATTTGCTAAATGACCTTGTTTTAATGGTTAAAGCGAGATACTAGATGTATATATAACCGGAACAAGCACAATCAAATAACACAAACAAGACCTACTAATATTTAAAGCAGGCCAATCAAACACCTATAACATGCTGTCTTGAAGTTTTTCAAAGCAAAAGATAGTCTAAACCAAATCTTTCAAATCCAGAGATCATATTGTGTCAAAATAGACCTGCCTAAACCGGATGTCAAACCAGGTCTAAACCTATGATTTTCAAAAATTGGTATATTAACGATACAATGCAATATCAAGCCACAATCCAATCCAAGGCATTACAACATAATATAAAGCTATAATATCACTAAATAACAACAAATGATCACAAAAACATGAAAATCAAAACATCTAAAGGACTAAAGCAGGTTAAATGCAAAAATATGAAGAAATGAAGCTTCATGTGATCAAGGCTGAAGCTGAGTACCAAGGTTAAAAGGCCACTCCTAACTTATTGTCAGTAAGCTAGGAACCGAGAAAATCCATCGGGCAGCCTCTCCCCCAGGCGCTTATTGGATCACATTTGACTTACGTTGACTTTTGGATTTTTTATTTTCTTTTCTGAATTTAAAAGGTCTAGCTTGTTTCATGGTTCTAAGAGCTTCTTGAGCTTTGTCAAGAGCTTATGCAAGCTATATAAACCACAAAACATCTAGATAACATGAAATTAAAACGACTTGAAAATTTAAAGGAAATAAGTAAAAACTTGGCGAGATTGAAATTAAACTTAAAATAAGGTTTCATTACACTACTGAAAGATAAAGTACAACATTTGAAAGATTTAAAGACATTTAAACTAAGAAAGCCATAAAAACTACAACTATGTGACTAAGGCTTAAGGCCAAAAGTGGTTATTCCTCTGCTCCTCTTCATTCTTTTATACCCACACACCTTCTCTTTGACTTCTGAGCTAATCCCACCTTTTTCCTTAGCCATTGGATGAGGAAATATGATCTTGGCCATTGAATGGTTTTTTGGCGGGAAATGAGTTTTTGACAGGTGGAGGGGTAGAGTAAAGGGGTGAAGGGATCATTAAATGGTTTTTGTTTTGTGTTGATGTGGAGGGGACAGGAAGGTGATATGGAGGAGGGGGGATGGATGTTGAGTGGAGTTGCAGGCAGTGGTTGGGAGGGAGGAGAAAAAGGCGCCAAGTGGGTGAGATATTTGACCAGATGGGTTTAACCCTTTGACCGGGTATAAAGGTGGGTAGACGGGTTGGATATGGATATTGGATTGGGCCAAGGTTGTGTTTGGATTGGATTTTGGGCCTAGAGATATATAAGGATCCGTTTGGTTAAGTTATAACAACAAGGACCAAAAATGTAATTTAGCCAATCTTCAAGGACTGAAAATACCACTTTTCCACACTCTCACAAGGACCAAACATGACATAAATGAATAGTACATGGACCACTTTTTGCATAAAATTCATTTAAAAAGGTCCAAGGACTATTTTTTTGCAATTTTTGGATTTTGAGGGACTAAAAGTGTAATATCCCAAAAGTTATCAAATTGTTCCATTTGTTAAATCATGCATAGTACAAGGGTATTATTTGTAAAATTCCAAGTTTAGAATACCCAGGGACCATTTTTGCCAATTTTGTAACTTGAGGGGTAAAAATTGCCATTGTGTGTAAACTTTTATCGGGGATGTTTTGTGAAAATTTTTGATTTCCCAAGGACTTAAGTTGACTTTTCATTAATTTTAAAACATTTAGGGACTAGTTTTGACAATTTGTGTAACTCCAGGGACTGAAAACGACAATTGTTGTGAAATTGATCAATTTTCACTTGTTTTTCAATCTTTTGTACCTGAATCACATAAAAACACATTTCATTGATATTTATAACATTTTGTGAGTCATTTGTGTGTTTTTGGTTGTTTTTGTGGGTTTATACAATACAAATATATGTGTATTTAGACACATATCACAAAACATGTCAATCATTCCAAGCTTTTTCTCAGGCAGGAGGAGCAATGTAATCGACCCACTCTCATCCCTCGACATATGGGACCCGTTCCAAGGCTTCTCTAGTGCACTCCCTGAAGAAACTGCAGCAATCACAAACACAAGAATCGACTGGAAGGAGACGCCTGAGGCTCACGTCTTCAAGGCGGACTTACCTGGGCTTAAAAAGGAAGAGGTTAAGGTCGAAGTTGAGGATGGAAAGGTGTTGCAAATAAGTGGTGAGAGGAGTAGGGAAAATGAAGAGAAGAATGACAAGTGGCATAGAGTTGAGAGGAGTTCTGGTAAGTTTATGAGGAGGTTTACTTTGCCAGAAAATGCGAAAATGGAACAAGTAAAGGCGACAATGGAGAACGGTGTGCTCACTGTGACTATACCTAAGGTGGAGGAAAAGAAGCCTGAGGTGAAGGCTATTGACATTGCGGGCTAAAATCTTTGATTTGTTGCAATCTGAGTAGTTACTAGCGTAATAATAAATAAAAGTGTGGTGTTTTATTTTGTGTGCTATAAAATGAGGTGTGGAATTGTGTATTGTATCCTTTGAATGGACATTGAGATAATGTAATTTTCTCTTGTTACCATTTGACTTATGTCTAGCCAGTTGTACTCATGCCAATTTTCATCATGTGGTTATGAACCACTTGCAGCTCGTCTTTATGAGAGTTAAACATTCTTTAGGAGAGTTACTTTATGCAGCGGGCTAAAACTTTATAACATATTGATGAAAAACAATAATCAGATAAAATTAAAAAATGCGTGCAAACTTAACGAAAACCATCAAGTTTAAGTTCAAAGTATGTCGTGATCAATGTAGATCAATGAACAATTAGTTCAACTATATAAGTAATAATTTCAGCAGGATGGTCTGGTCGCATTATAGTCACCGCTGCATAAATCTTATGGAAACTAATGATACTGTTCAACATGCACATAATGAGAACAGACTTTACTTTCTCCATAGTAATTTGCTTTTGTTATAGTGCTTTACTTTACTAGTGGCCTTTGTCTCAATAGGCACTACAATAATTGAATTTATAGAATAATCAACTGAGAAACAATGGATATAGCTGCAGTAGCATTATGATGTTATGGGAACTTAAACTCTTTATTTACATCGTTAGCAAAAGGATCCGTTCCTGGACTTACGTTAGGGCAAGAAGGCTATGGGTAAAAACTACTGACATGTCAAGATCAAAATTCGAAAGGTAGTTTCCATAACACTTTCGCGGAGGGGTTCAATCTTTAATCTATATCAATAGCAAACCAACCAAATCGTTGCCTTTTAGGGGGAGTACTGCCAGGCCCGGATTAAGGCAAGGGCAACATGGGCCAGGGCACAGGGCCCCATTATTTTGAGGGGAACCAAAATTTTCAGAAGCCCAAATCATCTATACATTTGACATGCCTAGTTTAAAGCCCAGTAAAACAATTTTACACCATTTGATGATCAGTTGCATATGCATATTATTAGGAATTAGGATTAGTATTAGTAATTAGTATCTATATATGCATTCGAGTCGACGTCCCACAATCAAGAGAAAAAAACCACAGATAGTTTTGAGTTTTGATATCGATCGGAACAGTGATATCATTGGCCTATACATCATTTGTTTTGGCTATTATAAGGGCATAAGGTGAAACTTCTACTTGTTTACTTTATATTTTTAATTAACATTTTCAATTTGTTAAGAATTTGAAGAGAACCTATATGGTTATCCTATAAATCGTTTGATAGAAGTGAAGCTGTTAAAAAATATAAGATTGATATTTGGTTATATGATTAGAATTGGTGGTGCCCTGGTATTATGTATAAACCGATAATCGATGCATCTAAGTTTATAAGATGTCATTTGCTCTAGTGTCAGAATTTTTACTTTGTAGCCTTAGAGTTTTAGCAATGATAACGGTTTTTTTACTCGTATATTTTTCTTAAGGGGGCCTTTTTTGTTACGACCCAGGGCACCCAAAATTCCTGAGACGGCCCTAAGTACTACTTATGGCTTTGAACAGGTAAAAGGCATTATTTCACAATAACATAGGGCTAAGCTTGTCATAATGTACTGGAATTGTGTATTTATGTCATAATGTACCGAAATTGTGTATTTCAAAGGCATGGTGAGTCATCTAAGACAATGCTTCTTGTTCCAGAACTTGTAAAGTAAGTTTAGTCTCTTGTACCGGGTGTAAGACACTCATAAAGTAATGTCGGCTATTGAATTTTTGGGTAGTATTTTTTGTGCTACTCGATATTCAGGGGTGCAGGGAGTAGAGGGACAGGTAGGTGTCCCCCAACTTGTCCAACTACTTCAATATTTAAGTGGTCTAAAGTCTATATTTCATATATTTAAGTCAATAGGCCTCCTCTTTACGCGACTATAAATAAAGAAAGACCGAATATAACTGAAACACCTTCCTGATGCTCCTTGACTATATTATTATGAATCTATATTCAAGCTTAAATGTTACGATACATCTTAAGTAACTTTTTTTTTATGAATCTATATTCAAGTTCTTTAGTTTTCAACATGTATAATTAACTTGTCAAACCTTATTCTTTAATAATTCTATGTTTATTTTTCAAATTTTAATGTTCTAAGTATTAAACTTGTGGTCTCGTAATGTCATTTAACTTTATTGAGTTTATGGTAGAAAATCTAGCTTACAAAATATTTCTAAGAGCACATGGTGTGGTTACTCAAGAGATGAGTTATAGATTAACTTTCGTTGCGTTAAGGCCGAGTTACCACACCGTGTTGGTGAGTTAAGGGGAGAGTTAGCATGGTAACGATACGTTAAGCAACTTCGAATTAAAAAATAATGATAATAAATAATAAAAAAAATAAAAATTACATTTCCTCCCCGTAAATGGTTAAGTTATGATAAGGGGTGTAAATGGTTGATTTAAAGTTGAAGTTAAAGCTGATGTGACGCTAAGTTAAATTATAACTTGAGGTCATTGTACCCAATGCTCTAAAAGGAAACTAGCTTAAAATCTTATTTGAGTATATGCAATACTCGTACATAGCTTCTAAGGTAAATTATAGACAACATAAAAAAAATTTTAGTCGGTTTCATAGGCAAAGAGATGATATTGTTCAAAACACGACAATTACAATTACAGGCTCATAGCCTGACAACTATGACACCGCGGGCATGGTAATTCAATTTGCATATAATATCGTTACTATTTTACAAAAAATCTCGGCACCTTCTAACTTTAAATTCTGCCTCCGCCACTGTCGACATTTAAGGAGGATTCTCGTATATATGTAGTCTTTAATGCTGAGTCATTAGCACATATTTTAGTTTCATTTATGCACATTGGAAAGGGAGAACACCCCTTTCATTCATGCACGGAGGATAATAGGGGCAGGAAGGGGTGGTGGCCCCCCCAAAAGTCTAACTTCCATATGTAATTTTTAGATGTATCCTATGTATAAACATATTAATATAAGAACAATTTGTAGTTTGGCCCCTCCTAAATAATATAACTCTGCCCCTCCAAAGAACTAGTTCAAGCTCCGTCCCTGCTTTCATTTGATGATATTGATGCCAACTGATACATGCCTTATTTTCATCCATGCAGCCCCTTTTAACAATTATAAATAATCAGTTTTTTTTTAACAAATGTAATTAATAAAGAAGTATTTTAGATAATAAAGTACGCACATTCCATGACGTATACTTGACTGGTCTTGCTAAAAAAAAGTCTCAACTCGTATATGAAAGTATTAAAACACGCTCTATATAGTGCATAAACAGGGAAAATGATGTTATAATGTTAAATTATTCCAGGATGGCAAATCAAATAAATGTAAACCATAAATAATATTCGTGTTTAATCGGATAATTACCAATTTCATATTCATAAATATTTAAATTTACATATAGATGGAAAGCAAATGAGTAACAAATTGCACCGCTAACCTTTTTTAAATAGCAAAACTAATGAACTAGAGTAAATTGCAAAATCTGCCCTTGTGTCTTGGTCAAATTATTAAAGAAAGAAAGGCAGTGAAGATGGTACAAACTAAATTAACCGATTGATTTCTTTTAGTGATGTCATATTTGCAATTGGAAAAGTGAAACCAATAACGCGAAAAAAAAGAGCATACTAAAAATATTAAATAAAGATGATTTACGACGTGAAATTGATAGCTTTTTAAAGCAAGTTTGACGAATTACTTTAAGAAATTAAAGAGAGATAAAGAGATTTGAGGGGTTGGCATCGAGGCGGCAACTCATAACGGCCGACTAGGTCTCGGGATCAGATCAGCTAATCATACCATGTTAGACAATGAGAACTCCTCAGGCTAAACTTTATTAATCATCAAATATTTATAAACCACATATGAGAAACAATATTAAAACTCTAATGCACTCTAACCCACACGGGCTTGGGCCAACTATCTATAGGCTAATAAAATTGCATAAGTAGTCTTTACAGCTTCTACATTGCATACGGAGTTCCCGTGAAGAAATTTAGTGTACGATTATGGTCTCTGCAAGGATTATTTATGTGCTTACAAAATTCGCTGATGATGATCACATATGAATTGCATCTACCCTTTCGAAGTCGTAAGAATCGCAATTGCAATTTGATCAATCCATGTAGGCGGTTTTTGCTATTTACAGTACTCCATTAATTATTTGTGTAATAAATTTGTCAATTGTCATTAAGATAATATCGGCGTAGGCTTAGATTTTTATGTTAAGAAAGCACAAGGGCAATCAAATGTGACACAAATCAATCCAAATGTGAACAACATCAAACCAAAATATATATTATCATGATATTAAAATTTTCAAACATCAACCAGTAGAGTCTTTATATCTTACATTATTAACTAGGAAATTAGAGTCGCACCAAATTAAGTTTTACTCATAACGTATGGGAACACATATCACAAACTTTCTGTACAAACGCTTAACCAGCTTAAATTAAGTTTTAATCCCGTAATCCGCAGCATGATTTTTCGAGTCGCCGATATGTTGCGTTGCAACATGGAACTGAGAAGCATATCTAGACGGCGTTTCTGATGCGATAACTGGTGGTTCATTTAAAAACGCCCAACTACTATTCATCCACCTGCAAACACACCCCAAATTTCGATATCAAAGACCTTACGCTTTAGTGAGTATATATGCAAGTTTTAGTAGGTATATATGCAATTCACCCGTAACTTAAAAAGTAAATGATTAATTAGTTACCAGCCACGCTTCTTAAAGAATTCCTCTCGATTTTTTTCGTCGTTTTCTGAAGCTTCTAGTATCGAACTTTCTTTTGTTACAGGAACTGAATTCGATCTTGTGTAGATCTTTTCAGTATCAAATTTCTGTCGATAAAGAATTAAATACATGATCAAGTTTATCATGAAAATTTAGTTGCAAATGCAATATTTACGTTTGACGGGTGATCAATAAGAAGTAACAAAAAAGAGAACCTGATCTCCCTTCGAAAATGTGTGACAAGGTTTAAGAACATCGTGTACTTCATCGATGTTCTTCTTTGATCTCCAATAAGTCGCGATTTCGTCTCTTGTCGTCGACTTATTCCTCTCCAAATGAACTAAAAATATATTGGCGTAAATAAATTAAACTATCCAAGAACTGAAAATGAACCGCATAACATTTGTATAGTTTGTCACTTTTTTTTTTAAATATACTCGCACACTATGTTTTAACCTTACGATCACTTATAAGTTGTCGGCTAATTCGTGTTATTTAAGCTTGGATCTCTAACAACATATGATGTTAAGATATTAAAATTTGGATTTTACGAGAAAAGAATAAGACTTACTTGATTTAGTATCATGAACATGCGAGTCCCAACCAGCCATTAAAGAACCCATATTTGCTTAAACCTTCAAAACTTTTTGCAATATCTCTCCACGAGTAATACAGTAATAGAGTATTGACTATTTGGTGGTGTCACTTGCATGCTATTTATATATAAAAAAATGTTTAAGGATATGGTTGAAACCTAGAAAGAGATATTGATGAAAAAAGTCGATGAGTATATTCTTTCTTTATTTACTTAATCTTTATCTCTGAAATAAAAGATATTTCTTTTCTAGAACTTTTATTGAGGATATGTAAAATTTGCCAGCCCATAGAATTTAGGAAGAAAACGTAATTACTAAATGAGATTTGATATATAGTGGACACCCGATAATGTTTAAAAGATGTTAAATAATTAATTTTTGATGTATTTGAAGTAGTTATTTATTTAATGTACAATAAATAAATATACAAATTATCTTTTAATATAATATAAATTACTCATGGTTATATATAGTGCGAAGCGTGACGTGGCGGTATTACCAAGTCTCACGTTTTTGCGGTTAAAACGAAGCTTTTGCATTTATAAGGCGTGGTGTAAGGCGTGGAAAACATGAAAATATTTATATCATATTTTATATATATCGAGTTTACATAAAGACGTGGCATAAGAAGGCGTGGCGACATGACGCGTAATGACCAAGTATCACGTTTTTGTTAGGCCTTTGTGAGCCTTTTAGAATCATGAAATTACCTCAAATATATATAATTTTTAATTTAATAAAGCCTAAGTTTTATTTTTTATATTTTTTCTAACCACTGCCAATAAACATTGTATAGCAAATCCTTTAATTTATAAGTAAACTTGTTTGTGTCTTTTATTTGAGTTAATTTCATAAATGGTTTTTGTGGTATATGGGTTTAATGGAAATAGTCCTTCAATTTTTTTAGCGGATCCTCTCTTTATAGTTTCGACCCTTATCGAGTTTGGTCCCTTGATCAATAATTTATTTTGGGGTATCATGAATTTAGTGACTAATATTTTTTAATACATTTTCGTTCCTCTTCATACATTTTTATCCGTTTTCGTTTTATTTTTTTTTTCCTTTTTTTTTTTTACCTTTTTGTCCATTTTTCTTACATTTTTTACGTTTTCGTCAGTGTTCGTCCGTTTTTATACTTTTTCATCCGTATTTATACATTTTCGTTCGTTTTCATAGGTTTTTATTCGTTTTCGTCCGCTTTTTTTCATTCATACGTTTTCGTCCGTTTTATACGTTTCCGTCCGTCTTTATACGTTTTCATCCCTTTTTATACGTTTTCATCCATTTTTATACGTTTTCGTCCGTTTTTATACGTTTTCGTCAACTTTTTTTTTAATACATTTTCGTTCGTTTTATACGTTTTCATCTGTTTTATACGTTTTTATACGGTTATAAAATTATAAAAACGTATGAAGACCTTACAAAACGGACGAAACTTATAAAATAGGCAGCGGATAACGGGACGAAATGAATAACGATAAAATGGATGTATACGTATCAAAGCGTATAGAAAATGGCGAAAATGTGTAAACAGAAAAAGCGGATGAAAGCGGACAACGTATAAAATGGACAAAATGTATAAAAGCGAAACATATAAAAACGGATGAAAACGTATAAAATGGACAAAAACGTATAAGAATGTATGAAAACGAAGAAAAAAAAAAGCGGACGGAAACGTATAAAACCTATGAAAATTTAAAAAAAAAACGTATAAATAAGGAAGAAAACGTATAAAAACGGACAAAAACATAAAAAAAAAATAGACGAAAACGAATAAAAAAACGTATGAAAACGAACGAAAACATAACAAAAAAAATTATGGACTAAATTTGTGATACCTCACAAACCACAAGGACCTTACTTTTAAGGGTATTTATGCCATTTCATGTTAGTTTAACTGTCAAACTAGTGAAACTATTGGTCAATGGACCAAACCCGATATGGGTCGCAACCATAGGGAGAAGATCCGTTAAAAAAAAGGTTTATAAACCATTTCCGTTAAACCCGACAGACCACAAAAACTATTTATGAAAATAACTCCTTTTATTATGTGTGTTTTGGTTTCTTATAAATCATCTTTTATTAGTTTGACAAAAGTTTTAAATCGAACAATATTTATCTAAAAAATAATTCATTTAATCTCAGTCATCTATTTTTTCCGTCAAATAAAAAAACTTATTATTATTTTTTTTAATATCTCGCAATTATGCGAAATTAATTATACTATTGCGATGAGAATTGAATTATCTTTCTATAGATATGCACTTTTATATACTTTCGACTTAAAAAAAAAAAAAAAAAAAAAAAAAAATCACGTGTGATTTAAAGAAATCACATGTGAATTTATTACTTTAAAAATCACACGTGACTTGTAAAAAATAACAAATTATAAGTGATTTTACAAATAAGAAAAATGACAAATCACAAGTGATTTTCTGAGCAGAATTTCTACAATCAGAAAAATAACAAATCACATGTGATTTTTCTGAGTGGAAATTTTGAAAACAAAGTTCGTTGAAAGTATGGAAAAGGACATATCTATAGAAAGGGAATTTCATTCTCCTCGCGATTGTGTATTTTTCGTAGATTGAAAATTTATCGTTTGTATGTTAGTTTTTTTTTATGCAACTGATTTTAAGTCACACACACCCAGAAGTGGTTTTTAACTCATAATTGTTACTGTAGTTGATTACAGACACTTGGTAATGTTTAAGTTTTGTTTTTTAAGACCTTTGAAAAAGTTAAGTAGGGAATAATGGAATATAATCATATAGCCTTTTGATATACTATGGGCTGTCCCTTTTCCAGCCCACCGATACTAACGCTTGTTTCAAGAAATTAATTCATATAGTTTTATGATTACATAAAGCTATATTGACTTTATTAGAGGATAACTTCTGGAAATTTTCAAGTGAAAATTACCTGTGGAAATTTTCAAGTGAAAATTACCTGTGAGGCCTGAGAAACGTTGTCTGCAGAGAATCTCTTTATCTATATCAAAAAGGTCACTTATTTTTCAAACTTGTGAATCTTAATGGGCCAGCGTGTATTCTGCAATTAATTATACGAGATATATTTTAGAAAGAAAAAAAAAAAGTAACTCGCCTTTAATTTGAGGCGAAATCTGACATTTCAATTACAATTACAAAAATAAAAACTTTCAAATAAGTTTACCAAAATCGCCATTTTGGGCAAGCAAACCATTTGAGCGAGCAAACCATTTGCTCTCTAATTCATTTCACCGCGTATTCCATTCTGAAGAAGAACATGGAGAGCAAATGCTTTGTTCTCCCTATCAATTGCTCTACGCCTCGCTATAAGACAAATAATATGGAAAGTAAATGCTTTGCTATACCATTCAATTGCTCTCCGCCTCGCTACAAGACAAAGAACATGAAGAAAAAAATACTTTGATCTCCTTCCATTCTCTCCCGCCATTCTGAGAATGAAACGTGAAAAACAATCTTCTTTAGCGCCTCATGTTTACTCGCTCAAAATATAGATTTTAATAAAAACGAATTTAGATGGTTTATTTTGATAAAGGCATAGGTAAATTGTTTATTTAAAAAAAGTTCTCTAATAACGTAGCTTGCTTTTAACTACGTGATAATTTAGTGATGAATAAACAATTCAGAATGGTTAGTTTAATATACTTGTGCAACAACTCTAAATTGTTAATATTATCAAGTTACTCATACGTGTACTCGAAGATATTTTGAAAGAAGGAAAACAAAAAAATAGTAGAGTAAAAAAATAGGATGATGGAAGAAGTTCACGTGACCTAATGTCGACAAACACGATCACCGTTATCGCACAAAACTCTGGCTGCCTCATTTGAGTTTTTGTCTCCTTTACCTCTTTATTGTATGCAATAAAACAAAGTAACAATCTAGATATATCATAGAATTTTAGGGACAAGTTATCCATACTTTTAAAATTACAAGTGACACCTCCAATGTTCTTTTTGATTTTTTTTTTATTATTATTTTTTTAATTTTTATAATTTTTTTATATAAAAAAACTATAAATCTGAAAATACAAAATAAAAAATATAAATTTTAATAAGTAAAAAACTTAAAACTGACAGAAAACACAGAAAATAAATTGATAAAAAGTGTATTATACTGTAAACTAAAAGACAGAAAAAATATTTTGTACCTTTACCCTCTCACATTACCTGTTAATATGTTATGGTACAAAGTAACATCAGTATCATTTCAGATACTATTGGTATTCGTATCATTTTTTCAGATATAGCAAACATTACAAGGAATCTTCAATGAAACGTCGTATTTTGAAGAAACATCGAAGCAAACATCAATGTGTATATACACCACAACAACTTCAACGTATGATATGTACCCAAATTAAAAGCATTACCAAAATACCCCCAAGAACTTTGTAAGTTATCATGGCCATCTACTCGTCATACAATCGCAACGTTACGCTTTTGTTGATTCTAAATAACTTAATCACAAATCTTTGTATACTCGTAAAAGATAGTTATGCGCATCTATAATTGTATACTAGCATGGCACCCGTGCGATGCGGCGGTGGGTATCAAGTGACGAAATTTTTTGGCGAACAAATGTTATTTTGTTTTGGAATGCTATATTTCAGATTTATGTTTTGAAAGCTTAATTAGATTGTACATTATGGTTAAATAATTGTATTTTTTTTGTGAATGGGTGTTTTTAATAATGTATTAATTGTATGTGTTGAATAGTATTTTTTAGTTTTATTTGTGCTTTAAATACTTGTAAATTATGCTTATTTACTTGCATTTGCTTAAAAATATATTTTTAGTTTATTAATGTGTGGAAGCTTAATTATATTGTACTTTGTGGTTAAAAATATGTTTGGATGAAAAAGTGTTTTTAATAGTGTATTAATTGTATTATATGAGTAGTGTGTTTTTCGTTTTATGTGTGTTTTAGATACTTGTAAATAATGCTTATAAAGTAGTATTTGCTTAAAATTTTATTTATTGTTGTCTTAAAATAATAAATGGGAAAGAAGTGTATTCATCCATTATAAGTAGTATAGATAAAGCCGGTTAAACAAAATTAAATTTATGAGTAGGTGATCATTATTAAAGCTAGGTATAATTCATCGTTCACCGAGTATTTTCCTTGCATACTAACCGCTCGTTTTATATGAAAAAATAATGATTAATTAAGGATAAATTTCAATCAATCGTTTTATATGAAACAAAAAAATGATGATTAATTAATATCTTTAGTTAAAATTCAATTTCCTGATTTTACAGAAAAAATTTTAGGTATCGTAAATCGTTAAGCTACATAAATTACATCATCGTGACAAACATTTAATGATCTTTTAATATAGGAGTAATTTCATATACTTTCGACAAACTTTTTTTATTAATTCTTTGATACTTTTCTATTTTTTTCAGTACAATATTTTGCTTAATAACACATGTGATGTAACACTAATTTGTGAGATTGGACACTCAACATGTTATCGTAAATAGTATAAGCATTTGTGTAAATATCCAAATAATTCATCTTTTTTGACATTGAAAAATACACTTTCTTAACCTTCTAACTATAAATCACACATAAATTTTGAACCTTCAATTCAATATAGGTATTCACAGAAATTAGAGAAATTAGTGTTAATTGATAAATGGATACAATTGAATATTGTCGTGTGAATTGATTGATTGATTTCCTCTAATACAGATTACAAATATATACAACCATAAAGCACATTTTAGAATCGGGCTAGGCCCGGTACGTAAACATATTCCAATACATGGGCTAACACTCCCCATGATCGGCGGAGTACACGAACTTGAGGCTGGGCGAAACTGCAAATAAAGCAGAAGGCAAGCCTTTGATGAAGATATCTGCATACTGATAGCGAGATGGAACATGGAGAACTCGACCTGACAGTGACAACTAGGTCACGAACAAAGTGAATGTCAATCTCAATGTGCTTTGTGCGTTGATGCTGAACTGTATTACAAGATAAATAGACTGCACTGACATTATCACAATATATAAGTGTAGCAGAAGATAATGGAGTGTGCAGTTCACGAAGTAAGTTTCGTAGCCAACAAGTCTTGGCAACCACATTAGCAACAACACGGTAATCGGCCTCTGCACTGGAACGGGACAGCGTAGGCTGGCGCTTAGAGGACCAATAGAGTAAGTTGTTGCCAAGAAAAAAAAACCACAGGTAGATCTCCGAGTGGTGGGGCAACCAACCCAATCAGCACCAGAATAGGCAACTAAGTCTGTACTAGATGAGGCAAATAACTGTAGGCCATGATCCAGAGTACCCCGAACATATCGCAAGATCCTTTTAAGAGCAGAGAAATGAGGCTCCCGAGGATCATGCATGTAAAGACAAACCTGCTGAACTGCATAAAAAATATCTGGTGGTCTGGTAAAAGTGAGATATTATAACGAACCCGCCAGACTCCGATATGAAGTCGGATTAAAAATTGGATCACCATCATCCCCTAGTTTGGACTCGGTATTGACAGGAATCCGACAAGGGTTACAAGAAAGCATGTGAGCCCGCTCCAAGACCTCCATAGCATATTTTTTTCTGTGACAAGAACATCCCTGAAGAATCTCGAGTACCTGAAATGCCCCGAAAATAATTAAGATGATCAAGATCTGTCATGGAGAACTCCTGATGCAAGGAATGAATAATCTGTTGTAACAGATTCCCAGAATACGCAGTGAGAACAATGTCATCAACATATAGTAATAGGTAAGCAGTATCTTTAAACAATTCACATTTTCAGGACTTCTATCCATTATCAAATTTTTACTATTCACTTTCACTATCCATTCCCGAATTTTTTTTCTTTTTCATTCATCATGACAAGAGAGTTCATACTTGACAGGTCGTCCTGACAACGTACGTTGAATCCATTTAGAACCGGTTTCGCAAAATCGTGTCTAAGATTTACGTTTAGGTTTAAACGTCATTCAAACAGCCCGATATGTCCATATAACATTACAAACAAGATAAATATATGTTTTTCTCATATTACGACATTTTCAAAAGTTTCGGAATTTTACATTTTCCGATTCTGCGTTTTACGCGGTTTACGCGTTTTAAGCTTACGGTATTAGGTTTAAAGGACATTTAACATCAACCGATACTAGGCTAAGCCTAGTCTAGACATTATAAGCCTTTTAGGTTCATAATAATCATATTATAAAAGTTACATTTTATTTTTTCCATTTTTATATAAACTTCGTACATTTTACGTTTTACGCGTATAAACCTACGTTGATGAGTTTTTTAATTAATAATGAGTATATTGATGAGTTTAATCATTCCTACAATTTTTATATTTTTACGATACCCGGTTTTACGTTTCGTGACTTAACGACTTACCGTTAGCGATTACCAGGACAAAATTGACTCCGTAAAAGCAAGATATGATAAAAAAAAAATAATCTAGTTATTTATGTGACACATATGGAATGACCAAGGGGTGATTCACCAAGGCCTTAGTGGCTTGGTGAGAGCCATGAAAACCTTATGCATTCATGTGTTATCTTAAGAGCCATAGAAAGACTTATGGTCTATAAACTTCCAAGTATATATCATGTGTTTCATTTTGGACCATGCCTTAGTATAAAATAACCTCCTCAAGGCACTATAAATACCCTTCCCCCTCTTTTTAGGTCATTCACTTCACAAAAACTACCAAACCCTCTCCATTTGATTTCCAACTTCAAGTATTACTATAAATTTCAAGCTCCAAGTTCACCACATCAAGTCCTTTGCAATTCTTGGTGATTCTCTTGAGTTTAAATCCACTCAAGTCACCCAGGCAGCATCAAGGTCTTTCACAAGCTCTATCACAACCTTGATCACACAAGGGAAGAGAAGTAATCCAAGAGAGAAGAGATCTAAGTCCTTGTACTAGTTCTTGATTCTTGATTTCCCTTTTGTTAGGCCAAAAGTTGTAAGCACATAATCACCTCCATCATTCTATAATTTCATGCTTATTATTTCTTAATTATGTTGATTACATGCTATATATATGGTCACTATATTGAATAATGATGTACTGATGCTTAAAAACAAGTTCTTAACTTACATATTGTCATATATTACCAAATTAGTAAAAATTAGTCATCTTATACATTTTTGAGCCATTAAACCATTTACCTATAATCTTCTATTTTTACATACTGTTAAAGAGAATATCAAACCACAACCATGGCCCTTTGAATCACCTAAAATGGACACACGAGTTAAAAGTTACAGCCTAAAGAAGTTACCAAAACCGGAAAACTAGAAACTGTCAAAACCTTGCTGAATACGACATGAGGTAATTTTTCTAGGCCCTTCTGGTCCGATTCATCAAAAAGTTAAAACACGAAAGTTGTCCAGAACGACGTTTTCTTCTAAAACTCAAGAGATCTTGTCTAAAAAACGCAAAATTAAACCAAACAGCCTAATGGTCTTGGGTCGAGACCACAACAACGACGAGGCCAAGGCTGAGGTCTCAAGGCCTTGGAAGCCGAGACCAAAGCCATGGTAAGGCCACGGCTAAGGCCTCAAGGCTACCTAAGCCTAGACCATTAGCCAAGCCTTAGCCTTGGTAAATCAACGCCAACACAAACCAAACGTCATAAGTTTATATACTTACACTATGAAATTGTCATATTTATGAAATGACGAGAACTTATAAACAACCATTATGATTTTCTAATCATAACCAAACAACCTAAGGATTTCATAACTTTCATTTTACTTTGAAAACGACAAGATCCCAATTACAGGAAATAACTAAACCTACTTTACAAACCGTATAACTACTTTGACACTTATGATATAAAATCAAAATATATGTTTTACATACTAAAGTACTACAATAGTAGGAAACTTCATGTGAGGGGCTTCTTCGGGGTGAACGTACTGACGAGTTGTTGGATTTACGATTTAAAGTGTCCTAGCTCCTTATACATTTACAACATGACCTCTGGATTGTGATGGCCCGAACGGTAGTACGTTATATATAAACTAAACGCATTTTCACAAACTAAACCACTTCTATAAAAAAAACATATACGAGTTATCAAGTGCTACATCATGATCAATATAAAGATGTATATAAACTTATTTATACTTTCACATAATCATTCCAACAAACATAAGACATTTCATCATACTCTAGGTTGCGCGTAGAGTTTTCTCGGCGTATCCATCATAATCGTTAAGTACTAAACATCATCAAACTACGGTGAGTTCATAGCACCACTTTCTATTACTTAATTGTTTTACAAACTCTTGGGGGAGATACACGCTATTTTAAACATGAACACACAAACATTTGAATTGTACGCTTATCTGATTGTTTTATTGTCACTAAGTATCATCATTGCCAAACATAAGGCCCCATATCATGAACCAGTTAATCACTAGAAGTAGTGAGCGCGAATATTGTGAATAGGCCTATTGGGATTGACGAATCCCGTTTGTGTTGACCAAGTACGTTCAAACAGACGCACTATATTCGAGAACAATAGGTATAACTGCAAATTACCTACAGGGCGACAAACACGCCAATTTAGTTGGTACACTTTAACGCTTTGGTTGCATGAGCTTAGTGAAACAATAACTGTTTTGTTTTCAACTATGAGTATGAGTCTAATTAGATCACACTACAAACATATTGTGTTCAAACATTTAACTAAACCTATGGATTTCACTCAACCTTTGTGTTGACCTTTTAAGCATGTTTTATCTCTGGTCCATATTGATTGAGGCTGGCACGGAGGGGCACGGGATCAATCAAGAAGGCTATAACTTATTTTATCATTCGATAAACATCAAATGCTATATGTTGATGTATTTTGTAAACATGGAACCAACTGGGACCTGTGTTTGTAAACTCTGATATATTTTAATAAATCGAATGATCAACCTTTTTGTTTAAAAATGACTCAGTTAGAGATCATTTTCTGTTATTATAATTGTTATACCAAGAGGTAACACCCAACTTGAATTTCACTGCGTTCTCGAAATTGGAGGTGTTACAGATTGGTATCATAGCCATAGTTATCAAGAAACGGGTCTAATCGAGACCTAAACTATAACCATTTTCACACAAAAACATTTTATAGCCTTCCGCTCTCTGCGTTCCATCCTCCAGATGATTATGTGACATTTAGACATTTTTATGACACAAACATATTAATATATTGATATATATATATACACTCGACATATTTTCGACCATTCCATATAAACGATGGACTAAACATATCTACGTATGCCTATTCCAGGGCATTACGGCACAACCACATTCTCCCCGATCATATACCTACTCGTACATTATGTGATCTACGAAACTTTCTCAAGATATTGTGAGTTACACAATGATATCTCTATCATTTCTCAGACATTATGAGTTACACGGTGGTCTCAACTATTTCTCAGACTTTGTGTGATGCAATGATCTTAATTTTTTCTCAAACATTGTGAGTTACACAATGGTCTAATTTACTTCACAGATATTGTAAGTTATACAAAAGTCTCTAGAAATTATCTTATAAACCTTACATGATATTGTTTTACATGAAACCCATCACAGTCTATCAATTTCCCTAATGGAAATACAAGATATGCGATTTCTAAAGAACAAATTGATTCATCATTTACAAAAGCTGAAGTTCAACAACTTTCTCTACATTTATCAAAATTCTCTTCTGAAACCTTCATTGTTAAAGGTTCGTGATTTTGGCCTAGTGTGGACTATTTTAGAATT
Organism: Chrysanthemum makinoi; assembly: GCA_910596185.1. Taxonomy (NCBI): domain Eukaryota; kingdom Viridiplantae; phylum Streptophyta; class Magnoliopsida; order Asterales; family Asteraceae; genus Chrysanthemum; species Chrysanthemum makinoi. The sequence goes on along the minus strand of OU343224.1, from coordinate 236,061,788 downwards.
ACTTAAAACTTATTTTCCACGCGTATCTACTTTATTCGCTCATGCTACATACTCATACTATGTAATAATAATTGATTATTACGTAAGTACAAACTTATATTACCTTTGTAAATAAGACACTTATATAAATGCCATACTTGTCACAACAACGGACATATCACGAGTATAACTAAGTTAGGTATTTGAAAATTTTATCGAACCTCGGTTAAATATAGTCTAGTCACTTATATTTAACTTAGGGATAGTAGAACATAGTCTGACTACCTATGTTCAACTTAAACTTTTCAAATACTGGGAATAGTTGTACTAAGGTTATGTTTAGATTAATCTACTTGAACTCGATAATCACCAGAATTCATTAAAAATATCTAGAGACACGATAGTGTCTTACCACTCAGCGAGATCTTAAGATCTTATTTATACTACCTAATTTCATTCTTGAAATTTTCATATATGAAATAATCCGAACTACTATCTTATAGTCATCGATTCTTCTCTTTAGTCCTTAAAAATACTAGCATGTTTAGGTCCTAAGGATATTATCCCGCCATAATCCTTTAAAATCTCTTAAGATTTTAAAACAAAACTAACATCTCTACCTGATATTAATGGTAAGCGTACACTACACTCTTTTGCTCATCAAAATTTATAAAGTTTTTGATGAAAACACTATTCTTATAACTAAACAAAGATAAAACAGGAATTTAACCAACTTTAGCTACTGAGACATAAACTTAAAAAAGGGCACATAGAACATGAAACACTTTTCATTACTTAAAAAAATTACAAAGCTGATAATTTAAATTGAAATTAAAATTAACTTAAGACATTACATGTAATTAAAAGACTGAAAATAAAACATGGACTAGAATTTAAAATTCTAGACAACCCTTTACAAGTTTACACATTGTCCATTTATACTAAGAGCTATTTTTTTGGTTCTTATGTTGTTCCTATCTTTTTCTATGCTTCTTATGAGAGAGAGGAATGAGATGCTTGTTCATGTGCTTCTTTCAACAAATCTCAGCCATCCATTAAAACTTGGTCCCCAGTCCTTAACCTCACAGCCATTGGATTGAACTTGGATTTTTTGAAGTCACTTGGATTGCCAAGCTAGAAGAAACATATGACTTTGTTCTTGTTTGTTTATGGAATGAAAGGGACAAGAGGAGGGGGTGATTTTGGCGCCAAGGGTAAAGTCTCTGGGTTTTGACTAGTAAGGTTTGACTGGGTAAAATGGGTGAAAAGAAAACGGAAAAAAGTTTTTGGGTGATGGGTTTGGGTTAAAATAGTGGAGGGGTCAAAAGGGTTTATGACAAGGGGGTCAAGGGTTCAAATTAGTGTTATGGTTGGGTTCAAGAGGGGTAAAGGTTTAATAAAGTTTAGTTAAAAAGTATTTAAGTTTTAGTTTTATAGTTTTAGGATTTAAAAAAAATAATGTTTTTATTAAAAAAGGGTTTTTATAAAAAGGTTTTAGAATTGATTTTAAAAAAAATAATGTTTTTAATATTACGATATTTAATATATAAATTCTCATTTGTTTTGTTGATGACAAACATGTAACTTGTAATACATAACGTAAAATGTATAAGTTACTTGTAATTATATTCTGTCTCAACATACTCTCAACACCTCTCGACGACTCAAGTCCTTGTATGCTACAACACAGGTTCGTACATGTTTGTTATGTTGCGTTATGATCAAACCCCTAACAAACCATTAAACATGCTTAGTTAAACACTTTATAAAATACATAAACATAAGTAAATGTGTTGGGTAAAACCCATGACCCATGACCCAAGACCCATACCCAATGTCTAGATACATTATACCTTGGTGGGCACTCAAAACCATGACCCATAGCCCATGGTTTTAACCCATAAACTATGGGTAAAGAGGAGCGTGCACGGATCCCTTTGAATTACAAGGGCCGGATCCCTCCAGGAGGGATCCTTGGGGAAGAATATGGTTTTGGCCTTATTTCCTATAAATAGCAAGCCACTTCTTACCATTTCTTTACACCTTCACACATAGTTTCTCTCCACCATTTCTAGGATATTTAGATCATTAGGAAACATGTAAACCACCCTCATCACATATGATCATAATGCTTCTAACTTTCATTTGTTGTAAGCATACTCCCGAAGTGATCCTCCAAAGCAAGCCTAGAGATCTTGCATCCTTACCTACTGAAGTGATCACCCATCACAAGCATACAAGCACATGAAGATCTTCTACAACAAGCTTGGGAAACTTGTCATCTTCATTCATAGAAGACTAACTACATCATGCTTAGTGTTCTTGATGTTTAGTTTAGGATTTCATATCCATTAGACACATTGTCTTGGATATTGTCTAGTATCATATTCTTGTATCTATGACTAGACTAGATGGTTTAAGTGTTTGTGCCATAAAACACAAGGTTTGTTATGTTGGGCCACAAAACATAACGGGTGCCTAGAGATTGAGTCAAAGGCATTAGTGAAAGGTGCCTAAGGTGTACATTCGATATGGTGTGATTCGATGTACAAGATAGATTAGTATTGGGTCAAAGGATATTGATATCCTTGTTGATGTTGTTATAAGGAGTAGATCTCCTTTGGGGTTAGGTGTCGTGTAGTGTTGGGTAGTAGTTCCTCCATTGTAATGGAACTCGGTACTTAGCCTAGTACCGGATAAAGGGTAGGCGACGTTGTGATAGGTGTGGTTCTCCTTGGTGAAAGAACCCGGTGGTTAGCCTAGTACCTGAAAAAGAGTAGGCGACGTTGTGAAGGCTTCTCCGCCATAAGGAGTTGGTGTCGTGTAGTGTTTACACCTCGAGTAGGTGACTCGGGGAGTGGAGTAGGGCAAGGAAGGTGTCCTTGTAGCCAAACCACCATAAATCCTCGTGTTGGTTTGTCTATCCTTTTACTTATCGCTTTACTTTTATTCTTCCGTTACATTGTTTATTTTCTATGTGGTTGATGTCTATGTTTGTGATAAATACTTGGTCCTTCATATAGTCACAAACTATATTTAACACTTTACATATTATGACACGCTTGATCAAGAAAAAGCAACCGGACTAATAATGGTGAAACTTGATTTATAATGAACCATTAATCTTGCGGAATCTTATGTGATATTAAGGGGTTGGCTTTACATGCCGTAATGCGTTAAATGCATCCTCGCGTCGAGATTCGCAAATGCAATGGTTTATACTATATTTGATACAAAAGTTTTAAGTTTGAAACGGAAACGTATTCACCCCCCCTCTATGTTTTCACAATTGGTATCAGAGCGGGTTGTCTCTAGTTTTTAAAACAAATGGTTTTCAAAACGAGTAAGGTCCTTGTATCAAATTTTTGGTGAAGTCTAGGATAATATGAAAAGTGTTTTGTTGATTTTTTTCTTTGAAGTTTTGTTGTTAGATAGCTTGTTAATCAAGCTTGAATAAAGATAAAAATTGGTAATATAACTTTACTAAAAAGTCTACAAAGGTTAAACCTTTTCGTCGGGTCAAAACATGTATTTTTGTATTTCTGTGTCAGATCCGCGGATCCCTCAGTTTACACTGGACGGATCCCTCAAGCAAGGGATCCGTGGGATCCGTGGTACAGAAGACAGATTTTGTCTGAATTTCAAAAATTCATAACTAATTAACCGTAAGTCGTTAGAAATCGTGCCACCTATCATTTTAAAGGTATTTGAGTCTACTTTCATTTAAAAATGATTTCATAAACTAATTCAAAACAAAAATTTACAGAATCATTGATTTATAATAGAAAGTCATTTTTCGGTCATAACTTTTGCACAAACTTTTGATCTAATTAGAGACGGATGTTTTCGTCTTTGAATAACAATGTGTCCTCTTTTGAAATTAAGGTTTTGATCATATTTATAAAAGAAACTAATCAAGCTTGGTATACATGTTTAACACAAAGTGATGAAAAGAACTTTCGTATGCTATGCTAAATGATAAATTGTCTTCCTTGCATTACTTGATTATTTGCTTATCTCAAATAGCTTTTGTGTTTGTTTGATTGAATAACATAGGTGGTTTCCCTTACCTTGCTATTCATTCTCTTGCTTGTCGAGTTAGTAATTTTCTACTAATCAATGTGCTACTTGAAGGAGTGTTTGGGATAACATCTAGTTGTGTCGAAAATGTTAGTTGAAAAATGTTTAAAACATATAACACACTAAATGGATTTTTGATTGAGTTTGTCATGTGTGCAACATAAATGTTTTATGTGCTTATATGATTTCTTGATTTCATATTTCTTGTATCGTTTTCTAAAAACAACAAGAATGTACATCGGATCATAACCTACACTTGTGTTGATGATGTACTCTCCCGTTTTCCTTTTCATGATCGCTCTCCAAGCTTCATAGTAGGATTGAAAACTTGATTATTTCATCCGATATACTCAAGTAAATTATTTTGCAACGCAAATATAATTGTTCATATCCGAAAGTCCAAACTCGAGCTTTCCAACAACATATGTTGAACTAGCTCAGCCAACCATCTTTTTGTTCACTATATGGACAACTTTTAATTTTTTGACACCTTCGTCACCTTAGTTGTTTCAAGTATAATATTAATAAAAATGAAGCAAAATATCATCATTGTTACTCCTCGATAGGACATTGCAGGAATATAAATTTTCCTAACTTGAGAATGAATACTGGAGAACTTATTGCACTAGAAACTCAATTTAACTTAACGGTTGAATTGCTTCCTTGATAGAAGTTGGGTATGTGGAATCGCCCGTAAAAATGGTCGTGTTTAGCCGTAATTGAGCACCGCTAGTAATAGTCTCATATTCATTCTCTCACTTGAGAAATTTATACTCCTATGTTTTTCTAAAGTAAGTTTACAATGGAAATACTTTGCATTGTCTTAGGATTACTAATCAAACAAGTTGTAAAATTAATTTTTCTTTTAGTTACTCACAACCACTTGCCTCATCAAGCGATTATCTTGCTTTGATCGAGATGAGATACATGACTTCATGGACGAACTCATTGTATGCTAATCACAATCTGTAATGACTAGAGTGTCCTAAACTAGCACCTAACAACTCTTTTGTCTTGAACACCATCATGTGCTCTTTTCTTTCTAGACACATACCTTTCATGTCATTGTTAGTGTAAATGATTTACTAATCTAGACCGTAAATCTGTTTTGGGCTTCTTGAATAGTGCTTGTTAAGTTTGCTAAACCTTTGTGTTATTTGTGAGCTCGATCTCATTTGATTCCCTATATGTGATCTTTACATGCTCTCCTTGCTTTGCTTAAATGTGTATACATGTATGCTTGCTGTAGAAACAATTTGTTTCATAATTCGAAACATAGAGCAAAATTCTGCAACTATTCTGTTAAGAAAATCTATCTCAGACGCCGGATCCCTTAGATGTAACTAAACGGATCCCTCAAGTGAAGGATTCGTGGGATCCGGGTGGACAGAAGTTCCTTTTTAGCCTTCTTGCATCAATCCAACATTCTAGACCTTATTGGACTAGTTAAACATGCTACATTAGGATCACTTAAACTTTCCTTAGGCTCAGTCAATCTCACATTCACTCATGGATGACTTAGGATCACATTCGAAGTATTTTTGATTTATCATTACTTCAAAACTCAACATCTTTCCGCTCCAATGTTTACACATTGTTCCTATCATCTCAAAACACCTAGTTTGATATTTCTCTCAATTTTAGCAAATTGATTTTTGTCATCGTTACCTCAAAATAGGCCAGAAACTACTTTTTAATTTCTTATGATTTTTAAGGAATTTTCCAAATCTATCTTAAGTCATAATCTGATCTCTAGAATCATTTAACACCACTTAACACTCTCAAATTTCTTAGTGTCATCTTTAATCATCCACTGGTGCTCATAAAGCCCCATTTCCTTCCATAAAAGGAAATCATTAGCTACCATAAATCATTTTTCCTTGATCATTTAAGTACTCTTTCATTTAAGACACTTAGGAAGACTGAAATACTCAAGGAGGTATAGGATTTAGACCTTACAAACATCATTTTTATCCTTTCCTAACTGCTGAGAGCCGGATCCCTAGGATTAGCCTAGATGGATCCCTCATTGGAGGGAACCGTGGGATCTGGGTGACAGATTCATGTCAACTCTAGCTAAAACGATCATTTAAGTCCATCTTCATGTAAGACACTTAATAGACTGAGTAACTTAGGATATGTAGGTGCTAGACCTTGCTAGAACCCAATCACCTCTTTTTTACCTTATCTATTAGTCGGATCCCTCTAGTGAGGGAACCGGTGGAACCGTGGAACAGTAGGTACTTTATCTCTTTAGATAATCATTTCAAATTTCCTTTTTCCCACACATGCACTTGTTCAACACTTAGGATTATCATTTTCTTATATGTCTATAAATGAGTTTCGTTTATATGATTCTTTACGTGTTCTTTCTTTTCGTTTCATGATTTTATGTGAACAATTTATCCATTCATATAAATGTTTTCCTTTTGTACTAACTCTTTTGGATTCTTGTAGGATGACAATGGTCGATTTCATCATCAAGTCAAGTTGTGCTCATTCGCACATTTTTTTTTATTCCTAATCTTGCATCATCCTAACCATCTTACTTCACTTTTATCACTACTCACAAAGTCATCATGTTTGCCACCTCTATTGCGTCATCAACCAAGTCAAAGATTCACCTTGATACCTTTCATCACCGTGTCCAAGGTCTAGTTCATAAACTACGTGATGAAGTATGCTTCATGTTCTACCACATCCTACTTGTGTCAACCACAATCTCAAACCACAAGCTACTTGTGTCAACCACATCCTACAAGTGTCTCACTACCACTACAATTCATGGTCGCTCAACCATCCTCTACAAACATCTATGTTTTCAAAAGCCAAGTGAATTTCGTAATGAAATGCGTCTCATCCCTAAGCACATTTTTTACCTTGAACAAACCTTACAACCTCTAAACCAACCATGATGATGCAAGTAGTAGGATTATTCTCTTTTTGACACTAATCCTTTCTTTGCAGGTTCATATATATACAGTTTGATGTGTATGGGATTCTCGTCTATTTATGGACGAAATTTTACACTAATTTATTTTTGTAGGTTCTTCTTGACGCCCTTGAGCTAGGGGAGCTTCCGTCGAGAATTTATAAAGTGCATCATATGACTTACTCGTCCCAGGATGAATACAATGTTGTATTAACTTTTTGTTTTGTAGATTTTCAAAACACACTAGGAGAACTTGGCACTCTCAATAAAGGGGAGTTATTCGTCAAAACAAAAACATTGCAAATTTTGAAATAATTTCATCTTAGCCTTCCTAAAATACTTGATGCCCTTAACAAGGGGGAGCATGCACACATTCATTATTCAAAATTCCTTTATGTTTCAACAAAAGGGAAATTTCTTTCTCATCATATATTTTTTTTAACACTAACCTTGATGTAGGTTAAGCCTCAAAAATTTGATCCATTGAGCCGTTGGCAATAATGGTTACAATTCAAAGGATCTTTCTATTTTTTATATGATTCTCTAGGTTCCTCTTAAAGGCGAGATCACCACCTCTTGAAGACGTGCAAGCTCAAGGTCATGAGTTGCTAAGCTTCGTCATTAGTGTTTCGTGTTGAAGGTATTGGCGTGGTGTGCCAATTGGAGCAATAAAGTGTTTTTACTTTAACTTCACTAGGGATGATGCAAACTCGCTATTCTTGGGAGAAATTAAGTTTAAACTCCAAGGACACACCCTTTTTGTTTCGATAAAAGGGGGAGAAGAGTAATAGCGGAAAAGGTAATGTATAGGAAGTACGGACACAAGTAACTTTGACATTTTACCTATCTATTACGTTTACATATATTTTGTCATCATCAAAAAGGGGGAGATTGTTAGTGCAAATATTACGATATTTAATCTATACATTCTCATTTGTTTTGTTGATGAAAAACATGCAACTTGTAATACATAACGTAAAATGTATAAGTTACTTGTAGTTATATTTTGTCTCAACATACTCTCAACACCTCTCGACGACTCAAGTCCTTGTATGCTAAAACACAGGTTCGTACATGTTTTTTATGTTGCGTTATGATCAAACCCCTAACAAACCATTAAACATGCTTACTTAAACACTTTATAAAATACATAAACATAAGTAAATGTGTTGGGTAAAACCCATGACCCATGACCCAAGACCCATACCCAATGTCTAGATACATTGTACCTTGGTGGGCACTCAAAACCATGACCCATAGCCCATGGTTTTAACCCATATACTATGGGTAAAGAGGGCGTGCTGCGGATCCCTCAAATTTCCCACGGATCCCTTGGAATTACAAGGGCGGATCCCTCAGGAGGGATCCTTGAGGCGAACATGGTTTTGGCCTTTTTGCCTATAAATAGCAAGCCACTTCTTACCATTTCTTCACACCTTCACACATAGTTTCTCTCCACCATTTCTAGGATATTTAGATCATTAGGAAACATGTAAACCACCCTCATCACATATGATCATAATGCTTCTAACTTTCATTTGTTGTAAGCATACTCCCGAAGTGATCCTCCAAAGCAAGCCTAGAGATCTTGCATCCTTACCTACTGAAGTGATCACCCATCACAAGCATACAAGCACATGAAGATCTTCTACAAAAAGCTTGGGAAACTTGTCATCTTCATTCATAGAAGACTAACTACATCATGCTTAGTGTTCTTGATGTTTAGTTTTGGATTTCATATCCATTAGACACATTGTCTTGGATATTGTCTAGTATCATATTCTTGTATCTATGACTAGACTAGATGGTTTATGTGTTTGTGCCATAAAACACAAGGTTTGTTATGCTGGGCCACAAAACATAACGGGTGCCTAGAGATCGAGTCAAAGGCATTATTGAAAGGTGCCTAAGGTGTACATTCGATATGGTGTGATTCTATGTACAAGATAGATTAGTATTGGGTCAAAGGTTATTGATATCCTTGTTGATGTTGTTATAAGGAGTAGATCTCCTTTGGGGTTAGGTGTCGTGTAGTGTTGGGTAGTAGTTCCTCCATTGTAATGGAACTCGGTACTTAGCCTAGTACCGGATAAAGGGTAGGCGACGTTGTGATAGGTGTGGTTCTCCTTGGTGAAAGAACCCAGTGGTTAGCCTAGTACCGGAAAAAGAGTAGGCGACGTTGTGAAGGCTTCTCCGCCATAAGGAGTTGGTGTCGTTTAGTGTTTACGAACTCTCGAGTAGGTGACTCGGGGAGTGGAGTAGGGCAAGGAAGGTGTCCTTGTAGCCAAACCACTATAAATCCTCGTGTTGGTTTGTCTATCCTTTTACTTATCACTTTACTTTTATTCTTGCATTACATTGTTTATTTTCTATGTGGTTGATGTCTATGTTTGTGATACATACTTGGTCCTTCATATAGTCACAAACTATATTTAACACTTTACATATTATGACACGCTTGATCAAGAAAAAGCAACCGGACTAATAATGGTGAAACTTGATTTATAATGAACCATTAATCTTGCGAAATCTTATGTGTTATTAAGGGGTTGGCCTTACATGCCGTAATGCGTTAAATGCATCCTCGCGTCGAGATTAGCAAATGCAATGGTTTATACTATATTTTATACAAAAGTTTTAAGTTTGAAACGGAAACGTATTCACCCCCCTCTACGTTTTCACATTTAGGTTAAAGGGTGAAATTTTCATTTTGGTTTTTGGGTTCGGTTTCGAGTTAGTTTTCCCAAGTTCTCTCCAAAAACGTGTCCCGGGATCCAAAAATATAGAAAATCCACTCCCCGCTCCGTCCTCAATGCACTTTTTCTATTCCGAGCTCATTTTTGTTCGTTTTTGCCCTATTTTCGATCCTTTGTACCTGAAATACATAAAAACACACTCCAAGGATATTTGCAACATAAATGGGTGTATTTAAGTGTTTTTAGACATTTTTGTGGGTTTTACGGGCTTAAAATGATGAGTTAAAGGCCACTCATCATTTGCATATGTGTTTTATGACCTATAAAAGGTTAATGAAAGGGTGTGCATATGTGTTTTTAGGATTGTATAAAATCAAGATAAGAGTTACTCATTTATGTTTTTAGAGTTGTATAAAATCAAGATAATAGTTATACATATATGTACAAACTGGTTTTATGGCTGATATAATATCAATAAAAGGAGTATGTATATGTGTTATTGAGAGTGCATATGTGTTTTCATAGTTTTTGATGAATTTGATACCTTCTGTGCATATGTGTTTTTACAGTTTCTGAGTTTAAATGTATTGAAATTGCATAAATGTTTTTATTTATGACATAAGGATGTTTTTTGTTTAGTTTTGATTTAAGGGTGCACTTGTGTTTTGTGTTTTAAGGTTGTACTAATTTCTTAAAATGGTCTCTTGTGAACAAGTAAGAAATACATTGTGCATATGTGTTTTGTTAGATGTTATGATTAAATAATTCGTTTATTAATTGGTTGTGGTTACAGGTACGTGTATGATGAGCGATGTCAAAAGTGCACATTTGTTTTGTACATGCTATCTAGCGAGAAAATAGTTATGATAAAGAAGTAAAGAGTAAAGACACAAGGGCATGAAGTTGCGAGAAGATTAGTAGACACGACTATACATCAACGAAACTTTCATTTATTCTTTAGTTTTAGAATTTTGTATTTGAATTGTATATGACATGATTTTAATTTTGTGTATAATGTTTTTGTCTTGAAATGTACAAGATACATGTAAAATATTTATGTTTGTCATTCAATACACTTGTGTAAATATTATTTTACGAAAATACATTTAGATGTTTAAGCAATTAAACAATAAAAATATATGTAAATTTACCTTATATAAAAAACACATATGCACCTTACCTTTTGAAATCATTCATGCTGAAAAAATAATTATTTAAAACAAAATCATAGAATTTAGGACCTAAAAAACGTTTTTTATTAAAAAAATATAATTTTACTTCTATACCCTTTTAGATTAAATAATAAAAATAAATATTTAAAAAAAATCTGATTGGTTTATGCTGGTTCTTGTAATTCTCACAATTTATTTGATTCTGAAAAGAACCCTACCCTATATAGAGTTATTCAAAAAGAAAACATCATACATAAAGATTAACATAAATATCATACATAAACATAAATACTTTAAATCCATTAACATCATATAATGATAATAACAAAACATATATTAACATAACTAAGCAAGATGGTAATCTAAACTTTCCATCATATTTTTTAAAACATATGATTAACAACACATTCCTCAAACTAATTTCTATCGAAGTTGTTTCATTTTCTTTATCATTATTTTCTATACAATACTGCTCGAATAAAAAATACTCAACTTAAGATCTTCTTTTATGTCTTCACATAAATTTTGAATCATTTCATCATTCAAATGCTTTTCAACATAAGCATCTGTTTTCAAACTTTTACAAGGATTTTTTTTTTGTTCTTTTCACAAGAATCATCATCTGATTCAGATGAAGATGAGGAAAGAAAGGGTGATTTAATTTATTCATTCTTTTGACGTTTTAATGATGTAATATGTTTTTAGGGTTACAATATTTTAAAAAAGCTTAAATAATACCAAGCCAAAATTTTTGCAAAGCCCACTGAAAATATAATGTACTAGCCTATAAACCCGTGATAAATCACGGGCAGCTAATAATAATTTACTTAACAAGAAGATCAAAGTTGTGAACTTGTGATACGAATGTAATAAAATAGAGATATAAAAATAAGGGTGAATTTCATATATCCCCTTCAAAACTTCACTAATTTCATACTTATAATATCCCATATAAATGAGCTCTGATTGGCCAAAGCAACGTGGAGATTTTAATCCAAGGGTCGTGATGAATTGGGAGATGATGGGAGATGATCTAACGGTTGCAAGGAGCTCAAAAGAAGCACAAGTTCTGATTTCTAGAAGCATCCCAAGCCATCTGCTCAGCTTGTTAGGTTCCCATATTTGTAACACAAGCATCAATATAAAAAATGAGATAAAAGAGTGATCGGTTTAACACTTAACACACACACACACGAATCTATAAGAAAGGTTATGCGTAACTGTGAAATGATAAAATGAACAACCAACTCTCTAATGAGAGTTACAAGATTATTTATATGAGGGAACTAGGGCAACACACCAAGTTCCCATCCTTTACTTATTGGGCTTTGGATAGGCTCATGGGCTTTCTACATGAGCCTAACCTTGATTACTAACTTAAAAGCCATAATTAAGCTAACTATTACATATTAATTACTAACACTTGAATTCTAGTTTAGGAGTGATTCCAACAATCTCCCCCTAAGTGTTAGTGATTGATGATTTGATATTTAAACTTTGTAGGTGCTGATGTAATAGTATCTTTGACGTCTTCTGACATTCTTCTTTCTTGTGAGAAGAAGTGCCTTGATTCGAACAATCTCCCCAGTGTAGGGAAATTGTTTCCTTTGAAGTATTCTGCTTTGACGTCATCATTTTATTTGTTCTTTGATCTTTGTTCTTTGTGGTGGTAGTGATAGTATGTTGTGGTTTATGCGCATCGGGTCCGCCATTTTGCTCGGTGTCTCTACGTCTTTCTCCAACATGCTCACACGCTCTTTAACGTTGGATTTCAGTACTGATGTAGTTCTCTTAGTCTTTAAACTTTGTAGATTCTTTGACATGATGAAGAATCATTCTGACTTTGTGTTGCCTTTTGAGAGAAATTCAATTACTGATATTGAAGGTATGAGCATGTGAAGAATCGCACGATCTTTTCCTCCCATGAAGCATCCATAAGAAGAAAACATAAAACATGGGTTAGAAATAATCCAGTGCTTACAAGTTTGAACTTAGAGAGGGTTAACAGCATAGTGTGAAAACAAAACTCTAATTCTCACAAAGGATGTTCCTGAACTGGAGTCCCACAAGTGAGATAACGCGATGTACCGAAGTACACCTACAGATTCAGATGAGTAGGCTGAGGTACACGAAGCATCACCTCACGAATGTAGACCGTTTGAGACACACTAAGCGTAATCCACAAGGAGTTACCGAAGTAACCTGCTGTCAGGGCTGTTTGATGTTGACCCTGGCAGGAGTTTCCATTCAATCACTGATGATCACATGTGTGAATCTCTCATAAATGTTCTCGACAGATTGCTAAGATCTGTGAAGGACACGATAACGTATCACTTGTGTTCTTATTGTTGAACGACAAGCGATGAATTGTCAAGTGTACCTAAGAGATCTTTTGATGAATCTTGTGGCTCTAGACTTAATAGTGCGCTTTGGTTTTCTTGAGCGGAGACTAGGGAGAGGGTCTCCTTCTTTAATACCAACAATCTCTAAAAGAAAGCCGATAGTTTACGCAGGGTTCCATGTGAGAATGAAACAAGCTTCTGATGAGAGAAACTTGAGTGGCTAAGAAGGTTTAGTGAATGCGTCACTGGGTCCATGACGACTTTAATCTTCAATACCGGTGTCATCAAGTGACCACCAGTAGCATATGAATTGAACCCGATTATGCGCCTAAGTTGAATAATCTGGAGGGCTATTTCTTTTCACCCTTTTCTTTACTTTTCTTTTTAATTCTTCAACTCCTTCTTTCTCCGATTCTCATTTTCTCCTTTTTATAATCATACCTAAGGACTTCTAATTCTAACTATTGGTGGTGTCCTTGGGTAGATCCCTCCGACTCTGGCGGATCATAGGACGGTTATTCCTAACCTTAGTCACCTTATAACTCCATGACTAACCTATGTTGCCATAAAACCATTATCTTGAAAATCTCTCAAAGTGGTTATAAGTAAAAGCATTTTGTACCCTTTGTTTGAGAGTGTAAGATTTTTGAAATACTCCCCTCCACACGTGCTTAAGTGTTTTGAGAAATCTGCTTCGGTGAGAGAAAAGCGCGCACTTTTGAATTGATTAACTCTAGATAGACAATTCCCCACGAGACACGGTTACGTTGCATAGTTAAAGAGATACATTGTCAGCTTTTAGGTGACAACTAGCTCTAATAACTACCTTGAAGGTGTGGACAAACCTCAAAAGGTCGTCAAACCCGTCAAAGTTCATGTCTACCAAGAGTTTCTCGAATGGTACATTCTACTCGGACAAGTCCTTTGCGAGACACGTTTACATCACTAGCGAACTAGTTTGAAATTATTACCCGTCTCGGACAAGTCTTTTCGAGTTACTAACATTTAAGATCTCGTCAATTCATTGGTTAAGTCTTTTTGGCACGACGATTCATTGGCAATTCACAACATATTTCTTATCACATAATTTTTCTCCCCCTAAAAAATGGCATATAAATGTTATTTTTGATGAAATTTTGATATCGAATATGACCATTTCGAGTTTTGCGGGGAAGAAACAATTTTGTGAACAAAGTTTTTGATCAAATACTCCCCCTCAACAAGTGATATTAACTTTTGAGGTTTTGAAAATCATAAGGGAAAGTACTTGTTCTTTTGAGCAAAACTTTGAAAAGTGAAATTTTTGATAAGTTTTACTCAAAAGTAAGAAGCTTTCGCTCCTTTTATAAGGATTGTGGCACTGAAACGTACCACAGGGTCCTTTCATTACAAGTACGGGTTGTACACTGTTATTTGTGCACAAGCCATAGTCAGATTAAAATATCACACATCCAAATGATAAGATAATGAACCAAATCAAGGGTTACCAGGAGAATCAGGTAGTCTAGCAATAACTCCGGGAATGCGTTCTGGACATTGATATCCTGTGAGAGATATCTTTGGGGCGACCACCTATGAAACTCTCCAAAGTTACAGGCTGATCCCTTCTGAACAACCTTTCATCGATGCAAGTGATGATCTTCTTCACATCCCTTCTTTCCCTTGAATTCCATCTCTTAGGTGACCCAATTCCTTGTTGTATCGCCTTTAACCGATAAGCTAAACCATCCCTGACTTTCTTCAGTGTATGATCCCCAAACTTATGAAGCTCTTTGCACGCCTTTAAGCAATTTCGGTGTAGTTCACTACGGTAGACTACTCCAAATGGTTTGCTGATGAGGGTGTACTGAGGAAGTTGGTTTATGTCGGGAAGATTTAGCTGTGGTTTAGTGAGGTTAACACGTGTCTGATACGATTCCACGGCAAGTTGAATGTCTTCTACACGTTCTTGGATCACTATGCTTCTGATGAAGATTAACAAGGACTTGATGTACTCACGTTGGATTTCTGTAGAGAACTGTCGCATTCGTCCCTGTACCTTTGCAAGATACATATCTTCAATGTCGTTTAGAGACAATCTCTGAAAATCTGCTTCACAGAAGTCATAGTCCTCTTCGTCTTGTCGTTTGACCACTATTTTCTTAAGGAATGTGTAGTCCCACTTTGACGAAAGAGTAACATGCTTAATAACAACGATCCGTTTATCACTAAACACTTCCTTCTTCGATTTTTGAACCTGGCAGCTTTTGTAGAAGATTCTTTGGCGTTCAGGCCAATGATGAATCCCATACATCGCATCAAGGTCATACCTTTCCACTTGGTTAGCAAACGTGTGTGTGGCTTCTTCCTCGATGGCAGGATTGTTAGAATAGATTGCTGCTGGGAAAGGAAATGTGAGTGACGTAGCGTACTTTCTTGTAACATCGCTACCGTGTAGAAGAAACTCGAGGTCATTGTTGAAGAAGTAACGGTATGGAATTTGAGGTTGATCCGTCGGCCAATTGTTGGTAGAGGTCCGGTCCATCGTGTAGTATGGAGCTTTGTCTTGTCTTGTGAAGTCGATGTTAGCCGGGATTGAGCCAATCGATATTGTTCGACATGGCTCGTGCAATGTTTTCGAGATGGTATTCAACTTTAATTGCACTTTTGAGTCGTCTTTAAGCATTTGGAAGGCTTCATTCTTAATTCGCCTTAGCTCAGCCTTAGTCATCTTCTTCACTCTAAACTGTTCTTGAATTAGCTTCACATGCTCCATAGTACGGCCATCTACCATTTCTTGACCTTCCGGTAGTGAGGGAGTAGCATCAACAAGTGTAGAAAACCAGTCATATTCAGCGGTGTCATCTTCGTCTAGCCATGAGACAACATTGGTCTTTGTCTTCTTCTTCTTTGGCCTTGATGAGGACTCTGGTTTCTTTGTTGAGGCGGTAGAGGTGGCTTGTTGTTGGGGTTCTGGGATCTCTTCATCTTCACCACCAGTGTACTCGAAATGATCACCGGTTTTCTCTGTGTGAGGTGGTAACTCGAGTCTGAGGTTTTCGATGCTTGTGAGAACTTGGAGAGATCGTGTTTCGGTTGGAGTCCTTTGGGGTGGTGGTTGCATAGAGGATGATTCACGGTTTTCTTTGGCGTTTAGGCTCTTTATCTTTATCCGCATCATCATGGTCTCTAGGGCGCTTAGCGTTTTTCGCATCCCGTTTTAAGTTGGTAATCCAGCAATGCGTCAAACAGTTTACCTTCATCAGAGGTAAACATTCCAGATCGTTTTGACATTTGAAGTACAAGCTTGGACACCAATTATGCATAAGAGAAAGCTGTAGGCTCAGTTGGGTTGATTGTAACAGTTAAGGGAGTTGATCTAATTGTTTGTTTGGCCAACTGCATGAGATTTAGATAGAGTTGTCTGGTGAACATCTCTTTTGTCACACTAGGAACAATGTCGAGAAGGAACTTATGAGTATATTCCCTAATCGTCTTGTTCATTTCCCCTTGGACATCACGATTGATAAACTTCTGGATATGCTCCCTTTCTTCCAACATCTCGTTTATCCCCTCTTGAAGAAGGTTAATTCTGTTAGCGAGTTGATTCAGCTTTTTGTTGGTCACTTCTTTCTTTCTGACTTGCTTGACAGCTTTGAAAATCTTTGTCTTAGCCCGGGATATCCAAGAGTCGGTTGGTTTCTTTATTGACTTGGATGCGGATCTGGTTGTGCCTTTGGATGGTGGAGGTGAAGAGTGAGAAGCGAGTCGATGATGAAGAGACATGAGGAGGCTCGGGGTCTTTTGGTGGCTCGAGAGGTTAGTTCCTTGGAGCGTCTTTGGACTATCTAGAAGAAAATCATCATAGTCAACTTCGTCATCTTTTCTAGATTTAGCCATTTCTTCAGCCTTAATCCTGGCTCCTTCATCTGCTTGAGCTTGAGCTTCTTTTTCTGCTTTTTGTTTAGCTGCAACCTCAGCATCTTCATCAGAAATCTTCTCAGACTTGTCAATTTCTGGATCCTCAAAGTCATAGTTGATAGAATCCTCAAGTTGCCTTTGTTGTTGTTCGTGGGTGGTGGTACCAGTTCCCTTATCGGGTTGATTAACCGCATCAGAAACTGCTGTAGATAGTGCACCACCACTTGACCCTCTGGGGCCACGAGTTTGTTGCTGTACGAATTCTTTGGCAATGTGTTGGAGTCTTAGATTCTTCACCTTTTTCCTGTAGTCTCTGTCCAGTTTTTCTTCATCCGAGCTCTCCTCTTTTTCTGGCTCAGCAAGCGGGTTTTACCTTTATCAGCTTTTGGACTGGGAGATTTTGCTACTGTCAAAGTATCAACGATTGGAGTTTCAGAGTAGATGACCTCTTCGTCCGTTTCAGTGTCCTCTGAGTCCTCGTCCAAAAGCTTTTGTTGCGGTTCAGGTTTGGGAATAGGGATAGCATCTTTTGAAGGAATTTTCCTTTTGAGAACATGAGTCCTCTTAGGATACTTTCTCGTACTCTCAGTGCTCGTGACACTTCCTGCACTGCCTCTCCTGGTTTTCCTAGTAGGTGTACCAGAGGGCTTTTCATCAATGAAACCTACTTTGCTTGCTTCAACAGCTACCAGATATCGTTTGTATGAATAGAGTCCTTTGATAGCATCAGTAAGAAGATGATCTGGCAACACTACACCTTGTTTCTTCGTTGTTGAGTCCTTAAATCGGCGGTGAGTGTGGGCTCATACAACACGGAGTGTTGGTTGGGGTCATCAAGTCTCAAGGGAATAACAGGATTATACCCTAGAGCTCTTTGGATCAACGATCGGTGTATCGATATACGGGATCTTGGTGCGGGTTTTTAAGGTAAGACATCATGTCATCCCATATCAGAGCTTCAACTTCTATGTGTTTCATGTTGACCATAACCCAAAATATTTGTAGTTCCATGAGCTTGGGATGCTCATGACCACTATCACGTCCGGAAATGGATTTGGCAATCATTATGTAGAGGGTTCTCCATGGTTGGGGAATGTTCTTGAGATCCACAGATGAGTGCTTTGTGATTACCCCGGTAGCTTCATCATAGTCGATGTCGACCATGAACGGAGAACGACTTCTTCGTTGGAGTAGCATTATATTCGTAGGCTCGATGACAGGAATAAGAAGAATAGCCCTCAAATCTGGCGGCGTGATGGTGACTTGTTTGTTGTTAAGCGTCACCGTCACATCATTTTGACCTTTGACCTTATGTATTGTATGCGAATTGGATGAATGTAGATCTGCACGATGGCAGAATTTGTGAGCATGTTCTGGTAAGCGTGAGTCTTCAGAATATCCACTGCAATCTGACACGAAGACTCAGAACAAGTGAAGTTGTCAAAATCAACTCTGAGGTTGTTCTTTCCGATCTTCATTGGGTAACCATTAGGGAAGATATCTTCAACAGTGAGAACATTTGGTGCATCCACATTTTGCATTTGAACATCCATATCGTGATCTGAAAGATATTTAGCCAAAAGAACCAACATATCGAAAGACATTACGTTAGTCAATAGTTGATTTTATTGTCTATTTATTTCGTGATATGTCAATGATTGTTACGAGTCCAATGTTACTTGTTAGTCCAATAGTCCAAAGACGTCGTGACAAGTTTCGTGAGTAGATTAACTTTGAGTTTTAAAGTCCAAGTTTTCACTTATTTTCACAACTTATTAAACATTTAAGCTTATTAGTGACATTTTGGTTTCGTGACGTTATGATTTATTTATTTACAAGTTTGCAAGCGTAACAATTCATAATTTTGGTTGATCTAAGGCTTAGGCGTAAAATTACAAGCTTATGCGTAAACAGTAGTGGTTATACGCGTAAGCATAAGCTTATGCATAGGATCTTGACATATGCGTAAGAAAGGTTACGCGTAGGAAAAGATGGCCTTAAGCATAGAGCTTACGCGTAAGCGTATATGGAACCTTACCGTAAGGCTTACTCGTAAGAGTGAACCTTATGCGTAAAGGTTACTGTTTACGCATATCCTTCACAGGATACGCGTAGTCCCCTTTGTAGAACCTTACGCGTAAAGGTTATGCGTAAGATTTCTCTTACGCATAACATTCTACGCGTAAAGTGATCCTTATGCGTAGAAGCTCAATTAACCTTGATTCTGAATTTTCACGCGTAATAAACCTGAAATAAATTCATCATAATATCATCATTAACACATTTATTCAATACATTTAAGTTTTAACCGGTTATCTCAATCAGATATGGTTACGCGTAAGATTGGCTTACGCGTAAAAACTTAAACCCTAGAATTCAAATTTTATGAGTAATGAATCTAGCCATAGGATTGACACCAAAAGTTTTCTGGGATAACTAGGAGGCCTAAGGATATGTTTCCAACAAGTTTTAACATCTGAAACCACACAAATCAAGAATACCCAATTCGAATGAGTTTAAACCCTAAATTTCAATTTATCACCATTTGTTGTTTCTGGGTATGATTCAAGAGTGGATATGGTCAATTAAACATATAAGAAACATAACACAACCAACTAATATACCATAAACTCTCCCAAATGAAAACGCCCAATTCACACGTATAAACCCTAATTTTGAAAATGGTCAATTCGTGTTTCTGGGTGGTTTTTTAAGATAGAAACTGTTTAGGTATGATTATTCAAGCATTTTAACACCCTTTTTATCATCACAAACACCCAAATGATGATCTTGTGTTCATACGCTTATGCGTAGAACACAAGAATGATTCAACCACAAAATTTAACTGTTGGATTTACAAATAAATCAAAACCATTGTTTGTTATGACACAAGGAATGATTAAACACTTACAAAGTTGAGATCAAACACACGGTTTTGAAGATGGATTATTAGGCGTAGGATTTGGTGGTTGGGTAATAAATGAGAAAGTTAATGAGTTTGGTGAAAGACTTTTATTAAAATAAGTTTAAACTTTTGACAACTTTAGTCCCTCCACCTTAACCATTTTCATCCAATGTCCATAACTTCCATTTTGGTTACGCAAAGTATGATATTTGGAAAGAAACTTGACAACACTCCCCCTCGACTTAAGAAATAATGAAATTTTATAAATTTGAGTCCGGGGAGTGTCAGTAAACCAGAAATGTGACCACCATTATCAAAGAAACAACCGGGATGATGTAACATGCAAGTACAAGGTTTTATGAAACCGAAAAATATTTACTTTCTCCCCCTCAACACTTGACCGAGAAAATACTGAATTTTGAAAGAGTAAAGTGTTGACGGAAGATTTGTACTTGCCATGATAAAAGAAATATTGAAAGAAGAATATTTTTGTTGTTTTATCAGATTTTATATTTTTGTATTTTGTTTTTGAAAATATTTACAAAAGTTGTTTTGGTGTTTGACTGGTTTTAAGAATGTTTTAAAAGTTCATCCAGTTCATCTGGAGTCAAACACCGCATACCAATCTGGTGGACCAACTCATTAAACCTAGCATGAGCTAAGGCTTTGGTGAGAAGATCTGCCAATTGGTAGTCAGTACCCACAAAGTATAATTCAACGGTACCCTTTTCCACGTGCTCCTTGATGAAATGATATCGAAGATTGATGTGCTTTGATTTTGAATGTTGAACAGAGTTGCACGAGATCGCAATAGCACTTCGATTGTCGCAGTACATCGAAATTCTGTCAAGTACATAACCATAGTCTTTGAGTTGTGTTCTCATCCAAATGACTTGAGCACAACACGCTTACATGGCTACATATTACCTTCAGTTGAGGACAACGATGTACAATCCTGCTTCTTCGATTGCCATGACACCAGTTTATCACCAAGAAATTGTAATGCTCCTGAAGTACTTTTCCGTGAATCTAAGCATCCGACATGATCAGCGTCTGAAAAAGCTATTAGTTCAAAACCAGAATCCTTCGGATACGAGATCCCCAAGTTAATGGTTCCCTTGATGTATCGGAGGATTCTTTTAGCCTTAGAGAGGTGGGTTTCAGATTGGTCTTGACCGATAACGGGAGCAAAGATATACTGAAAATACAATGTCAGGTCTACTGGCTGTTAGATACATGAGAAACCCAATGATACTGCGGTATTTGGTAGGGTCAAACAATTTCCCATGCAAATCAGCATCCAGTTTGTTAGTGTGTGTCATTGGTATGGCATAGGTATCACAACTTGTCATTCCATGTTTGTTTAAAATTTCAAGGGCATATTTGGACTGACTTAGGAAAATACCACGGGGTGATTGATGAACTTGTAGTCCTAGAAAGAACGTAAGTTCACCCATCATGGACATTTCAAAATATTTTTTCATTAGTTTTGAAAAATCGTTTGAGTATTTAAGATGTGTTGACCCAAAAATGATGTCATCCACATAAATTAGAACGATTAAAATGTGTGCCCCGTGATATTGTATGAAAAGTGTAGGGTCGACCGAACCTTTGACGAAATTATTGGCGATCAGAAAGGATGATAACTTATCATACCACGCCCGAGGAGCTTGTTTGAGACCATAGAGAGCCTTCTTCAGTTTGTAGACATGATTAGGGAACTCTGGATCAACGAATCCTTCTGGCTGGCTGGCTAACATAGACCGTTTCTTTCAGTTGTCCATTGAGAAAGGCAGTTTTGACATCCATCGAAAGACCGTGATGTTCATGTGAGCATAGCGCCGAAAAATCCGTACTGACCTCAAGACGAGCAACGGAGCAAATGATTCTTCAAAGTCAATACCCTCTTCCTGTCTATAACCCTTAGCCACCAGACGTGACTTATTTCTGATTACGGTTCCTTCAGCATCCAGTTTGTTTTTCCAAATCCATTTGAGACCAATGACGAACACCCCTGTTGGTCTTTCAACTAATTCCCATACTTCAAGACGTTTAAACTGATTGAGTTCTTCTTGCATGGATTCAATCCAGTTGTCTTTTGTCATTGCATCTTTAATGCTTTTAGGTTCAGATTGGCAGACAGTAAGTGCATAAATGCAATGTTCACCGTCTGTGTGAAGACGTTGTCTCGTAACGAATGGTTGATTCGGGTTACAAATAATGTTCTCAAGAGGATGGTCTTTCGTCCAACGATGTGTGGAAGGTTGATGTTGATATACATTCTGCAGATTGGGAGGATTCAAATGGCTTGTAGATGATTCCGTAACATCAGGTGCAGCAGTTTCATTAGCAAACGGGTTGAAGAACGCATTTGGATCATAATCTGCAGGTGGGGGTACTTCATTGTTCAGAACATCATCAGTTGGTTCAGCGTCGTTGGATGCGGTTTGTTCAACCGTTGTTGTAGAATCAACTGGTGGTGCTTCCTCAACAGATAGTTGTTGTAGCGGTGTATCGGTATTGGAATATGATCGGGTTGAGCGGAGGAAACATTGGATACACACGGAGCACGTTCATCAATATCATCACTAAACAGAGGAGCAAATAGTTGTTCCATTTGACGTCGAGTTAGTTGTAAACTAGGTTCAGCTGATGATGGGGTTTGAGGGAAGTTTAAACGGTTATGACCGGGTTCCAAGCTGTTATGCTCAGAAGCCATCTCTGTAAGCTCATCGAAATGTGCATGAGTCGTTTCCATAATCTCCTTTGTACGACGATTCCAGATCCGAAAACCCTTAGAGTTTTCACAATATCCTACAAAGACTCCAATGTCAGCTTTGGCTTTGAGCTTTGTTGGGTTTTTGGTTCCTTGAATCAAGAATTATTCTAAGTACTGGAAATACAGACAGAGTTGATATAACCACGGACAGAAGAATGGAACCACGGATGAAGACAAACCGCGGCTAGTAGTTTTGTGTAACCACTGATAATGTAATGAAACCACTGCTAGTCTTGTATAGTTTGGTTTAGTATTATGTATTAGATAAATATGGAAAAGATATTTATCTTGTAGGTTACGTATTGTATTATTTAAAGGACTCCTTAGCCTATAAAAGGAGGTCCTAGGTTATATTAGATATACGTATGTTTTATATCTAAGGTCGATACACTTCAAGGTTGTAAAACCCTAATACTGGTTAGAGTATTCGTATTAATAATAATATTGAGGTGTTGAATGTTTATTGTTCTTCTTCTTAAGATTAAGTATTAAATTCCGCGTGATACTTAATAAGTTCTTGTTTAAAGTCAGTTTCTATATTAGATCGTTTGCTCAACTGGGATCAACAAGTGGTATCAGAGCTTGTGATCTAGAAACTGTAATCAAGAAGAAGTCAAGATGTCTGACGAAACACACATGGTTACTGCTTCAAAGGTGCCCATGCTTAAGCATGGTGAGTACCAAATCTGGAGAATGCGAATAAGGCAATATATTCGTATGATTGATTATGCTCTCTGGGATGTTGTGGAAAAAGGTGATACTCTTCCTAAGAAGGGTGAAGATGGAAAAGAAATCTCCATTGTTAGTGAGATCGACAAGGCTAAGAGAAAGATGGAGATTAAAGCTCATAGTATTCTCTCTATGGGAATACCTAATGAATATGCTTTGGACTTTGAACATTATGAGTCTGCTAAAGAGCTTATGGATGCTATAGAAACAAGGTTTTCTGGTAATGAAGCTACCAAGAAATCAAGGAAAAATATGCTCAAGCATCAGCTTGTAAACTTCACTGCTCTGAGTGGAGAAAAACTAGATGGCACCTATAACAGACTTCAAAAGCTTATCAATCAATTGAAGTCAGTGGACTACAAAGTTGCTCAAGAGGATATTAATCTAAAGTTCATCGAAGTTTATCACGACTGGGCTATGCATACTGTTGTGTGGAGGAATAAGGATGACTTTGAAAAGATGACTCTGGACAATCTCTACAACAACTTGAAGGTATATGAGTCGAGAACAACATTGTGGTACATCTTCATCTAGCCAAAACATTGCTTTTGTTTCCACTAATCACAAGAATTCACAAGATGTATCCACTGCTGCCTATGGTATAACAACGGCTATTGCAAACAATACCACTGTTAGTGATAATGTCAGTGATGGTGCAATTTGTGCTTTTTTGGCTGATTTAACTACCGTGTTCTTGTTTTAAATCAAGATCTAGATCAAATTGATCCTGATGATCTTGAGGAGATTAATCTTCAATGGCAAATGGCAATGTTGACTCTTCAAGCAAGGAAGTTTCTGAGAAGGACTGGAAGACAGGTCAAGTATGATGGTAAAAGAAGAGCTGGGTTCGACAAAAGCAAGATGGAGTGCTTTAACTGCAAGAAGAAGGGTCACTTTGCAAGAGAATGTCGAGCACCTAAGAGGATTGAAGGCATCAAGAAGATCACTGAAGAGTCTGCTCCTTCTTCAGCATTGGTGGCTCAAGATGGTCTTGGTGATTATGACTGGAGTGATGAAATTGAAGAAGGACCCAATGCAGCTTTTCTTGCTAGTGAAGCTTCAAAAGAGCATAACTTTGCTCTAATGGCATATGCTTCATCTTCTGGTTCAGATTCTGAGGTATCTAATGATTCTACTTGTTCTTTTAAGTCATGTCATGATAACTTAGAATCTCAAAAAGCTATCACTGAGAGTTTAAGAAAAGAAGTAGAAAGATTGTCTATGGACAACCTAGGTTATAGAGTTGGTCTAGAAAGTGTGGAAGAGAAGCTAAAGTACTGTATTAAATGTGAGTTTGAGTATGTAGATAAGATCAATATACTAGGTGGTGAAATTGATCTTAAAGATAGAGAGATTAAGATGCTTAAAGATAAACTAGCAGAGGCAGAGAGTGTAAAACAAAAGGCCCTAGAAGAAAAAGAAAAACATGTTGTAAGGGTAGCTAAAACACAATTTGCTTCTGATATGGTTCATAAATCTATAGAGAGTCATTTAATGAAAAAGGGTTCTGGGATAGGATACAATAATATGCCCCTACCAACTCTTATGCAACATGCACCATCTCCAAAAGAGCTCTCATTTAGTAGTGAATTTAGCTTCAATAAACCTGTAGGTGAGACTAACAAGAATGAATCACCTAAGATAAGTCTTGATAAATCATCGATGCTCCCATCATTAAAGATTGGGAATCAGATTCGAGGAAGATAGATCTGTATCAACACGACTGAGAAGATAGAACCTCTTAAGGAAGTTGATACTAAGCAAGCCAACCTTGTGCCTAGATTTGGAGCTCAAATTGCTAAGAAAGTAGTAGAGTACGAGGAAGTACCTAGGGACAGATAAAAGATATATACCTAGGGAAACCAGAGAAACTTCAATGGACTAATTTCAAATAGGTTAGGAGATGAGTTTCAATGTGTTAAAAAGGCTTGTTTTTCATGTGGTAGTTTTGAGCACTTACAGAGAAACTGTTATAAAAACAGACCACAAGTTTGGAATCATTGGAGGAGGGTAAATCACCAAAACTTTTCAAAGAAAACAAACCCTCATCCTAACAGAAACATGATTCCTAGAGCAGTGTTAATGAGGAATGGAAATACAAAATCAATTGTCATTGCTGCACCCAAATGGGTTCCAACCACTGCTAAGAAAAATGTAAACATTGCTAAGCAAACTGTAAACCCTGCTAAGCAAAGTATCACCAATGATACAAAAGAAGTTTTAAAAATTCCAAAGGTGATAACTGATACAGTGGTTGGAAAGCATTTTTATCTTTGTAAAGGCCTCAGCTAGTTGGCAATGGAAACCTAAGACCAAGGTTTTACATCATGTCAACTGTGCATCAATGAACCTAAACAAATTTGATTATATTGATGCACAGATGAGCTAAAAGACAAAGGAGTTTTTGATAGTGGTTGCTCTGGGCACATGACTTGGGATGGGAGCAACCTGGAGGATTTTAAAGCTTTTGATGGAGGATATGTGGCATTTGGTAATGATCCAAAGGGAGGAAAGATACTTGGCAGAGGCACAATCAGAACTGGAAATTTAGACTTTGAGAAGGTCTATCTGGTACAGGGACTTAAGTATAATTTATTCAGTGTTTCTCAAATGTGTGATAAGAAAAACTGGGTACTTTTTGGTGAAACTGAGTGTGTGGTGTTGTCACCTGAATTTAAGATGCCTGATGAGAAGTATATACACCTAAGGGTACATAGGAAAGAAAATATATATTGTTTTGATCTTAAAGATGTAATTCCTAATAGGTCTTTAACCTGTTTGTTTGCTAAAGCATATGTGGATGAGTCTAAGTTATGGCATAGAAGATTAGGTCACCTCAATTACAAAACAATCAATAAACTGGTAAAAGGCAACTTAGTGAGAGGGTTACCTTCTAAGGTTTTTGAGTGTAAGGAACTGTGTGTGGCTTGTCAAAAAGAAAAACAACATAGAGCTTCTTGTAAGACCAAAACTGTCAACACCATTACACAACCACTGTTTATGCTTCATATGGATTTATTTGGACCTACCTAGTTAAAATTTTGTTAGTATACGATGATTATAGTAGATTTTCTTGGGTATACTAAGTGTGAGACTAGTGAGATTCTCCATTACTAAGATAGAAAATCTAGTAAATCATAAGGTAAAGATAATCGATATGATAATGGCCCTGAAAATCACTAATTGAGGCTAGGACAATGTTGTCGAGTCTAAGTTACCAACTACCAGGTGAAGTGCACTTTGCATGTTATGTAGAAGTTATAGTAGATTTTCTTGGGTATACTTTTGGTAGTAAAGCCAAGTGTGAGACTAGTGAGATTCTAAGGATTCTCCAAAGGAGTTCTATTTGGTTGAAAAGTGGAGTTCACCCATCATTCGAAGCAAGGTCCCACTGCTTAAACACAAATGCAATGAAGATAGATTGGATTCCCGGTCGTTAAGTCCCACGGAGACTCAATGGTGTGCAAGCAACGATAATGATCATGATAGTGTAAAGATAATAAAAAGGTTATAAAATAAAGCGACTTAAATACGATGATATTAAATAAGCTATCACTAAATTTAGTGATGAACGACGTTAAAATAAAAATAACGAACGCATAAAATAAAAAGTGTTACCTATATGAATAAGATTAGAAAAGTAAAATTATTTTTAAAACTATTTATATAATTATTATTAATTAAAAACTATTTTAACTATTTAATAAATACTCTAAAATAAAATAAAATGTGAAATAAGACTAGAAAAATAAAATTAAGACTTAGAAAAATCTAAAATAAGATAAAACTAATTTTTGAAAATATATTTTTTGACTTTTTAGTATTTATTATTAATTTAAAACTATTTAAAACTAATAAAAATGCTAGAAAATGCTTTTTAAACTAAGAAAATTATGGAAAAATACTTTTTATGACTTTTATATTTATCTTAACTTAATAAAAATGAAAAATTATTTTTTTTGAACTTTTTCTCAATTAAATGCAATTAAAGCTAATTAAAAATGATTAAAAACTGTTTTATTTGAAAAATACCAAACAGTGTCTAAAAATTATGAAAGGAAAAATAGAAAAACAAGGGCCACTATCTTGAGCTAAAATAAGAGGCTAAGCTCTAGTGTACCAACTGATAACATAAGCTGTCTAAAGCAACTAACTACAACTATTCCTCGCTAGTACCAAGAATAAGCTTACCAACTACCTTTTAGGCTTATTCAATAAGCAACAGGAAAACTAAAAATGTGGTCCTCTAGTCCACTGGCAAAAGGCACTGCAGTGGTTATGTGCAAAATAGACCAAATAGTAAGCTTATTGACAGATAAGCTACTAGTGAAGGACAACTAACTAAACTAAATCTAAGCCTAAATAACAATTTGAACCCTAAACAAGTAGATGGTGAACAAGCACTTACATGATAGGAAGCCAATGAAAAAGATTGCTAATATCCTAAAACCTAAGCTTTGAGGTGTCTACACTATTCACTGTTGGGACGAAATGATTTGCAGATCTTGAACTACAACCATAGACTACCTAGGCAAATGTTTTCTAAGATTAAGAAAGCTGATATGAGTTTAAAGAGGTAAACTATGATACTAATTGACTAAACTGAGGCTATTCTTCTAATAGTAAAGCCTTGGAATTTAGAGTATACAATAGGAGGACTAGAATTGTTAAGCTAAAAGAGAACTTACATGCATAACATCAAATACAAACAACATTCAATTTAGAAAATTGAAAAGACTCCTGAAATTGAATACTTAAAAAGTACATGAGACCTGAAATTTAAAAGGATTTACTAGTCGACATTTTCTAAAACTAAAGCTACACTACTTTTCTTTTTTCTTGCATCTCTCCTTCTTTTATAGGTGCTCGATTATTATTTCCCACTTAGATTTAAGACCATTGATATGCTAGCCTTTGGATGGGTTTTGGCCAAATCAGGTTTAGTGATAAGGTGAGGAGGGCTTATGAGCTATCAAGTGGAAGGAGAAGGTATCATTGCTGGTTATTAGTAATAAAAAGGTTCACAACAATTTTCCAAGGTACTCCAAAATGTTAATTAACAAGGACCAATGCGAAAATGCCATTATCTCAAAGTTATTTCAAAAAAGACAAGCTTCAAAATTACAGGGGATTTGTCAGCAATTTTCGGGGCCAACGATTGAAACTGAAAGGTAATTTTCTCAAACTTTTGACATTATTCACCAAAGGACTAAATTTGACAACTTATGATTTTAAAAGGACCTTTGGTGACTTTTCTTTTGAAATTTTATTTGGTTGATTTTGAAACTTGGGGACTAAAAAAGCAAATTTGATATGTTTTCATCGATTTTGATATTTTTGCATTTCACATAAAACGATTTGTGATATTTTGATCATTTTGATGTGTTTCGAGATATTGTACAAAAATGATGAGTATTTAGACACTCATCAATGATGTATTGAATACTGGAGGCAATGTTGATCATCATCAAGATAAGGATGAATTGTTGAAAGATAACTTCTGTCGGTAGAAGAAATTGAAAAGAAGAAAAGGCATTCGAAAGCATGCTAAGCCAAATCAAAGCACGGGTTATAATGAAAGCAACGCTAAGCCAACTTCTACCACTACCGATATCGGTGAAACCACGGTTGTAAGCTGATGATAGTACTTTCTTTGGGCCAAATGCAAAGCCATTATTTGGTGAAGAGGAGTATCCACATGATCCTGATATGCCCGCTTTGATTGAAATTGATACTCCTACTGATGATGAAGACATGGATGATTTCTTTAATGCTGATTTTACTAATTTGGAACATGTCATTCATGAAAGTCCTGTTACCTCAACAAGGATTCATAAGATTCATCCTAAGGAACAAATACTTGGAAATTTGAACACCCTGTTCAAACAAGAAGCAAGGTTTAGAATACAAAAACCTTTCCTGAACAAGGTTTCTTTGCAAGATCACTTCACAAAATAAATAGTCATAAAGATCTGCAAAATTGCTTGTTTGCATGTTTTCTGTCTCAAAAGGAGCCCAAGAGAGTTGAAGAAGCATTATCTGAAGAAGGTTGGGTAGAATCAATGCAAGAGGAGCTTCTTCGTTTCAAACTTCAAGAGGTTTGGACATTGGTTGATCTTCCAAATGGTAAGAGGGCAATTGGGACAAAATGGGTGTTCAGAAACAAAAGAGATGAAAGAGGTATTGTTGTGAGGAACAAGTCAAGGTTGGTTGCTCAAGGATACACACAAACTGAAGGCTTGGATTATGATGAAGTGTTTGCTCAGTTGCAAGAATTGAGGCTATTAGATTGTTTTTAGCTTATGCTTCATTCAAGAATTTTGTTGTGTATCGGATGGATGTTAAAAGTGCATTTTTGTATGGCACAATTGATGAGGAGGTTTGTGTTTGTCAACCTCCTCGGTTTTGAAGATCGATCATCCTGACAAGGTTTACAGGGTGAGAAAGGCTATGTATGGGTTGCATCAAGCTCCAAGGGCATGGTATGAATGCCTATCTACTTATTTAATGGACAATGACTTCAAAAGAGGGTTAATTGATAAGACTTTGTTCATTAGGAAGCACAAGGATGATATTTTACTGGTTCATGTTTATGTAGATGACATCATCTTTGGCTCAACCAATAAGGAGTTATGCAAAGATTTTGAGAAGCTTATGCATGATAAGTTTCAGATGACTTCTATGGGAGAACTCACTTTCTTTTTGGGGCTGCAGGTTCAACAAAGGACTGATGGTATCTTTATTAGTCAAGACAAGTATGTAGCAGATGTTTTGAAAAAGTTTGGGTTTCAGGATGTGAAGAGTGCTAGTACACCTATAGAGACTCAGAAACCACTGCTACCAGATGATGGAAGTCCCAAAGTTGATAAGAAGTTGTATGCAGTCCATGATTGGATCTTTGATGTATCTCATTTGCATCTAGGCCAAATATTATGTTCTCAGTATGTGTGTGTGCAAGATTTTAAGTCACACCCAATATATCACACATGAATGTTGTTAAGAGAATATTTAGATACCTTAAAGGTCATCCTAAACTGGGCCTTTGGTACTCTAAGGATTCTCCTTTTGATTTGGTGGCCTACACAGATAGTGACTATGCTGGTGCTAGTTTGGATAGGAAGTCTACAACTCAAGGTTGTCGTTTTGGGAAGCGAGACTTATTTCATGGTAGTGTAAAAAGCAAACTATTGTGGCAAATTCTACAACTGAAGTTGAATATGTGGCTGCTGCTAGTTGTTGTGGTCAAGTTCTTTGGATTCAGAATCAATTGCTAGATTTTGGGTACAATTTTATGCATACTAAGATTTACATTGATAATAACAGTACAATTTGCATCATTAAAAATCCTGTTTTACATTCTAGAACTAAACATATAGAGATAAGGCATCATTTTATTAGAGATTGTAATGAGAAAAGATTAATTCAAATGGTAAAAATCTATACTGATTTCAATGTTGCTGATCTTCTCACTAAAGATTTTGATGTGGGGAGGTTTCAGTACCTTGTTGTTAGTATAGGAATGATTAATCTCTAAATCTCAACTTGTTTTGTAAAAGTTTGTATAAGACTTGGACTGTTATTATGTGATCTTAGTATTGTTATTTTTGTTTCTAACCAGCGATAGTTTTGTTCAAACCACTGGTTGTTGCTCTGTGTTTCCACTAACCATTTTGCAGATAAAAGAAAGTTCAGAAGCAAAAGAAGTATCTGAAGTTAATTTTTCATTCATTCAAGAAGCGGTTACTGACTTACAACTTACAATTAACTTCATATGCTACTACAATAATAGTTCTATACAAGAGTTCCTAAACCTATCCTAGCTCATATCTACTGCTGGATATGCATGACCATGATATGCATGACCAGTACGACGAGCTAAGGATCAAAATGGGAAGGATGGATTGATGAAAACGAAGATGATGAAGATGAATACAGCAGATGGGTTTGTGATATGAGAAGGCTTCTGTTGACCCATCTCCTCGTTCCACCATAAAGCATCACTCCATCTTCCTTTTACCCTTCCCCTTTACGATATGAGATGAAGCACCAAAACCTGGTGCAGAAAGACCAAGAACCACCTCTCTGTTCTTTGGAAGTGGTGGATTTTTAGCTCGTGGTCTTGGTTGAGGGTAAGATGATGAAGGTTTTGCTTTTTCAAATTCCTCTTGAACCAACCTATTGAAGGTTGGCTCCAAACGCTCAATGGAATCATCTGATCCTCTTGATGACTCACTAGGATCAACCACACTATCGTCTTCATATGATGGAATAAAAGGGGATTTTCTTGGTCTTGGTTCTTGTGGAGGTAGATACAGCCGCCATGGGTTTGAATCATCACTTGATGATGATGATGATGATGATGAGGATGAAGAGGTTGATAGATCAATGACCTCTGGTTTATTCCAACTGGGATTCCACATGGTGCTTGATTGTGGCTTTTTGTGGAATTAGGGTTTTGATTTTAATTGGTGTGTGCGTTATATGAGATTTGGGTTCTATTTATAAGCAGAGATATGGCTTATGTAAGTAAATGAGGGGCAGGTTAAATGTGGTTGAGGAGTTCATGAGTTCATTAGGCTTTGGACTAATATTAATACTGGAAGTTGACCATATTGACTTATCTTTGCTAAACCATGGATAGGTCATTTGGAACCACTTCTAGCTTTTTCTAACCACTGATAACAATAACTCTCTTTTCTGTGTTTGGTTTTTATTTGTGTCTTGCAGGTATGAAGGATTCTTGTACATTGGAGCTATTGATGTAGTTAGCTGCTAGTGTTTGTTAAAAAACAAAAAAAGGTTGTGTAATCCTTCATATTTTTGTGGGATCTCTCTTATTTTGACACAGATTTGCTTGTTGTATCTCTTGGTCAACTGATTGAAGTGAAACATTGTATCCACTTATAGTGTGTTTCAAACCGGGACGGCAGTCAAACCTCTGATAGAATACTGCTTATTTTTGGATACTACAGGGGCTGTTTGGTAACTTTGGTAAAAGTATATTTATCTCCCCCAAATCACGGATGGATCATTCAATTGGTCTTCTAATCACTTCAAATTGGCGCTCTACTTTAACCCTAATCACTTTCCTTTGCATAATTCACATAAACCCACATCTTTCCCATCATCAAAAACAATGGCGACCCAGTACTCCACCACACATAACCTTGTTGCTAATCTTGTCAAGAATGCTAAATCTGAAGGTTTTCATCAAATGATTGATTTCCTTCTTCATAGTTCTATTCACTATGCTATAACCGTTACTCCAACCATTCTTTAAGCCTACATACATCAGTTCTGGAGGAATGCTAATCTTGAAGAGGTTGATGGAATTGAAGTGTTTAGCACTGTTGTGGATGGGAATGCTATTTCAATTACTGAGGAGATCATTAGAGAGGTTTTAAAATTTGATGATCCTGATGGTATTGATAATCTTTTAGATCTTTGAGATTGTTGCTTTGGTTTAGAAAGATTAGGCTATACACGGGGGTGCTAAGGTACAATTTTTCAAGAGTTTGTTTTCACCACAATGGAAGTTTTTGATTCACACATTGTTGATGTGTATGAGTAATAAGACCACAGGGTTTAATGATTTTCCTTCCAAAATTGCTACTGCTATTATTTGTTTGTCTGATGGAAGGAAGTTTAATTGGTCTAGGATGATTTATGAGGGGCTAGTACAAAACATTAGGAAGAAGGGTAAATACTATTTATATCCTAGGTTTGTTCAACTAATTGTGGAAAGTCAAATAGAGGAACCTATTGAGCATTCTAGGGAGTATGAAGTACATCATATGCTTCCTAAGGTTTTTGCACATATGAGGAATCAACCACAAAATGTACAAATTAAGGATGTTCCTTTATTTCCCATATGCTTACTTTGCCTGCTGATCCTGAGTTTGATGAAGGTCTTGAATCTCAACCTTTAGTCACTGCACCCACTGCTAGTACATCTGAACCCACTGCTAGTACACCTCAAACCACTGACAGTACCCTTGCAACCACTGTTAGTGAAACTCAACCTACTTCTAGTCAAACCCAAACCACTGTTCAACCAATTGTATGGACTAGGAGACTGAAGGGCACCAAGCTACCTCAGGCTGGTGTTAGTGGTGTTGATCATGAGGCTGTCACATGGAGTGGAGGTGACATGATTGGAAGGGCTTCCACTACTGATTCATGCTTAGATACTGATCAGGATAGTGGCAACATAATTAAGACCCAAACTTTGGCAACTCCTAATGTGGAGAGTTCCTTGGAACTTAACACAGGTGGAGGAATCCCTAGCCAACTGGCTACTAAAGGGTGCATAGATGATCAGGCAAGGTCTGGTGCTATGTTTACTTTATCCAAGGATTCACCTCTCGGACCAGTTAACACAGCTCGAAGTGATGAGGATAGGTTGGAACATGAAACTGAATTGACGGATCATGTGATAGTACATGATGACTTTTCCAATGAACCACCTCTCTGACCAGTTCACACGGTCGAAGTGGGGAGGATATTCTTGAACGATTTAATGAATTGATGGCTAAATGTACCAAATTGGAGGAGACAGTATCCAGTCTTCAGGAGTTTGTTGTTTTTCAAGGGAAAGATATTAAAAAACTGAAGCACAGGGTATTGGTTTTGGAAAAGATGAGAAGGCCTGTGGTTGCTGCTTTAAGGCAACTAAGGAGAAAGAAAAAGAAGGTGGACTCTTCTCCAGCTCTGAATGTGGAGAATGTATCCAAACAGGGGAGGAGTGATGGAAGTGATGGCATGAATTCAGGGGAGGCTGTAGATTTATCTATGGAAGATGTTGGTAGTGGAGATCAAGAATTTTTGGTATCTGATAAAGCTGGGAATGAGGCTGTTCTTGAAAATTTGAAGACTATGGTAGAAGATAAAGTGATGCAGAACACAACCACTGCTAGTGTGTCTACAACCATGGATAGTTTTCGTGAAACCACTGCTGCAGTTTCAGAAATGGCTAATGTACCCACTGCTGTTCTAACTACTTCCACCATTGTTACAACTATCTCTGTATCACCACCTAAATCTAAAGAAGTTGAAAAAGAAGCTGCAAGTACATTGGTTAATCTAAGTAAAACCTCAGCTAGTTGCACATCCATCATTGCACATGTTTCATCTATTAAATCTACTGCAACCAAACCCAAAAGAAAAAGTTTAGTTATTGATGAACCTTTAAGAAAGAAGGTGACTCAATCAGTTGTTGGAAAAGGTAAAGGAGTTGCAGAACCAGAGTTGAAGTTTAAAAGTAAAGCAGAACAGGTTGCTTATGATGAAGAGTATGTAAGACATATGTTAGCTGAAGAAAAAGCAGCTTTAGAGAAAAGGAAGCAAGAAGAAGAGGAAGCTAGTCAGAAATGGTTAGCTACATGGTATGAATCACAAAATTATCTTCAAGCTTCTCAACAAATTAATGATGAGTATATTGCACAAGAATGGGCATTGTTGGATGATGAGGAAAGAGCTAGACTTTTGGGTGAATGGGCAAGGAAGATCAGTAAAGAAAGGAAACAAGTTATAAGAAAGAAACCTCCTACCATTGCACAGATGAGGAATGTATTGATTAAGATTATTAAGAATTCGGAATACATATTTCGATAATCTTAGTAAGTGTTCATTTGAAAGAATTCATGAGATTTATCTGAGATGTATGAAGATTAATAATGATGATTTCTGTCCAATGAATTCTAAAAAGAAAAGGAGTGGATTCTAAGCACACAAAGAGAAAATCGAGGTTCAGGAGACATCCGATTCTAAAAGATTGAAATTAGTTGAAGATGGTAATCAAATTATTTCTTATGAGTTTGAGCTTAATGGAAGTGAAGGATGTTGGAAAATTCAAAGACTCAACAATGAAGTTTATGAGTATAATAAATTTTCACAAATGCTTCAGTATTGTGATAGAGATGATTTGATGAATCTTTGGATACTTTATAAGAATAAGTTTGGTGAAGAACATCCAAATGATTATCATGAGAGGCTGGTTTAACATCATTTGAAGATTTTATTTGAACCTACTCATGATGAACCTGAATGGAAAGGACTCTACAATGGTCATGTTACAAGATGGTTTTTATATCAAACTTGTGGAGTTCATGTTTTAACTGTTTTTGGAGAAGTTATTCATATGCTTGTAGAAGGTGATTATCCTCAACTGAATAAGTATCCAGGAGTTATTGCTCAGATGATGAAGCCTGGTATTATCAAGATGTTGTTACCCTATGATGTTCAAGCTTACAATTTGTTCTTTGAAGTATGAGAATATTCTTAAATCTTGTAAGTGTTTGGCTACATCCTCCAATTCAGATGTTTTGAGCTTAAAGGAAACTTGAGAATTCTGTTGGAATGTATCAAGTTTAGGGGAGGATTGTTGGGTTTTTGGTTCCTTGTATCAAGAATTATTCTAAGTATCTTGGAACTATGGACATAGTTGATATAACCACGGACAGAAGAATGGAACCACGGATGAAGACAAACCGCGGCTAGTAGTTTTGTGTAACCACTGATAATGTAATGAAACCACTGCTAGTCTTGTATAGTTGGTTTAGTATTATGTATTAGAAAAATATGGAAAAGATATTTATCTTGTAGGTTACGTATTGTATTATGTAAAGGACTCCTTATCCTATAAAAGGAGGTCCTAGGTTAGATTAGATATACGTATGTTTTATATCTAAGGTCGATACACTTCAAGGTTGTAAAACCCTAATACTGGTTAGAGTATTCGTATTAATAATAATATTGAGGTGTTGAATGTTTATTGTTCTTCTTCTTAAGATTAAGTATTAAATTCCGCGTGATACTTAATAAGTTCTTGTTTAAAGTCAGTTTCTATATTAGATCGTTTGCTCAACTGGGATCAACAAGCTTACCAAAGTCATCACGGTCATTATTCGGATAACAAATGGATCCAAATACATGAAAGTGTTTGAGATTTGGTTTACGGTTGTGGATAAGCTCATAAGGTGTTTTGTTGTGGCGCTTAGTAATCATTGAGCGATTCTGAGTGTAGCATGCAGTTGACACGGCTTTAACCCACAAGTAATCAGGAAGTTTTGCATTGATTAACATTGTTCTTGCAGCTTCCACTAACGTACGATTTCGTCTTTCAACAACTCAGTTTTGTTCTGGTGTATGTGCAATAGATGTTTGATGCCCAATTCCCACTTTCTCATAAAATGCACGAAGAGTTTGATTCACAAATTCAGTTCCTTTATCGTTCGATTTGTCATTGTGTTCGAGTGAACTTGAATTTTCATGAGAAAGGTGATGATCATCTATGGAGCTTGATCTTTACTTCGAAGAAAATAAACCCAAGTCCATCTTGAGTAGTCATCTACGATTACCAAGATGTAGCGTTTGCCATTAATCGTCTGCACGCGCATTGGGCCACACAAATCCATGTGAAGATGATGAAGCACATCTTTGTGAGTACGTGTTCCACCTTTGAAGGAAAGTGAGCACGAGTGCTTTTCCGTTGTTCACAAGCTGAGCAGAGGTGATCTTTAGAATATCGGAATCTTGGGAGACCTTCAACAAGTTTGTATTGAGCAAGGTTGGTTATGGTTTGAAAGTTTAAATGTAAGAGACGACGGTGCCATAGCCAGGATTTTGTAGATGTAGCCTTAGAAAGTAGACAGATGGGAGATGAAGCAATCATGTCTTGTATTGAGATAGTGTAGAGACTTGATGTGCGTTGACCAGACATAAGATCGTTTCCTTGTAGATCACGAATGAAACAAGTTTTCTCCCTAAAAGCAACTTCCAAATCTCCATCACAGAACTGACCAACAGAGAAGAGATTGTGACCAAGGCCTTCCACATAATAAACCCTACTGATTTCGATGTTGCCATTGATGTAATCTCCGTAGCCCATGATAGTTGCGAAGTGATCATTCCCGAACCTGACAGTGCCAATGAAGTTTGAAATAAAGTTTGATAACAGTTTGAGATTGTCTGTTATGTGCCGGGAACATCCGCTATCAACAACCCAAAGGATGATCTGTATCACCTGCATTACAGACAGACGGCACAGATGGAATAGAAGTAGATGTGGAACCCGAAGAGTTAGTGGGTTCCAAAACAGTTATAGTAGAAACACACATATCAATGATTTTAGGTATCCATTTAAATTCAAGTGTATTATGTAAGCATTTCTGCCATCTCCAACTAGTCTTAGCTTTGGTCTTAGTGAATGCACTAGGTGATAAGGTCTTCCTAGGAGGTGAAGGGGGTACTATGGATACATCAATGCTTGTAGTTGGAACACTAGAGGGTGGTTTACCTAGCACAGACTTAGAAGCATTAGTGGGCCTAGAGGTATTCCGTTTTCTATTATTCCGCTTACGATTCAAGATAGCCTTAGCAACACATCTATCATGACATCCAGAAAACATACTTTTACGACAACCAACACAAGAGGCTTCAAACAAAACATTAAGAGTACTAAAAGATTTAGCATTCGTTACATCACTTTTTTCATTACATTTGTCAGACACAATATCTAAAGTGGGTGCAACTTGAGTTTTATTCAAAGACCTAGGGTGTTCTTCTACTTTAGCATTCTTTATTGTTCTTTTCTTATGTCGCAACTTCCTATTCTTCCTTGTATTGCTCCTAGGCTGTGAAGTGCGGGCGTTGGGAAAAGAGGCAACTATTCTTGTTTCAGTAGAGGGAAGCACATTAGTATCTTGTGGGCTGTCATTAGATGTACTAGAGTCATTTTGAATTTGTGTAGGTGCAGTTACTACAGTGTTACTATCCCTATCTTGTTTAAGTTTCACCAACTCTATTTGTAGATCATGGATTTTGTGTAACAAATCTAGATTTTCAGAACGAGTGAGACCATTTCGTCGTAAAACATCTTTGGTGTAAGCGAGATGATCATCAAGGTATTTTGACGCTTTAGCATGAGTCTTTTTTAGTGAATCAGATGACACTATGTGCCTTTTTAATTTTTGAAAGTTCTTGTTCATATTTTGAGACTTGACACTTCAAAGACGCATTTTCATCATCCAGTTGCTCAATTTTTGGATTAAGAGTTTTGGTATGCAACTGGTGAAGTTTGTTTTGCCAAGCGAGTTCACGAGTGTGACAATCTTTTTGACACCATTGAAGACGACGTTTTGCATTTGAAAGCTCGTTTAACAATCGCTCATTTTCAACTTTTAAAGACTTGATTTGTGACACATTATCAGTATTCTCAACATTTTCAACAGAATCAACAGAATCAGCAGAGATATAATCAAATGCATATGCAACAGAATGAAGTAACACAATATTATGGATATCAGCATAGATAACATCTTCCAAGAGTCGATCAACATCTTTTCTCAACATTTTCTTTTTACGTTTAGTATTTGAAATCGATGTTTCTGTTTGTTCGAAAACTCTTTTCATAAGTCCAAGTTCCTTGTGAAAATCCCTTTCCCAATATAGTGCACAGTTTTTCAAATTCATGACATGTGGTAAAAGTATTTTCTGAAAAATATCTCTTTGGGCACGCGCTTGAGGCGATTGAAAATGTTCAACTTTTATTTCAGAATTGATTTCAATTTCACGTTCCAAAAGTTTGATGTCCGATAAGAATGTTTCAAAATATTTTATAACTTTACATTGTTCGGCTAATGGCTTTATTTCACTGAGTGAAGGTAAAGGACCATTAATTTATGCAGTATTGGAAAGGGGACCCTCATTAGAAGACTCATAATTAGGTGTGATAACCCAAGGTGTGTTAGAAAAATCCTGTTGAGTGACGAAAGTGACGGCTTTTGAATAGTTAAATGGTTTGTTATAAACAACATTTTCCAATTTTGACCGACTCTCGTCTTCTGCATCTAATTCCTCTTGACGATTGTATTCAACAACACTCATAATGGAATCATCAATTCTATGTTCTGCACTGTAAACTTCCGGATTTGGTTTGAATGCTCTATTTGAAAACTTAGGTTTGTAATCAGCAAGATTCGGTCCATATCCATTTCGATTTGGTTTGAAAGCAAACTTTTGAATCATTGTGATTGATTCACCATGTTTATAAACAACAGTTTTAAACTCTTTGATTTTGTTTTGTAAGTCGACAATTTCCTCAAGATAGTCATCTATTCGTTTCGTTGAATGCTTTTTGTACTCAGAAAACTGTTTTTGACAAGTTAACAACTCATACTTGTCTTTCAGTTGTTCTATTTGAGACAACAAAGCATTCTTGGATGCGACTAGATCACGTATCTGTCGATCTAATGATTTTTCGTTTTGGTAAGATTTAGCAAAAGCGACTTCAAAACCTTGTTCACGTTTTTCTTGAGTTTTAAAAACGTTGAGTTGTCGTTTTAAGCATTCAATATCCCTGGTTAACAGTGCATTTTTATTTTTTAATTGCTGATTGATGTCATTGTATTTTTCTAGTCTTGATTCTTGGTCATTAATTAAGGTCATGAGCTCAAGATCTGGATTAGGCATAGTATCAATTTGTGCAACGTGAGTCTCAACATGATCATTATTCAGATCCTCAAGTATAACCACGGAGTCAACTTGATTATCAATGGTAACCATAAGGTCATCTTGATCGTCAAATATAACTACGGGATCTAGTTGATTATCATCAGAATGAGATGTGGATGGCTCATGTTGAACAATCTGATCCTTGTCGGATGCAGATGTTGGCGGAGATATCAGATCATTAATGAATATAGTTTGATCCGGTACCTGAGACAAGCCATCAGTGTCATACACTGGGACTGTATCACTCATGTGGAGTTCATGCATGTTTGCCATCAACATTACTGCCGCATTAGCCTGAAAGTCCTCTATATCATCATCAGAATCTGCATTTGCCATGAAGCTTTGTTCCTTGTTGGTAAGAGTTCCACCAGCTTCATCCTTAAAAGACAAGAGTAAAGCCTCTTTGTGATAAGCACTACCTCTTGTCCTCGGCTTTGGGCATGCATTAGCCAGATGACCCTTCTCATTATAGTTATAACAACGAAGACCATTAACCCCATTCTGAGCATTACCCTATTCAACCACTTGAGCCCTTTGTTGTTGTGGAGCACCCATGTTATTCCTTCCCATTGGATTAAACCCTTGACCACCGCCCATCTGACGAACATTACCACGATTCTGAACTTCAACACGTCCATTGTTAACAACAGCCTGATTCCTTGTGTTAGATGAAGTACGAATGCGATTGTTGGATTTGTTAGAGTATCGGCCGAAGGCTCTAGCAATCATGACAAACCCTTGTTGCAATGCATTGAAAGGTTCTGCATCTTCATTGGATTCACTGTAAAGTGCTTGATCATTGTTGTTGTTGTATGGAACCAATTGAGTTTCTTGAGATTGTTGCTTTGATGGATCATATGGTATGATTGTTGCAGTTGGTTGAGCAGTGGGTTGTGGAGGATTTGTGAATACAGTTTGTAAGGTCGGGAATTGAGGATAACAAGCTTGAGCCCACAAAGCTAATTGTTGATTATCCGGAAGTGAAGGCGAAACAGTTTGTCCACGGATAACCCTTTCTTTGTCAACTTCTTTTTTATGAGGCTTCAAATAGTCGTACAACAATCCGTATGTAGCATGATGAAGATTCTTTGCTTGACGGATGAAGATGACATACTTTTCCCAATCAGGACCAAGACTACTCAGGAACTTAGTGTTGACTGCAATTCTTGGCATAATTATGTTATGTTTTTCCAAGTCATTGATGATATCTGAAAATAGATGATGATATGATTCTAATGTCTCTCCGGGTTCAATCATGAAGTGTTCATAAGCCAAGTAGATTTTGGATTCCATATCTTCTTTGTTGAGTTCAGTGCCTTCCATGAGAAGATGAATATGTTCCCACATTGCCTTAGCAGTCTTTTAAGCATCAACACTTCGAAGGATCGGATTGGGTAATCCCAAAAGGATGTATTGCATTTCTAGTTCATCGGCTTCAAAATGTAGAAGTTCATCACCAGTGAGGTCAGTGAGACGTGCAATGTTGGTGACATCACCTCTTGGTGGATTGGCATTTGGATCTCCGGGTGTAACGATAGTAGGCATCTGAAATTGAC
Source organism: Chrysanthemum makinoi (assembly GCA_910596185.1). NCBI lineage: Eukaryota > Viridiplantae > Streptophyta > Magnoliopsida > Asterales > Asteraceae > Chrysanthemum > Chrysanthemum makinoi. Next base: position 236,020,206 of record OU343224.1, on the reverse strand, counting down.
CTTCCAGGATGACCTTCTTTAAGAACTTTCCATATGGCTTCTTTAGATCACAGAACCTAAAGAACCTTATCACCCATAGATCATAGTTTCCGGGAGTGAGCATTGGAGGTCTATCAAGTGATCCAGCCTCATGAATGGATTGTTGGCAACGTAAAGCTTCACACATCTTTGCAAACCAAGACGGTTCCTTCATAGTATTCCTGGATGGATGTTGATTGTTAAAGTTTGTGTAGGGTTGTACTTGAAGACTAGATGGTGGTTGAATCATTTGTGGTTGAATTTCTCCTTGTTGTGGAAAATGTTGTTGTTGAAATTGTTGTTGATAAACTTGTTGTTGTAGATTGAATTGTTGTTGTTGAGGACTAAGTTGTTGTTGTTGTTGTTGTTGAGGATACACATGAGGAAAGTAGTTAGAGTATGGTGGTTGAGACATCTTGAAAAAACTTGTGTTGTAAAATGGATCTTTGTAGTCGAGTGAAACGTTGTTGATGAAGAATCCTTAAGCGTAGAAATCAAGCTTAGGCAAAGAAAACCTTAGGCGTAAAAACACCAAATTACGCGTAAGAAGGAATCTTACGCGTATGATTAGCTTACGCGTAGGGTTAAGGACCTTAGTTTATGCGTAAAACAAAAGCTTAGTAGTAGAATGCTTAGGCGTAAGATTTGCTTATGCGTAAGACAAGGCTTAGGCGTAAATAAATGCTTATACGTAAAGGATTCTACGCGTAAGATAGTGCTTAGGCGTAAAAGCTAGGGTTTTGCCCAAAAATCCTTTACACTTATTCCAGTGTAAAAGATATCCAAAGTCGAAGTGTTTTCAGGCTTATCCAAGCAAGAAAACACTGAGTAAACCAAGATGTTAATACAAATAAGCCGTAAAAACGTTTATTTATATTTTACGATCTTCTAATGTTTTGTCAATAACAAACGTAAAATCATATTAACGAAACAAATAAAATACGTAAATGGTTTGAACTAATAGTTTCTAACATATTCAAATTTTCACATAAAACACTAAAACAAGTATAAGTGATTTTATGATTTAGTAATACATATGTACAACAACTAGTGTTTACATATTTGAGTAAAATATACACATAACTAGTATGTAGTATATTGGGTAACTAGCTTATAAGACCCGTTGACACCGGGTTATTTTTTTAAAAAATAGATAAATGAGATGATAATAAAAGTAATAAGATGAAAAAAGATGTTGCAAAAAGATAAAAAATTAGTATGTAAACAAAATAAGAAAAATAATGAAAGAAAACAAATAGTGAATCTGTTATTTATTAATATGAAGTCATAAGTAAAACATTTGTGTGAATTACAATAAACATGTAAAAAACAAATTCGTATCACATTAAGTGAATATCCGAACATACGTGTTGATAACTGATCAAAGACCGTGAAGAACCTCTTTATAGACTACATTTGTAGTAGTCTTCAATAAATTACTATCGGCATCAGAAATAACAACCTTCAAACCCTTTTTGCTTTTTACGCGTGAAAGAGCCACATATAATTGTCCGTGTGTGAAAACAGGACGTGGTAGGTATAAACCAACTTTCGAAAGTGATTGTCCTTGGCTCTTGTTTATCGTCATGGCAAAAGAAACTGACACAGGAAATTGTTTGCGCACGATCTTGAGTGGTAAATGTTTATCCGATGGAGTAATTTTCAACCTTGGAAGTATAACCGTATTCCCAAAATGTGTTCCGTTAATTATTTTGGCTTGAATAGACGCACGCGTTAATTTAGTCACTTGAAGCCTTGTCCCATTACATAAACCTTGTGATTGATTAATGTTTCTCAACAACATTATTGGGACACCGACCTTCAATGAAAGCCTATGGTTTGGAACACCCAAAAATTTTAATCCGTTGATAAATTTCGGTGAAAAAACGGATTGATCTATAGAACCACCACATTTATTTTATATATGTTGTCACAACTAAGATAAACCATTTCCTCACCAGGAAAGGTCTTGAGCAAATGATCGTTAATAGTATCAACCACTTCATTAGTTGGAGCAAGAATGGCCTTTTCCTGGAAGTAGGACAGATCATGTATGTTATTCAAAAGGTTTGGGTAAGTGAAATGAATAACAGATTGTACCAGATCATCAGTTTCATGTATTAGAAAATCTTCGGGTATATCTATCAAAACCTCTCCGTCGTGTGATCCTCCAATCTCTCCATATCCTACTTTCAATATCCAATCCGCAAATTCCTTTATCTCAGTTACATCTTCGGGGCGTGATCCAAAAGTTAGGCGCATGTTGGCGGTTAATTTTAAGACTTTGCAGTGATCCCACAAGTATATCCAGTTCTGCTCATCATATAGGAAGTAGATCCAGTTCTGCTCATAAAGAACAATCATCTAAAAAATAACAATTCATCTAAAAAATGCCAAATAAAAAATTTAATATGGACCATATAGGAAGTACATGCAGTTCTGCTCATCAAAAACTAAAAAATAACAATTCATCTAAAAAATGTCAAATAAAAAATTTATTATGGACCATATAGGAAGTAGATCCCGTTCTGTTCATAAAAAACAACCATCTAATAAATAACAATTCATCAAAAAAAATGCAAATTTTTAGTTTTTATATGGACCATATAGGAATAGATCCAGTTCTGCTCATAAAAAACAATCATCTAAAAAATAAGAATTCATCTAAAAAATGCCAAATAAAAAGTTTAATATGGACCATATAGGAAGTAGATCCAGACCTGCTCAACAAAAAAAATCTAAAACATAACAATTCATCTAAAAAATGCCGCATAAAAAGTTTATATAGACCATATAAGAAGTAGATTTAATATAGACCATAATGATTAATCAGTCAGATAGGATTAAACTTTTTATTTGTCATTTTTATATGGACCATAATGATTAATCTGTCAGATAGGATTAAACTTTTTATTTGGTATTTTTTAGATGAATTCTTATTTTTTAGATGATTGTTTTTTATGAGCAGAACTGGATCTACTCTATATGGTCTATATAAAAAGTAAAAATTTGGCATTTTTTAGATTAATTTTTATTTTTTAGATGATTGTTTTTTATGAGCAGAACTGTATCTACTTCCTATATGGTCCATATTAAATTTTTTATTTGGCATTTTTTAGATGAATTGTTATTTTTTACATGATTGTTTTTTATGAGTACGACTGGATCTACTTCCTATATGGTCCATATTAAATTTTTTATTTGGCATTTTTTAGATGAATTGTTATTTTTTACATGATTGTTTTTTATGAGTACGACTGGATCTACTTCCTATATGGTTCATATTAAATTTGTTATTTGGCATTTTTTAAATAAATTGTTATTTTTTAGATGATTGTTTTTTATGAGCAGGACTGGATCTACTTCCTATATGGTTCATAATAAACTTTTTATTTGACATTTCTTAGATGATTTTTTATTTTTTAGATGATTGTTTTTTATGAGTAGGACTCGATCTACTTCTTATATGATCCACATTAAATTTTTTATTTGACATTTTTTAGATAAATTGTTATTTTTCAGTCCATGTTACAACTATATTATATCAAAGTTGAACCTGCCCGAAATCATTAGACGGCTAATGTGATATGGGTTGAAACTTCAATAAAAAAATTCCAAATGGTAATTTATTTATATTTTAGATAATTGTTTTTTATGAGCCATACTGGATCTACTTCCTATATCGTTCATATTAAATTTTTTATTTTGCATTTTTTAGATGAATTGTTATTTATTAGATGATTGTTTTTTATTAGCAGGACTGGATCTACTTCCTATATGGTCCATATTAAACTTTTTATTTGGCATTTTTTAGATGAATTGTTATTTTTTACATGATTGTTTTTTATGAGTAGGACTGAATCTACTTCCTAGATGGTCCATATTAAACTTTTTATTTGGCATTTTTTAGATAAATTGTTATTTTTGAAATGATTGTTTTTTTATGAGCAGAACTGGATCTACTTCCTATATGGTGCATATTAAACTTTTTATTTGTCGTTTTTTAGATGAATTGTTATTTTTTTAGATGATTATTTTTTATGAGCAGGACTGCATCTACTTCCTATATGGTTTATATTAAACTTTTTATTTGACATTTTTTAGATTAATTGTTATTTTTTAGATGATTGTTTTTTGATAAACAGAACTGGATCTACTTCCTATATGGTCCATATTAAACTTTTTATTTGGCATTTTTTAGATGAATTGTTATTTTTTAGATGATTGTTTTTTTATGGGCATGACTGGATCAACTTCCTATATGGTCATTATTAAACTTTTTATTTGGCATTTTTTGGATGAATAGTTACGGAGTATTTTTTAGAAGATTGTTTTTTATGAGCAGGACTGGATCTACTACCTATATGGTCTATATTAAACTTTTTATTTGACATTTTTTAAATAAATTGTTATTTTTTTGATGACTGTTTTTTGATGAGCTGAACTGGATCTGCTTCTTATATGGTCCATATTAAACTTTTTATTTAGCATTTTTTAGATAAATTGTTATTTTTTAGATGATTGTTTTGATGAGCATAACTGGATCTACTTCATATATGGTTCATATTAAATTTTTTATTTGGCATTTTTTAGATAAATTTTTATTTTTTAGATGATTGTTTTTTATGAGCAGAACTGGATCTACTTCTTATATGGTCAATATTAAAAATTTTATTAGGCATTTTTTAGATAATTGTTATTTTTTACATGATTGTTTTTTATAAGTAGGACTGAATCTACTTCCTATATGGTCCATATTAAACTTTTTATTTTGCATTTTTTAGATAAATTGTTATTTTTGAGATGATTGTTTTTTGATGAGCAGAACTGGATCTACTTCCTATATGGTGCATATTAAACTTTTTATTTGTCATTTTTTAGATGAATTGTTATTTTTTTAGATGATTATTTTTTATGAGCAGGACTGCATCTACTTCCTATATGGTTTATATTAAACTTTTTATTTGACATTTTTTAGATTAATTGTTATTTTTTATATGATTGTTTTTTGATAAACAGAACTGGATCTACTTCCTATATGGTCCATATTAAACTTTTTATTTGGCATTTTTTAGATGATTGTTTTTTATGGGCATGACTGAATCTACTTCCTATATGGTCATTATTAAACTTTTTATTTGGCATTTTTTAGATGAATATTTATTTTTTAGATGATTGTTTTTTATGAGCATGACTGGATCTACTACGTATATGGTCTATATTAAACTTTTTATTTGACATTTTTTAAATAAATTGTTATTTTTTTTATGATTGTTTTTGATGAGCTGAACTGGATCTGCTTCTTATATTGTCTATATTAAACTTTTTATTTGGCATTTTTTAGATAAATTGTTATTTTTTAGATGATTGTTTTTTATGAGCATGACTGAATCTACTTCATATATGGTTCATATTAAATTTTTTATTTGGCATTTTTTAGATAAATTTTTATTTTTCAGATGATTGTTTTTTATGAGCAGAACTGAATCTACTTCTTATATGGTCAATATTAAATTTTTTATTTGGCATTTTTTAGATGAATTGTTATTTTTTAAATGATTGTTTTTAATAAGCAGGACTAGATCTACTTCCTATATTGTTGATATTAAATTTTTTATTTAGCATTTTTTAGATGAATTATTATTTTTTAGATGATTGTTTTTTATAAGCAGGACTAGATCTACTTCATATATGGTCCCTATTAAACTTTTTATTTAGCAATTTTTAGATGAATTGTTATTTTTTAGATGATTATTTTTTATGAGTAGGACGGGATCCACTTCTTATATGGTCTATTTTAAATTTTTTATTTGGTATTTTTTAGATGAATTATTATCTTTTAGATGATTGTTTTTAATGAGCAGGACTGTATCTACTTTATATATGGTACATATTAAATTTTTTATTTGGTATTTTTTAGATAAATTGTTATTTTTTAGATGATTGTTTTTTATGAACAGGACTATATCTACTTTCTATAGTGTCCATATTAAATTTTTTATTTGGTATTTTTTAGATGAATTGTTATTTTTTGAATGTTTGTTTTCGATGAGCAGGACTGTATCTACTTCCTTTATTGTTCATATTAAATTTTTTATTTGGCATTTTTTAGATGAATTGTTATTTTTTAGATAATTGTTTTTTATGAGCAGAACTGGATCTACTTTTTATATAGTACATATTAAACTTTTTATTTGTCATTTTTTAGATGTATTGTTAGTTTTTAGATGATTTTTTTTTATGTGAGCAGGACTAGATCTACTTTCTAGATGGTCCATATCAAATTTTTTATTTGGCATTTTTATTATGAATTGTTATTTTTTAGATGATTGTTTTTTATGAGTATGACTGGATCTACTTCATATATAGTTCATATTAAATTTTTTATTTGCCATTTTTTAAATAAATTGTTATTTTTTAGATGATTGTTTTTTATGAGCAGAACTGGATCTACTTATTATATGGTCAATATTAAATTTTTTATTTGGCATTTTTTAGATGAATTTTTATTTTTTAGATGATTGTTTTTAATGAGCAGGACTGGATCTGCTTCCTATATTGTTGATATTAAATTTTTTATTTGGCATTTTTTAGATGAATTGTTATTTTTTAGATGATTATTTTTTATAAGCAGGACTAGATCTACTTCCTATATAGCCCCTATTAAACTTTTTATTTGGCAATTTTTTGATGAATTGTTATTTTTTAGATGATTATTTTTTATTAGCAGAACTGGATCTACTTCTTATATGGTTCATATTAAATTTTTTATTTGGCATTTTTTATATGAATTGTTATTTTTTAGATCATTGTTTTTTATGAACAGAACCGTATCTACTTCCTATATAGTCCATATTAAACTTCTTATTTAGCATTTTTTAGATGAATTGTTATTTTTTAAATAATTGTTTTTTGATGAGCAGAACTGTATCTACTTCCTATATGATCATTATTAAACTTTTTATTTGGCATTTTTTAGATGAATTGTTATTTTTTAGGTGATTGTTTTTTTATGAGCAGAACTGGATCTACTTCCTATATGGTCCATATTAAACTTTTTATTTGTCATTTTTTAGATAAATTATTATTTTTTAGATGATTGTTTTTTGAAGGGCAGAACTTGATCTACTTCCTATATGCTTCATATTAAACTTTTTATTTGGCATTTTTTAGATAAATTGTTTTTTTTAGATGATTGTTTTTTATGAGCATGACTGGATCTACTTCTTATATGGTTCATATTAAATTTTTCATTTGACATTTTTTAGATGAATTGTTATTTTTTAGATAATTGTTTTTTATTAGCAGAACTGGATCTACTTCCTATATGGTCCGTATTAAACTTTTTATTTGGCATTTTTTAGATAAATTGTTATTTTTTAGATGATTTTTTTTATGAGCAGGACTGGATCTACTTATTATATGGTCCATATTAAACTTTTTATTTGGCATTTTTTAGATGAATTGTTATTTTTGAGTAGGACTGGATCTACTTTCTATATGGTCCATATTAAATTTTTTATTTTGCATTTTTTAGATGAATTTTTATTTTTTAGATGATTGTTTTTGGTGAGCAAGACTGGATCTACTTCATATAAGGTTCATATTAAATTTATTATTTGGCATTTTTTAGATAAATTGTTATTTTTTAGATAATTGTTTTTTATGAGCAGGATTATATCTACTTTCTATAGGGTCCATATTAAATTTTTTATTCGGCATTTTTTAGATAAGTTGTTATTTTTTGGATGATTGTTTTCGATGAGCAGGACTGGATCTACTTCCTTTATTGTTCATGTTAAATTTTTTATTTGGTATTTTTTAGATAAATTGTTATTTTTTAGATAATTGTTTTTTATAAGCAGAACTGGTTCTACTTCCTATATGGTACATATTAAACTTTTTATTTGGCATTTTTTAGATGTATTGTTATTTTTTAAATGATTTTTTTATGAGCAGGACTGGATCTACTTTCTATATGGTCTATATCAAATTTTTTATTTGGCATTTTTTAGATGAATTGTTATTTTTTAGATGATTGTTTTTTATTAGCATGACTGGATCTACTTCATATATGGTTCATATTAAAATTTTTATTTGGCATTTTTTAGATAAATTTTTATTTTTTAAATGATTGTTTTTTATGAGCAGAACTGGATCTACTTCTTATATGGTCAATATTAAATTTTTTATTAGGCATTTTTCAGATGAATTGTTATTTTTTAAATGATTGTTTTTAATGAGCAGGACTGGATCTACTTCTTATATTGTTGATATTAAATTTTTTATTTGGCATTTTTTAGATGAATTATTATTTTTTAGATGATTTTTTTTTATAAGCAGGACTGGATCTACTTCGTATATGGTCCCTATTAAACTTTTTATTTAGCAATTTTTAGATGAATTGTTATTTTTTATGTGATTATTTTATATGAGTAGGACAGGATCCACTTCTTATATGGTCCATTTTAAATTTTTTATTTGGTATTTTTTAGATGAATTGTTATTTTTTAGATGATTATTTTTAATGAGCAGGATTGGATCTACTTTATATATGGTACATATTAAATTTTTTATTTGGCATTTTTTAGATAAATTGTTATTTTTTAGATGATTGTTTTTTATGAGCAGGACTGTATTTACTTTCTATAGGGTACATATTAAATTTTTTATTTGGCATTTTTTAGATGAATTGTTATTTTTTGGATGATTGTTTTCGATGAGCAGGAATGGATCTACTTCCTTTATTGTTCATATTAAATTTTTTATTTGGCATTTTTTAGATGAATTGTTATTTTTTAGATAATTGTTTTTTATGAGCAGAATTGGATCTACTTCTTATATGGTACATATTAAACTATATATCCTTCCAAAGATGCAAAATTGCATATATATCCTTTGCATGCATAAAAATCATTGTACTATGTGCATCAAAAATTTGTAAGAAGGATATATATGGAATTATTCACCTTTGGAGGGATATATATGCAATTCCCCCTAAACTTTTTTTATTTGGCATTTTTTAGATGTATTGTTATTTTTTAGATGATTTTTTTTTTATGAGCAGGACTGGATATACTTTCTAGATGGTCCATATCAAATTTCTTATTTGGCATTTTTTAGATGAATTGTTATTTTTTAGATGATTGTTTTTTATGAGTATGACTGGATCTACTTCATATATGGTTCATATTAAATTTTTTATTTGACATTTTTTAGATAAATTGTTATTTTTTAGATGATTGTTTTTTATGAGCAGAACTGAATCTACTTCTTATATGGTTAATATTAAATTTTTTATTTGGCATTTTTTAGATGAATTGTTATTTTTTAGATGATTGTTTTTAATGAGCAGGACTAGAGCTACTTCCTATATTGTTGATATTAAATTTTTTATTTGGCATTTTTTAGATGAATTGTTATTTTTTAGATGATTATTTTTTATAAGCAGGACTGGATCTACTTCCTATATAGTCCCTATTAAACTTTTTATTTGGCAATTTTTAGATGAATTGTTATTTTTTAGATCATTGTTTTTTATGAGTAGGACATGATCCACTTCCTATATGTTCCATTTAAAAAATTTTATTTGGCATTTTTTAGATGAATTGTTATTTTTTAGATGATTGTTTTTAATGAGCAGGACTGGATCTACTTTATATATGGTACATATTAAATTTTTTATTTGGCATTTTTTTGATGAATTGTTATTTTTTAGATGATTGTTTTTTATGAGCAGGACTGGATCTACTTCCTATATGATCCGTATTAAACTTTTTATTTGGCATTTTTTAGATGAATTGTTATTTTTTAGATGATTGTTCTTGCATCATTTAAAAAAAAGGGGTATAAATTCATAACTAAAACTTCTAAAACTAAACCTTCAAACTGCTTGGTTTATAGCATAAATTCATAACCACCATCTTGAAATCTTCAACCATTCAAACTGTATCACTTTCATCTTCCTGCTGCAACCAAAAAACTAAACAACCACTTAACGGAAACAACTATTATTCATAAATTAATGTTTTAAGTTTAATGTTATAACTGTAACACCACTGCAGGGAAAACTTAGAGAAGGACAATTCCCATTTGAAACTTTAAGTTTCAGAAATTATTACGGTCACGTGAGATGTACTTGGTTGTAGATAAAAAATCAACTAATAAATTATGACATGTAACTGAAACTGATAGTTACAGAATTCCAAGATACATGCATACCTTTATTAGAAAGGTTTGGGCTTGAGAAGCAAGTTCCTGGCCCTCTCTTAGTAGTATGACAATTGATCTCTCCTTATCCTCTTCTTCATACCTGATGTTTGTTGTGATTTCTACCTTATCCCTTTTTTCCTGCAGCGTATTAGGCAGCAGAGGATGAAAACGTTACCTTTTATATATTCCATGGCCTGCATTACCTTTTATATTCCATGACCTGCATTACTTTTTTTTCCGTGATTATTGGTGCGTTTTGTGGTGTTTGATTATGTATATATTTTGGGTTTTTTTTTTTTAACGACAGCTGAGTATTCCCCGAGTTTCGTGATCTTCAATTTTATATTAAAGGTGGTGCTATGTGGGCGTCCGTGTCTGGCCATTATTTTTTTAAAACCCTTTGGAAGTTTGATAAAAAAAAAAGACCCCATAGTGAACAATAAATACATTGTCGATGACATAGGGCTGAAAGCATTTTATAAGGTAGCCCAAAAGAACGGTACTAAAGCTTATGTTGTATACCACATATAGATAGTCTTCAAACAAATGAAGCACACAAAATGTCATGTAAGTGGCAACTGAAAATCATACTTGATAAAAGCAACAGAATACGATAGATATTAACTTCAAATCCATAAATACTAAATATCCATACATAAGGTTTATGAGTAAAAGTGTTGCCATTTAGCAGCTTGTTTCCAAAGCTGATAAGTAAAAGTAAACAGAAATCCACTCAAATGGAGTACACATTACATTACAATCGTAGGAAAGAAAATCCGTCGACATAGTCTGAGACTTATGACAGCGGGATGCAAGCAAATTCTAGGTGTGCCTTCTTGCTCCGAAGGTCTTCAACGGGCAAATCCTATTTCAACAAGCTCTATTCATGGTTGACCCGCTTCATTTTGAGCACGTCTTTTATATTTCCACATTTGAAATGTCGCAAATAAAGAATTTGTAATAAGAGAATCTCTACCAAGAGTCTACTGCTACAATAGGTTAATCCACTGATCGCTGAATACCCGTTCACATTTGTACCGAAACCGGATGGTCATGCAATGGGGGATTACACTTTCGGGACTAATAACTCGTGTTAAAATCGGTTTATTACCACACCCTATTTGATTGAAGATAAAAGAAGCTCAAGTAACATCTTCACATCAGCAAATTGGCTACTAATTGGCACAAATTGATCCCATTCCAAACAAACTAATCACTTCACCACTGCAAGCATAGTACATTAGAACCATAGACGAACCACACGGACAGCCTTTTAAGCAAATAGAGATTCAATAACTTGACAGTGGGTTCAAGTTGACCATTATACAATTTATAGTAACGTATATTATCCGTAAACCAAAAAGAATTGTACTGCAAGATTACGTACATACCTGGGACCCCATATCATTTGTAATAAGCTTCTAATTTGTAGACATAACCTGAATTTCATCTCTTAACTTGGCTATTTCGTCATCTTTAGCTGCTAAAAGTTTGTTCATCTTTTAAAAGGCTTCTAGTTGAAACCTCATAATGGAAACTTCTCAATTCACAATCGTCATTTGTTCTGCCTTCAGCTAAAGATTACATGATGTCGTTTTGAACACGTGATCCACTTCAGTTATTTTTGTTAACTTTTTGAAGATCTGTTTGATCCTTCTGGGCATGTACACATTAGAATAGTTAGAACCAAAAACAACTTATGATATATGTTTCGGTATATCATTTTTGTGCAAGCATTTTAGTATAAGTACTATATTCACAAAATACTTTCAAAGCTAAGATTGTATATACGATCTTAAATGTTTGCGTTGACTTGAAAAACTTAACTGATGGTTATCATGTTGATCATGATAGTTAGAACATATTGATCATGATAGTTAGAACCTGCAACAATATGTTGATGTCAATCTACATAGCCAAAAATTATGTATCTTCTATTTTAACATAATCTCAAGGCCAAGGAGAATATAGTGCCGTTGATAGCTGTCGGTAATATGCAACCCTCATCATATCAAAACAAAAGCAAAATCACGTAAAAGGAATTAAGAAAGTTTAATAAGCTAACTAATATGATTAAATCACAGGCTTAAGTGAACCAACTATTATACCGTAAAGAATATATTACTTCGGATGGTTCAACAACTTGGACATAATAAAGGATCAACAAAGACGAACTATCTTTAGTGATTACCAAAACATAAATCAGTTTTCGCACACATATACTAATTCTATCAATAGGAAGAAAAAGTGTACTTACATGCGTAATATTACCCCGGTAACCATTAGCTACCATATTAGCAAGTCCGCGAAAACAAACCTTCCACCTGAATGAAACAAATGTAAACACATAAACATGACAATCTAAACATCCCTAAAGCCTTGTGTGAAGATATTGTTACAAACATAAGGAAATAAAGTAAAAATACAGCTCTCTTTCTAATACACTAAAAGCTTCAAGTTTTCCATATATGCAGCTGGCGCTTTTCCGTTAACTGAGGTAAAGAGGTCTTATACACAACTCAACTGATAAATTGTTGTGTAAAAAAGTTGGGCTTAAATAACAAATATAGTCCTATACCATGTGAAGACTTGGTTGTAATCTCCGAAACGAACCGACCTGTAACCAAGATCACCAAGAAGAAATGTTCACCCAACCTGCAACATCCGTATAACCAAACATAAATGTTCACCCAACCTGCAACCTGCAACTTGGACATAATAAAGGATCAACAAAGACGAACTATCTTTAGTGATTACCAAAACATAAATCAGTTTTCGCACACATATACTAATTCTATCAATAGCACTGCATCAATAGCACCTACTAATTCTATCTTTAGTCATTACAACTGACCAATGACGTAGGAAGAAAAAGTGTACTTACATGCGTAATATGCGTAATATTACCCCGGTAACCATTAGCTACCATATTAGCAAGTCCGCGAAAACAAACCTTCCACCTGAATGAAACAAATGTAAACACATAAACATGACAATCTAAACATCCCTAAAGCCTTGTGTGAAGATATTGTTACAAACATAAGGAAATAAAGTAAAAATACAGCTCTCTTTCTAATACACTAAAAGCTTCAAGTTTTCCATATATGCAGCTGGCGCTTTTCCGTTAACTGAGGTAAAGAGGTCTTATACACAACTCAACTGATAAATTGTTGTGTAAAAAAGTTGGGCTTAAATAACAAATATAGTCCTATACCATGTGAAGACTTGGTTGTAATCTCCGAAACGAACCGACCTGTAACCAAGATCACCAAGAAGAAATGTTCACCCAACCTGCAACATCCGTATAACCACGAATTAAAGAATACCAATTAAAACGAACCCAAATGAACATAAGCCCAAAAAAATATCAATTAAAGCACACCCATGCATTCATACGGTTAAAAATCTGATCCAGTAATGAAAGTGGATAAAAAAATTAACCCATACTATAAAAAAGGGTAATAATCTAATCGACCAACCAAAATAAAAATTTTTATAATTTCTTAGGTACCTGCTCCAGGATTATTTTTCGAGCAGCTTTTACTGGATCATAGTATATCTCCAAGTCTTGAACTATCATGTCTTTCTTCATGTTTCCCATCAGTATGGTTTCTCTAATAGCAAGGTTTAAGATGACATGAAAAAAAGGGTTCATGTTTATAATATTTTTTTTACCATAAAATAAAACTCATTCGTAGGTGTTGGAAAACAAAAAATGAAAACAACATAAACAATCACCAAAGAGTTTATGAAAGTCTGTTTACCTTTCTCTGTTGTCAGTCTGCATTTGTGAAGGCCTAAAAAAGATCTGCTCCTCGAAGACAAATCTCGCAGCCAATGTTTCACCTATCAAACATGTGGTAATAAAACGGGTTAAAAGTAGCAATCTAGCATACACATAACAGATGCCGACATATCAGTTAAGTTTAACTTAAATGTGCTTTGTTAGTCCTAGTTTGAGGAACATTGTCAAGGTATGTTTATGTAAAGAATTGACTATGCATATGCACGTGGAATCAAAAAGTATTATTTGTAAATCAAAAGAATAAAATAAAACATAGTTCCAAAAAAAATGTTCTAATGACGAAATTTACACGACTACATGGTAGGGAACATGAGAAAGACCTCATTTAGGGGGCGTCTCTTGACGACATCTTTGCCACAACATTGATGATAAGGGCTGCAACATTAATTGTTTGGTGGAATTATATGAAATTCTGTGTGTTTTCATAAACCTATCTTCCCCACGTAACAACCTGGTATGTTGCAGAAACAAAAGAATGATCAACTATCACCGTTGCATATTAGTATGTGTAAACATCTATTCATTTTTTTATTGCTATTAGTATGTGTATTTGCTTACGGCGAACAAACTTTTGGCTGATGTTTGTTGCGACTATGAAAATCACAGCCATGAATCTAAATTCTTATTGTCTCTATTGGTAGCAACATTTATTATTAGATAAAAAAAATAATACATTGATGTATCCATACCTATAACAGCTAAACTGTACAGAACACCGTTTTGATTACAAACTGCAACACCATTCTACAATACAAAGCTACCTGCAAAAAATAACGCAATTTCATACCAATATCTATAAATTTGTACATACAGTTAGTCAAATAACAAAAAAATCAACAACATGGAAGCCTACAATCAGATTAAATACCCGTAAAATAGTAGGAAGCATACATTCAGATCAAAATACCTATCACGAAGCTTGCAGGATCAACAACATGGAAGCCTACAAAAACAAAAATATAAATATAAACTAACTCTATGAAATCAGTTAATTATCAAAAAACTAATTACCTGCTATTGAAGTTGTGTTTTTCTTCAAAAATAAATCCGCTTCATATCAGGTTCAATATGTGAACTCGAGACCCTAAAACAATTAAAAAAAACAAATTTAGCTTAACACACATTTTATCAAACACGTGGTGTGTATAGAATACCCTCATTAATTCATTTCAAATCCAACTCAAAACTGCATCCCAAACGAAACATAAAAGCAGTTCATTCATATGGATACTGAGAGATAATTAACAAAAAGATTAGGATGTTAATCAAATAACAAAAAAAATAGAAGAAATCAATTAGAAATAAATATCACTGAAAAGGCAAAACCACAAATAATGAGATATACATTTTAACCCTACTAACCTTTACTAACCTTGAATCGAAGATATTTCCATAAAATCGTCCATCCTTTTTGGGTTTTAGAGCTCTGCGATGGACCACCAACGTTATATTTTTCAGGCAGATCCTACAAACTTATCACATACAAACGAATATGGAGAGTTATCAATCATGATCAAACACATTCAAAACATTAAAGAAATTACCTTTGTTTTGTTGAAACTCAAAATAGCTTTTGGTGGAGCGATGATTTTTGTTGAGATGGTTGATTGATTTTTATTATTTGGTTTTGAAAATTTTGTGACAGAAGATTGATATGTTTTGATTTGAATCCGATTATAGGAGGTCAAAATTGTAACGCAGAATTGAAATATTAATGAGTTTCCAAAACTTTTGGTGGAGCGGAGTATTGAAGAAGTTTTAGGAGTCACGTGATGAACACATTATATTTTTTTAGGATGTATTTGGGTGTTGGACATTTGTGTTAAATATGGAAGGGTTTTTAATAATAAAATTTAATGTTGTGCTTTAGGGGGTGGTATAGTATTTTCATATATTAGATAGTATAGATATAGATATAGATATAGATATAAATTGGTAGAAACTTAAGTATCACAACCCATTGGGCAAATACATTGAATGTAGTTGGGTACAACCCAAAATCCCATAACCCATGGATCTTGACCCGTAACCCATTGCATGACATCATGCTTATATTACATATGGATAATACCCATAACCCATGGATCAACCCATACCCAAGTGACTAAGTGCATTTCACTCAAAGATACATTGTATCTAGCTAAAGATCCATGGTTCAACCCATGACCCATGATCCATAACCAAAATACCCATGGGTAAAGAGGAGCGTTCCACGGATCGCTAGCTTTGTGCTAGCCGGATCCCAAGCGGAAGGGATCCGTGGGATCCGGGGAACAGTAGGATTTTTCCTCTATAAATAGTGAGCCATTTCTTCATTATTTCTAACCCCTTTGAAACATATTTTCTCCCTGAGTTAAAAACTCACTAACCTTAGATCCAAGAGATCTATTGATTCGATCGTTGTGAGTGTGGTGAAATAAACACAATATCAATATATCAAATTAAACGCAAGATTCGACAAATCAACCTTTTAGGAAAAGGGTTAACGTGCCAAAGCTCGCGAATGTGATAAAAGTGATACCGGAAAAGTGATTTCCCCGGGTCGTGTCCCAACGAGGTGTGAATGGAAGGTTTCGTTGAGTTTCGTGATTAGGACTTGAATTGGTTTGATGAATTTGGATTTGTGATTACGTTATTCTACAAATTAAAGAACTGGAATAAAAATAAAGCATGTAAAACAATCTAAACACTAAATAAACTACTACTAAGTCTAAGGAACAATAAAACTAAGCTAAAATACATCCTACGGTGTTAAAAGGCAAAAACGCGAGAACCCGAGCTAATCCCAAGCCTCGACAGAGAAAAATATGCAATTTAAGTCCTACGAGTGCAAAACTAATTTTCCTACATTCTACATGACTAAAAATGATTTTAGGAAAAAGCCGGGTATTTTTTCGACTTTTAATTTAATTACTATGAATTAAAACCTAATTAACACTAATTAATTAATTAAAAATACTAAGCTATTTTAGAAAAATATGAAAAATTCACAAAAAGTTCTTTGAATTATGCTAAACGTAGGAAAATTAAAAACAGTGATGATTGCTTTGGAAAATAAGCTCAAAATAAGCTAAAGAAAGCTTATCACCTAAACTGCCATACAGTACTTAAATATTTAATTATGCATGAAAATAATGAGACAAGTCCCAAGGGCAGTTGGTAAAGAGGTGTTGTGTTGGGTTTCTGAGTGAGGAGACCCAGGTTCGAATCTGGGCTCCTTCACTTTTTTGCAAACATTTTTTTTTCTTTTTTGATTTTCTTCTTTTGAAACTTGAAGATGGAACAAGATAAGCTGTTTTTTTTACAAAAAATAATCTTAAAAACTTGAAATTAAGCTGCTGATCAGCTTATTTATCCACTGCCAAGGACAGACCCAACCAAACACCACTTATTGAACTTGTAAGCACTGAATTAGCATGAAAAACAGTTGGGAAGCAAAATTTATGAACCAATAAGCTAAACACATGAGATTATCTATCTAAAATAAACTGAGAGCAACAAAATGAGGGGGGGAAAACAGTTGGGAAATAAGCTACACTAGTGGGGAATCCTAAACTACAAGTAAGGAAATAAGCAAGTGGAAAGAAAATAATAAGCACTAATAAGCAATAATGAAAGCTAACCTATTCTAAACACACAAAAAAAACTCTTAGGAATCTGAATAAGCAAAATCTAAAATCCTAACAAGCTAATGGGACACTGATAAGAACCAAAAAAATGGGATGTCTGCTGCTGTAACAGGGAATGAACAGCCCAATGGGGCTCTGTTTGAGCCAATCCTACAAGAGCTATAGTGGAAACTAGCTTTTGAGCTTAAGGGTTCTGGAAGATAAGCTGGGGGGCAAGCTTTTGCCCCCACTAAATCCTAATTAGATGCTAAACCTAATGAGCTAGGGGGCTGTGTACAGCAGCCGTTGGGACAGAGGTGGACTGATCACAGTTTTTTTTCTTTTTGCATATTACTTCTAAAACTAATGTTGCAACTTACAACTACTTGGAATTGCTAAAAGAAACAAAGTTAACATTTACTCTATCCATTTTAAGACCTAACATGGGTCAAAACTAGCTTTTGACCCGAAAAATTGTTGTTCCAAATACTACTTAGGGGCAGAGATGGGTTTTTTTTTTTTTTTTTTTTTGAAGTAGAAAAGTTCTAGGAACTAAAAAAACTGATTTCACTCTTAACAAAAGTTTCAAACAAGACTTAAAACAAGCTTTTGAATACCATGGACAGACTCACAAACATGAACGAGAAGTTAACTGCATAAAATTTAAGTAGTACTGGAATAAAAAAATAAAACAGAAATTAAATTGGATTGACTGAAATCAAAATGACATTTAAATTAAATTGCAAGAAAGTAAAGTGGGACTAGAACATTGACAAATTCTAGACAATGTTTTCGAATTCCCTAAACTACTATTTATACTAAACTTCAAAAGTGTCTTCTGGTCTTTTATTTTTTTCTTCATAACTTGTGCTTCTGTGCTTGTTATGTGAGACAAACAACCCAAAAACCAACTTTGTGCTTTCTTGAATTGATCCCAACCATTGAACAGTTAGGTATACTCTTGGAGTCAATCTGAGCCGTTTGGAGAGGCTTTTTTTTCCTTTGGATTGCCAAGGTGGCTTGGCATCTTGTGACTTTGTCTTGGGGAATGAGGATTAGGGTTCTTGGGTTAAGAGTCCTGAGTTTTGGGAACAGGGAAAGTGAAACAAAGAGGGAAGGAGGGAAAAGTATTTGGGTGGTTTTATTTTTCTGTGGGTGAGGTCAAATGGCCGGGGTCCAAAACAGGAAGTGGAAGGGCTGGTTTTAATAAATTGATTTTTATAAAAATTGGATTTTGAGGAAAATAGGATTTATTTTTGGATTTTGGTTTAAAAGGACAAAACGGTAATTTTAGGTTCCGGGAAAGGGTAATTTTGAAATTTTTGGGTTCGGGGTTAGGTTTTAAGATGGATTTCCCAAACTCACTCCAAAAACGTGTCCGCGTCTTCAATTGGTCATTGATCGTAGAAAATCACATCCCGGCACCGGCTTTTCAGCACTCTTCTGATTTCGGCTCGATTTTGCTCGTTTTCACTCTGTTTTCAATCCTTTTGTACCTGCAAGACACAAAACACACTCCGAGGATATTTTTAACATATTTTGATCATATTTGGGTGTTTTTGGTCATTTTTGTGGTCTTATGTGGGTAAAAACGATGAGTGAATAAACACTCATCATCTATGTTTGTAGTTTTGTTTTTGTGTGATCTTTTAGGTTCCTCTTAAAGGCAAGATCACCACCTTTGAAGTCGAGCAAGCTCAAGTCCATGAGTTGCCATGCTTCCTCATCATCAAGGCTACTGAAGTGTTCTTGTTGATGATTCCTTTCTTTATTCAAAGAAGCGTAGTGTTGAAGACATTAGTGAAAGATGTCTCAAGTGTCAAGACGAAGATATTAGTGAAGGGTATCTATCGTCTATAGCATAAGCACCTGTGGTAGGTGCTTAGAAGTCAAGACAAGAAGCATTAGTGAAAGGTGCTTAGAAGTCAAGACAAGAAGCATTAGTGAAAGGTGCTTAGAAGTGAAGACACAAGACATTAGTGAAAGGTGTCTTGTAGATCTAGTTAAAGGCATTAGTGAAAGGTGCCTTAGATGTACATTCGATATGGTGTGTTTCGATGTACAAGATAGACTAGTATTAGATCCAAGGATATTTATATCCTTGATGATGTTGTAAAGGAGTAGATCTCCTTTGGGATTAGTCGTTGGTGTAGTGTGGTAGTAGTTCCTCCATTGTAATGGAACTAGGTGCTTAGCCTAGTACCTAATAAAGGGTAGGCGACGTTGTGAATGTGTAGTTCACCTTGGAGTGAAAAAACTAGGTACTTAGCCTAGTACCTTATAAAGGGTAGGCGACGTGGTGTAGGTGTGGTTCACCTTGGAGTGAAAGAACCCGGTGGTTAGCCTAGCACCGGAAAAAGGGTAGGCGACGTTGTGAAGGCTTCTCCGCCATAAGGAGATTGGTGTAGTGATTACGAACTCTCGAGTAAGTGACTCGGGGAGTGGAGTAGGGCAAGGAAGGTGTCCTTGTAGCCAAACCACTATAAATACTTGTGTTGTGGTTTTGTGCTTCTTACTCTTATCTTTTCATTACTTACCTTTATATGCTTGTTTATCAACATCCAACACACACATCCAAATAGATTGACATAAGTCGATCTAAATAGATTAAAAGGAAGTTTTAATTGGCAAAACTATTCAACCCCCCCCCCCCCTTCTAGTTTTCCACACAAGAAAACTGAAGATGAAACCAAGGAATGCTTACGCGTAACAACTAGGGTTTTGTTACGCGTAGGTTTTGCCAAAACTGAGATTTCCATCCAAAAGTGTTTCTAAACCCGATTTTTGTGATGAGACAGCTTCAATATCACCAAAAGAACACAGAAGTGTGAAACTTGATGATCCAAAACTCTTAAACACCTTACGCGTAAAATGATAACACGTATAGAATCAAGCTTAAAAACAAAGAAATACACGTAAAGTTTCAAACTTTTTGCCAAAAACTTAAACTTTAACACCTAATAACCTTGAAAGTACAAGAATCTTTGATTTGAAAGTGTAAAAAATGAGTTTTTATGCGTATGAAAGATTTGAAACCGAGAACCTTACGCGTATACTTAAAAGCTTCATAAACAAAATCGTTTACCCAACTATTTGGCGATTGATACCACTGTTAGGTTCCCATATTTATAACACAAGCATCAATATAAGAAATGAGATAAAAGAGTGATCGGTTGAACACTTAACACACACACACACGAATGTATAAGAAAGGTTATGCGTAAATGTGAAATGGTAAAATGAACAACCAACTCTCTAATGAGAGTTACAAGATTATTTATAGGAGGGAACTAGGGCAACATACCAAGTTCCCATCCTTTACTTATTGGGCTTTGGATAGGCTCATGGGCTTTCTACATGAGCCTAACCTTGATTACTAACTTAAAAGCCATAATTAAGCTAACTATTACATATTAATTACTAACACTTGAATTCTAGTTTAGGAGTGATTCCAACACAGCTATATAATCCATGTTCATCACAATTAATAGATTTTCCAATTTTCATGTTGTTAGAAAATTGTTACCATTACTTTCTATTGTCATTTACTGTTTTCTAGTTGTAATTTCCTTTTAAAAGTTTGTAAGATTCTGAGTTTTTAAATTTCAATTTAATTTCATCTTGTCTAAAGTTCATTTCAAGTTTAAGTTTTCCATTAGTTACTGTTTACAAGCTGAAGTTCTGTCTAGTTAGGCTCATATAAGCTTAGGTGAGCTGGTTTCTGAATGACAAACATAAATATTTTACATGTATCTTGCTTTCCTTTATTATTGCTTGCACCTTAGTTTAGAAATCACCCAAAATCATTTTTACCCATTCGAATCCCGAATCACGCGACGTGAGTTGTTAAACTCCATTCATCCCTCGTTGGGAAAACGACCCGGGAAATACATACCTTTGTATTTCTTCGGAAAATATCTATACGAAAACTGACATATCAAAATGGCGCCGCTGCCGGGGAGGGCATGTAGTGAGTTTCTGATTCCGTCTCGATTCGCGTGTATTTGAAGATCCTTCCCGAGTGAAGTTATCGTTGTTTTTGTAAATATATCTTTTTCATAAAAATCCAAAAACATCTAAAAAACCAAAACACTTTTCCTAAAGTGTTTACAAAACCCATAAAAACCCAAAAAGATTTTCCCTTTCAAAATTAGTTTTAAAAACCCAAAAATATTCTTCTTTATCCTCTGATTCGATAATTCTTTCCTTTTATCCCTCTTTTATGATTAATTCTTATGGACTCTTTCGACTATTTCTGTCATTGTTGTAATTCACGTTTGGGATATGATTATCAGTGTTATAATCATATGTGCCCCAATTCTTTCAATAATCCTCAAAATTTACCCGACTACCCTCCACAGCCCGAGAGATCTTCGTTCGATCCATGTTATTGTTATGGTTGTAGAGGTATGGTAGACTCGTCGAATGATTTTCGTTGTTTACGGTGTACGCCCGAGATACATTCTATTTATGAAGAACCCGTTCCGATTGTGAATAATGATTCCATGATTGAAGAACCCACTGAGGGTGTCGAGGACGATTTTTCCTGGATTCACAACATGTTTGAGAAACAAACAATCGAATTTAAAAACATGATTCAAACTTTCCTCAATCAATTGCAAGCTCAACGAAGTGTTAATGAAGAACCTGTTCAAGTTACGGAAGTCAATCACAGCATTTCGGAGACCACAACGGAAGTGGTGGAAATTTCTAGCTCTCAGAGCACACCACTTGTCCCACCTCCGGAACCTTATCCTTATCTGTTACAACAATTGTTTTCTGTTGTGAGTAGTGTGGGGGCCCGCACCTTAATTTCAATTGTCAAACACCGAACCCGCTTGATTACGAGCAAGTTCCTTGTTACAATTACGACTATTCTTATGACCCACCTCCGCAATACCAAATGATTCAACCACAACCTCCGTCAAATGATCAACAATTTCGCCAAGGTTGTCTCAATATATTAAAAGAATTAAAGGAATTAAAAGAATTGATTAATGAACCTGCTCAAGAAAAAGATCCTAATCAGAAGACCTATCGTGAATTATTAGCTGAAGAGGCCGCTAATGTGATCCAATATCGTCCAACTGTCTATTACGATTACGATTCTGATTCTGATGACGAATATACGCCTCCGAGTGGCAATCCCACTCCCGTTTCTGAGCCTCTCATTTCCGACCCTTCCCCTTCACTCACACTGGTTAAGAGAAGTGACGTCCTTCTGGAAGAGGTCGATGATTCTATTTCTTTGATAATTGTTGCATCTGTTGACTCTTTCATAATGGGGGATGAGCATCTTAGTACTATTCCGGAAACGGAGTCGTCTAATGTTGAGATCCTTATCCCAAACCCAAGAGAGTCCGAGGTTGTTAATGATATTTGCGATGAGCCTTCTCTTGTATTCTCGAACGATCATGTTGAGATGTTCTCTGATTTCGATGATGATTCTTATGGAGACATCGATTTCATTGACGATTTACCTTCTGAGCCCGACCACATAGAAGAAGATAATGATTTTGAGTCAGAAGGTGAAGAGATTGAGCCCGATGATATTCAGATCGAGGATGAAGCATTACGTGAAACATTGTTAAATGTTCATCTTCTCATTTCCAAGATTGAAGCCCTTAACGATAATTCAAGTTCGCTTCCTATCTGCGTTAAAGATAGTGATTTATCGCCCGAGCTTGAGACTTTACGATTTGATGAAGAGATTAGTGGCAGTCCCACTAAGACCGATGTTTATCCTCCGATTCTTGAGCGATTCTACTTCGATGTTGATGATATGAGAAAAGTTCTGAATGAGGTTTCCGATAATCCGACGAATGACCTGATCATTGAGGATTCTTTTGATGACTTGATACTGCCGGGTATTGAGGATGTTGTGCATGATCCCGAGGGGGATATGGTTGTTCTTGATGGTTTTCTTGACTCTCCTCTCTCTGATGAGTCCACCATCCTTTATCCCGTTGAGCCCTCATGTGAAGACAAAATCTTTAAACCCGGGATATTCATTGATGAGTTTTTTGTTGAGAACGTTGTTTGTGATAAGGATCCTCCGATGGATGCCTTCAGTATTGAGCTTCCATGTTTTATCCCTTACCATGAGATTCCATGTTTTAAACCCGGGTATCTTTCCCGATTGCTTCCCCAAGGACAAATGAATTCGGGGACGAGTCAGGCTAGGGACTCGGTGATCAAAAATAGTAGCGCTTCGTGGGAGGCACCCCATGCTTATCTCTATCTTCTTTTTATTTTATCTAATAAGTGACGTGAAGGGGTTAGCCTCTTCGATTTCTAGTGTTTGGTTGTTTGTGATGTTTTGTCCAGGATTTCACCGATATGAAGACTCTCGTGCTCGAAGTTTGTCTTTTCTCCACTCGAGTTTCATGATCAATGCTGATGGAAATCCGATATCCAAAATCTTATCGACTAACGTTTATCTTTAAGCATACTTAATAAACGGCTTTTAGATTTTCGTTGATACCCTTGCCTTTAAACATTGAGGACAATGTTTCGTTTTAGTCTGGGGTGGGTAATCTTCGATTTGATTTAACCGCACTTGCTTACTTTTTGCCGTGTACTCTCGCAACCCCGATTTTCCTTAGAAAATGAAAAAATTGTGCAAAAATGAAAAAAATTAAAATTTTTTGTAAGGTTTTGCTAGTTTTATGATTGAAAAGTCCTTGCTAGTCTCTTAGAAGTTACTTAAATATGCGTTTTCTTGAAAAAAACCTTTGCTAATTGCTTAGACAAGAGGCTATAAAATGCGATTCTAGCTCACAAGGCCAAGAATTTGCAAGTCTCCCTAAGTGATTTTAAATATGCGAAGCTTAAACAAGAATTTGCTAGTTTCTAATAAGTGACTTTAAAAATGCGAGACTTGATATTATTTGACGAAGCATTTGCTAAGTTAATATATGTTTTGACACCTTGTTGACTTTCCGCTGGTGAGAGTAGGAATAGAATTTTGACTTGTCCGGGCGTGTTGAGCCCTAGCTTGTTCCCTTAACCATAGATAATTAAATTATCAGCTAAGCATCCGCGGATCTCATTATTTGAGATTTTAAATTTGCGGAGATCGAGGAATGATAGAGTTACTTATGAGTTTAGATGCTAAGCGTGGAGTAGTTGGTTCTCTTAAGAGCCCATCGAAGGTACTTGTGGCTTTTTGCTCCCACAAAATTGTTTCACCCCATATTTGTGAATAAATAATTAAAGATGTTGAGTTTTTGACGATAGTTAGTTTTGTATCTTCTTTAGAGAATCCTTGCCCATGAGAGTTGGTACACATCGATGTACTGTCAGTGTTGTGGTATAAAAACCGTAGTGTTAATACAAATATCGTCATTAAACGTTATTTATATTTTTGATCTTTACCTAAGTTTTGTTAACGACAAAAGTAAATTTAATCTATACTACATAAAATGCAAAAATGGTAAAAGGTGAAAAATGAAAACTTGAATATTGAATACTGAAAGTCAAAATTTTGAAACATTTTATTTTTTACGTGTACTCTATTTTTAGTAAATATGTATATTCAATTTTAATATTGAAATGATAGAAATGTAGTAAAGACCTCTGGTAAAGATGTGAAATATTAAAATCATATTTGCATGAAAACTAACCCATATTTTTGCATCACATTTGATAGTTGACTTGATATCATTGTTTTAATATTGAAATCATATCTGCATGGAAACTATCCCATATTTCTATGATCACATTTGATAATTTACTACACGTCTTTAATATTGTCAAAAGGTAAAGATAGTTTGCAAATGATATCTTTTCGTATCATATCATTTACATCTCCAAATATGGTGTTGTTGACTTTTCAAATATATGGGTGTTGAATATTTGTCTAGCGTGTGAAATTATAATTTTGGTACAAATATTGTGTTGTTTACTTTTCAAATTAGATAACTTTAAGTATTGTGTTGTTGACTTTGCAAATATTGTGTTGTCTGAGCGTGTGAGAATCATGCTTTTAATACAAATATTGTGTTGTTGACTTTGCAAATTAACTAAACTTGTGATGTTGATTGCAAAAACATATCGTTTATTATTTTTGTTAGAGTACAAATATTTGACTTTTCAAAGAAGCTACATATCATTTATTAGTTTAGAATGATACAGAAAAATCATGTTTGCTATTATTGGAGTATATAGGTATAATCATATTTGCTATTAACTAGATGAAAGTCAAAGGGTTTGTGTTTGATAAGTGAAAATCGTGTATTTTCATACTAGATATATATCAAAACTAACTTCGTCTCATATTTGCTATTAACTAATTCATTTAGTTTTCCGAAATATGTTCTCTATATATAATGTCTTACCCATTGAACACATTGATAATCATTTGGAACACATTGAAAAACATACAGGTCATGATTCTCACATGGAACACATTGAAACTCATTTGGTTGTTGAACTTGAACCTGTTGTTTAATCAGTTGTTCAACAAGTTGACGCCGAGGTTTACGCTGTACACCTTTTTTCTTTTTTTTCCCTAACGTATACGTTGGCTATATCATTCTAATATTGTTTGTATTACTTGTTAGATTGAATCTCAAAATACTTAGCGCTTTTAGTCCTATGGATGTTGATCAAGTTTTCAATCCCATTGTTCCCGATCTTGAACCTGAGGTAAACACAATATATCATTTAGTTACGAGTAACAATTATTTGCAAATATAAGTTACGAGTAAGTAGTCATACGAGTGCCCTTTATGATACCACTAATCCATATGCATGTTTGTGAAGTTCATTAGAAATTCGACTTGCTAACTTTATTAGTAATAAGGACCTTAAAAAGAATCAAGTTAAATTTTTTAAATAGAAATTCAAACACAAACCCTTTGACCTAAATTGTATGTCTAAGCAGGTTCAAAAGGAGAGAATAATGTCTATGAAATTTGGTGCTAATCTGATGTGAGATGAAACTTTGAAAAACCATTTGCATCGAAAAAGTTTATCCAAGAGTTCAAAAATATGTCTGGGTTGAAAAACCATTTGCATCGAAAAAGTTTATCCAAAAGGATAGAATAATGTCTTTGAAATTTGGTGCTAATATGATGTGAGATGAAACTTTGAAAAACCATTTGAATTGAAAAAGTTTATCCAAGAGTTCAAAAATATGTCTAGGTTGAAATTTGGTGCTAATCTGATGTGAGATGAAACTTTGAAAGATACGAGCCAATTGCATTACTATACTATATGACTATAAAAGCATAAAAATTTCTCAGCTATATCATAAAACATGATAATAAGTTCTCAAGTATTACTTATCATTTTTTTTCGTAGAACAACAAAGGTATTGCTTAAACCAGTCAAAGAGTTCCGTCAAGCAGGAGTCTATACTTCAGATGTCGTGTATCAAGAAGTTTTACGCGACGAGTAACATGTGTTGTTAGTTAATATTTCATAATTGATGTAATGTTTTATTTTAAGTTTCAGTAAATCTTTTTATATGTCGTTTGATATATGTTAAGAATTTTTGTTTATATGTTACAACCGTTTGTAATTACATTTTGATCATTTCTCGTTATATTTTGAACGTTATACAAAACACTTACCACAATATCGTATATCGTTAATTTTCTGCCGCTAGAAACCGATGCCGCTAGGCACGGGGACTCTCCTAGTTTGTATAAAAGCTTAAAGCTTGTCAAGTTTAATAGATATTAAAACAAGCTTTTTCAAACAATATATTCATCATTCAAGCATTTACATTTATGATTAGTAACATCTTGATATAACTCTAATCATTATGTATGATAATAGTTTTTAGAATGTGTTAGGTTCTTAAAACCAAACACTACTTAAGTACTTGCATATTTCTAAAAATAGAAATACAACATATGACATCATGTGATGTATCATGGAAATCATTGGAAGATTTCATTAGATATTTTGTGTGGATTTGTACTCTTCATATCTTGCACAATCTCACTTAGATAGAGTTGACTTTAGCAAAGATTTGATATCTTGACTGTCAGACCGGCGGTACCAAAATGGTACACAGGCGGAACCCTTTTAAGGGTTTCGCGGTCCGTGGACGCTCCTGTCCAATTTGGCTATAAATAGCAATGCCAAGCCAAGTAGTTTCTCATCCCTTTCTAACATACTCTCATACATATCTTCTCTCTAACATTTCTAACTCAGTTTCATATCATATTAGTGATCTCTTTTGTAGCAAAGAAGATCAAGTCACATTCAAGCTTCAAACGAGAAGTTGGAAGTCTTGTTTGTTTAGTGTTGTATGATCTTGTGTTGATTCATACTTCATTGTTGTATTAAACCATCATAATCTTGTGAGCGTGAGTGGTTAGTATTTTAGTCCTCAAAATACGTTGTGTGTGGGAGTGGTTGTACCCTTGGAAAGAACTCGACATCTAGCTTAGTGTCGGAAATAGTGTAAGCGAAGTGTAAAGGTTTTCTCCGCCGGTGAAAGGAGCTTGTTGACTAGTGAAGTTAAACTCTCGAGTGTGAGACTCGAGGAGTGGAGTAGGGCAAGGAAAAAGAGTCCTTGTAGACCGAACCACTATAAACAACTTGTTGTGGTTTGATCATTTCTTTCCTTATTTACTCCTTACATATTGCTTGCATATTTCATTAATATATCTAAGATCAATATCAATTGATCTTTACAATAAGTTTCAAA
Source organism: Chrysanthemum makinoi (assembly GCA_910596185.1). Taxonomy (NCBI): domain Eukaryota; kingdom Viridiplantae; phylum Streptophyta; class Magnoliopsida; order Asterales; family Asteraceae; genus Chrysanthemum; species Chrysanthemum makinoi. The sequence goes on along the minus strand of OU343224.1, from coordinate 235,991,897 downwards.
ACAAAGTTTTTAATTGGTAAACTATTCAACCCCCTTCTAGTTTTCTACACGTAGGATTCGGAGTTTGGCACAAAAATTAACATGAAATAAAGCCCAAATGTATTAAAGTGAAATATCCAAAGCCATAAAAGTTTTCTATGTCCGACGGTACCCCCGTTGTCATGGACTTCAAAAAGGTGGAGGAAAAATCCAAAGTCATAATAAGACTTCTGATAAAATGGTAATCCCGTTGAGTTAGTGGTTGAAAAGACCCAGGGCCTAAATTGCAAAATTTGCAAATGTGCTGAAATAGTGTTAAGCCAAACTTTGAATCCGAGAGATATCTAAATAAAGCCTCTGTCTCTGGACTCGTAGATGAGTTGTTTCGGTCGCCATAAAAAGGATATCTTCTTAAATCGTGTTAAATTAGGACCTTGATGTGGACCTCATTCTTGTGCGCAACGGTTTTCGAGGGAAGATGGAAAACTAATTAGCGTCTTAGCTTCATATCTTTATCGGAATAAAAATTATCGAAACGAGAAACTTGAAGAAATTCATTTCTCACAAAAATAAAATAAATAGAGAAAAATAGGAAAATGGGAGCAAAAGGTAATTACACAAGTAACTTACATGGGTAGTGTTAGCATCTAAAGTCATATTTAACAATGATTTCGATTTTACGCTTAGTTTGGGGACTTGTGAAAAATCAGGGAAGATGTATTCTATCCGTATGGTCACTTCGCGCTGAGTTGTGTTTCCTACTCCGTGATCCTAAAATGTCGTTTAAAAAATGTTGGAGTTATTGATCGACATGAAAATTCAACAAACCGTCACTCATAATCAGTATGTGCTTAATTGTAATATCTATATGTGAATTAAAAGGTAAACGGGGCATTTTTAGAATTAAGGATTCTTAAACTCTTTTGAGGAATCTTTGCTACTTTTCATAGATTTAGTAGAAAGAGATTGAAATCCTTAGTTTTAGAAGCATGAGTTGATTGCATTGCGTGGGGACACGACAATCGTCTAGCCTGGGGTATTTTGGTATGTGCTAAAACACATACCATTTCTTTACCAAAATAAACCCAAAATAACCAGAAAAGAGCCGTTTATTGCTAATATCTGTTGGTTTCTTGAGTTTATGCATGTGTAGGTACGGATATGACAAAACACGCGAAAGAAAGACAAATCAGTCAAATCAAATGAAAACCCGAGCACGAGAAGGAAAAGAGTGCTAAAGCTGAGCTGGGAAGTCAGAAAATAGTGAATTTGAAGATTTTGATACTGAGAGGATGATTTATGAAAGATTTGATAAACTTTAAAGAAATGGCAGAATCAGTCCATCAAGTTTCAAAATTTGTCGGATTACACCCCTAAAGATTCAGATTTGGCAATTATGGTCCTTGGTTTATTTGGAAGTAACAAGAATGGCCCTTGGATTACCTTTCAGAAATTACACAATTGGTCCCTTGAAATTCAGAAATTACATGTCTAGTCCCTATGATAACTCACGGATACTAATTAAGTCCAAAATCCAAATCTAAGCCTATTACTATCCCTTAGCCCAATCACCCCACGGCCCAAACCAAAGCCCAGGTCAACCCACCCTTACCCGGTCAACACTACCATTTTCCCAATACCCGGTCAAACGGTCAACTATCACTTATACTCGGTCAAAACAGGTCAAAGCAGTATAAAACATTAAAATAATCCCAAATCTAATTACCCGCCAAAGCCACCTCCAATTCCCTTCCCATATATAAACCCTAATCTATCCCTCATGCAATTGATCAAATTAAGTACAATTCAAGGACAAAAAGGTACATTCCCTGACACATGCTAACACACAGAATGCCAAGCTGGAAATCCGTGTGTCTAAATGAGCTCTGATTGGCCAAAGCAACGTGGAGATTTTAATCCAAGGGTCGTGATGAATTGGGTGATGATGGGAGATGATCTAACGGTTGCAAGGAGCTCAAAAGAAGCACAAGTTCTGATTTCTAGAAGCATCCCAAGCCATCTGCTCAGCTATATAAGCCCTGTTCATCACAATTAATAGATTGTCCAATTTTCATGTTGTTAGAAAATTGTTACCATTACTTTCTATTGTCATTTAGTGTTTTCTAGTTGTAATTTCCTTTTAAAAGTTTGTAAGATTCTGAGTTTTTAAATTTCAATTTAATTTCATCTTGTCTAAAGTTCATTTCAAGTTTAAGTTTTCCATTAGTTACTGTTTACAAGCTGAAGTTCTGTCTAGTTAGGCTCATATAAGCTTAGGTGAGCTTATGTGAGCTGGTTTCTGAATTCAAATTGCTCTTAAATTCCTTTTCTTCAAAAAGTCAATGAAAGTCAAATACAGTTAAGTCTCTCAAGTCAATTAAGTTTCATGGTAATTTGTGATTTAAAGTTTTCAAATAATTAGTTTTAGTGTTAATTTGCTCATTTTAATTCAAGTTACATCAGAATTCATCAAGTTTTGAAGATAATTTGCATTTCAGTTTATGTAAGGACTGCTTGGGATAGTGTGACTTCTAAGTCAAAATGATTTTTGATCCAGTGTTTTGCTTGATTTCCAGTTAAAGTTATTTCAAAATAGTTTTCAGAAGTTGAATTTTGAAGAAGTTTTTAGTAGTTTAATTCTGAAGTTGAATATGAGTTATCATTAATCTGTTTGATAGTTTTCTGAAGATTAGTATAACAGAATTTTAGCAAGCTTGATGTAAGTGTTAAGTGGTTTTCAAATTTAGTAGTTATCACAGTTTTCAAGCCATTTAGTTTTAGTAGTCTCATAAGCTTTTGGTCACAACAGCAATTCACAAAAGCCATAAAACAGTTTTTGTCAGATTTGTATAAGCTCTTAGAGTCGTTTTCATTAGTCAAATTAATTCTCAAAAATTAAAAATCACAAGTTCAATAGGTAATTTTACTATGCACAAAAGGAAAAAATTTATAAAAATCTTTTGAATAAGTTGCAGTTGCTCAAAGTTGGGGGTTTGGATGAAAGTTGCCCTGCGCACCAGTGAGTACTCATTCATATCAGGTTACTCATAGTCCAAATCTGCTTATCCTCTTGTTGGTATAATTTGATCTTTGTTATTCCTCATAGCTTGTTGTTTAGGTTTGATCTTTGATGCCTTTTAGATCCCTTTAGGAGCTTGTAGTAGGAATGGCTTAGTAGGTCTGCATATTCCCAATCTTTGTGCTGCATCAGATCCCACAGGTCCAAGTTCTTAAGTAGCTTTCATTTTTGAATTTTAATTTCATCATTTTAGGTCCTCTTAAGATGAAATTTTGGATTCTTGCACTTTGGTTGGTGGTTGGTAGCTAGGTATTTTTAGTTTAATTTTAAGAATTTTCTATATTGGCTTAAGTAGTGCTAGAAGTTGGTGATATAAGGCTGTTTGGTTTATTAGCTTAGAACCTGATCTTGTGCCTAATCTGCTTTTAGTTTGAGCTTATTTGATCCATATAAGTTGCATTAGGTCTATTTTAGGTTATTTTAGCTTATTGGAGCCTTTGGTAGCTTATGGTAGCTTGTAGGTGCTTATAGCTTATTTCCATTTAGCTTTTCCATTCAGTTCTAGCCCAAATCATATTTCCTGCATTCCAAAGTTGTTTCTGTTATTTTTCCCTGCTTCTCAGTATTATTTTAGAATTTTTCATATTTTTCCATGCTCTTTTGCTATTTTTCTGCATTTAAATTCATTTTTAAGGCTTTTTAATTAGCTTTTAATCCAATTAATTCAGAAAAAGTTCAAAAAATACAATTTCAATTTTCTTAGTTTTAGAAAAATAAAAATGTCATAAAAAGTATTTTTCCAGAATTTTCATAGCTTAAATAGTATTTTTTAGAAATTTAATTAGTTTTAAATAGTTTTAAATTCATAATAATTAGAGAAAAAGTCAGAAAAATGTAATTCCAGTTTTTAAAATTCTTTTTAGTTAATTAAGATTTTTTAAAAATATTTTTGTAATTTTCTTGCATGTTTTCCTAATTTTTAGCATTTTAAGTCTATTTTAAATATTCAAAATTAGTTTTTAATTCAAAATAAATCAATAAAAACCAAAAAAAAAATAGTTTTAAATTTAAAATAATTTTTAAATATCATTATTATCTGTAGAAAAATATTATTTCATTTTTACGGGTTAAAATTAGAGTAGTTGCATTTAATTCGCGTTTTTATAATTACGTTTTTCGCGTTTTGGTTTAAATTTGCGCTATTAGTTATAATTTCCTTGTTCTCATCATAGATTCAGTGGTTTTACTTGCTTTCCTTTATTATTGCTTGCACCTTAGTTTAGAAATCACCCAAAATCCTTTTTAGCCATTCGAATCCCGAATCACGCGACGTGAGTTGTTAAACTCCATTCATCCCTCGTTGGGAAAACGACCCGGGAAATACACACCTTTGTATTTCTTCGGAAAATATCTATACGAAAACTGACATATCAAACTCTATAAATAAAACCAAAGAACGTAATCAAGTTGCATGTAACCAAATTTCTTAACACATAAAATTTAGTCATTTATCCATATCATATAGTATTCATTACCACTTTGTCACACCCATCCTTGTCATGCATGTAGTAAAGGTTGATATACGCCATCAACCGATCATCATATTTTAAGACAATTACATGCTAGGAAAGAGCACATAAGGGACTAAGAAGTCGCTTAACACCCTTTAAATCATCATCGACCATTAAACCTACAATATCATATTTGAGTATTTGACATTGTCAAACCGTAATAAAAAAAGAAAACAATCTTAAATAAAATAAGTAACACAATATACAGACTCCTTTTATTAGCCCCATCCCATATTATGATTAAGTATTGCTAAATACTAACATGAATATGATACCAGCAAATATTACTACCTATTCTCTTTAAGTGAGGGCTTACATACCAAAAATGACATCAAGTACTCGTAACAGTTAAGAAACCCATCAAACATAAACTAAATTGCAAGTCAATTGGACCCAATTTTCACCTTGAATATAACATGTCTACATAAAGAACTAAAAGAATGTAAACGAAACATTCATAAAGACCTTTAAAGAAACAGATTTAAATAAACAAGAATGTCTACATAAAAAAACTAAAAGAATGCAAACGAAACATTCATAAACACCTCTAAAGAAACAATTTTAAATAAATTATAATGAAACATAACAAATAATTTACCTCTTTCCATCGCTCATACACTCATTGGACTAACTTCAAACCTACCCGTATTTACAAGCTTCAAATTTGCTCCATTTTGACTACTCTATTATTTACAAACTTCAAGAACAACACAAATATTACAAACATCAAACTAAATTGGACTACAAAGAGAATAGATCAACCCACCTGTTTTAACCTTCTTCAAATTTGCTCCATTTTGACTCATTTCCCCAGTCCACCCGACAATCATCATATACGTATTGAGATCTATTATTATGAGTGGAAAACCTTCAAGAGAAATCCGTCAAGAAATATAAAAGATATGCCAAAGTAATCGTTGACCAAAGACAACAGGAAAAAGCTTTTGTCCTTACATTTTGCAACTTGTAAATTTTCATGACTTTGTTGACAGCCTTCCAAATTTGTATTTAACCTCTTTCTTCATACAAAAGAGAGACACAAAGTCCTCAATGAACTTATATGATGTCGGAAAAAGAATAACTTGCAGTTGTAAGTTCCAATTACCACATTCACCAAGTCCTCCGGAACCGATATGGCCAACATCAAGTTTAACCTTACTAAAACATTTGAAGATTGCTCATTTAAAATTACAAGAGGCTATGGTATCCCATTTACTTACGAAAGGTCAATTCGCATAACGGGTAAATTGAAGATAACATAACTAAGTCGAAACGGGTAAATATAAATCAAAGTTTAGTCACAAAGGGAAGATTTAAAATAAAGCAAAGTACCCAATGTTATAAATTAGAGTAGAGTGCCTTACTTTTATAATCACAAAGCTGGAAAATCACAAAGATTGGATTACCTTTTTATTCTAATTTCTTGGTGACGTTGGGACAATTGATTCCTCTAGAAAGATCTTGCCTGAAGCGACCATTACATAAATTACTTCATGTATAATTTCAACAACTTTTATGGTTGACACGACAATAGCAAAACCTGTTATAAAAATGTATATAACAGCATGAGTACCAACAAAACATTGTCACAACTCACAAGCAATGTCGATCATCCCCGCCAAGGTAAATAAAACAAGTGTGACCAATACAAAACTTTGACTAAAATTCTTGTATGTAAAAACTCTACAATGATACCTTATATATAAGAAATACCAAACCACCTATTTTGTGGAAATTATTAAGTTTGATAAACAATCCTAAGATGCCACTTTAGTATGTAGCTTACACGATTTTAAAGTTTACCTTCCATGAACAGGAAGAAGTATATAAGGTTTCTCATACATGATAATCCGTTTCCACTATTTCTTAACTTATAAAATCTAATATGTGAACCTACAAAAGTGAATCAATTTATCACTTCTTGTTATCCAAAGTTGTAGCATTATGCCAAAAACCCACACCATTTGTTTGAAAACACCAAAAGTAAATCAATTTAAAGTAAATTACACCGTTCGTCCTTATGGTTTGCCGAAAATAACACCACAAGTCCATTTGTTTTTATTTTTGCATAATGAGTCCTTATAATGAATTTCGGTAACACCATCAGTCCCTATCTCTAACGATCGTTATCTTTCTCCGTTAACTCCCCACATGTGCCATGCACATGAGTGTAGAACAATCGTTTTTGTCTGTTCTTATACGTTTTCATCCATTTTTAGACGTTTTCGTCCGTTTTCATCCGTTTCTATACGTTTTCGTCCGTTTTTATACGTTTTCGTACGTTTTATCCGTTTTCGTCTGTTTTTATCCGTTTTCGTCTGTTTTTATATATTTTCGTCCATTTTTATACAGTTTCGTTCGTTTTCTTACGTTTTTATACATTTTCGTCTATTTTTATACGTTTTCGTTCAATTTTATACATTTTCGTCCATTTTATTCGTTTTAGTCCGTTTTCTTACACTTTCATAGGTTTTATCCATTTTTATACGTTTTCGTCCATTTTTATATGTTTTCGTCCGTTTTCTTATGTTTTGAAACGTTCTTATCCGTTTTCGGCCGTTTTTATACTTTTTCGTCTGTTTTCTTACGTTTTTATATGTTTTTGTCAATTTATACGTTTTTACCTGTTTTCGTTCGATTTTATACATTTTTCGGCTGTTTTATACATTTTTATCCATTTTTGTCTATTTTTATATGTTTTCGTCCGTTTTCTGTCATATGTTTTTATCCATTTTTGTCTGTGTTTATAGGTTTTCATCCGTTTTTATAAGTTTTCCATCCGTTTTTATACGTTGCCGTCTGTTTTTTACATTTTTATCCATTCTCGTCTGTTTTTGTCCGTTTTCATCTGTTCTTATAGGTTTTCATACGTTTTTATACGGATGATAACATATAAAAATGTACGAAAATGGATAAAAACGGACGAAAACATATAAAAACCTATGAAAACGTAAAAAACCGAATGAAAACGGATAAAAACTGTTGGGATTCTTGATTTGATGAGACAAAGTAAATAGAAGAACGAAACAAAGGGACTTAAAGTGACAAAGATGAAACCTACAAAAGGATGGAAGGACTTGCTTGCAAAAGAAGATTTATTATTTAGTCATTCGTAGAGATTTGTAAACCCTAATCCTCTAGTATATAAAGAGGACATGGGGTGTAGGTTTTAAATATATGTCTTCCATAATGTAGTCAAAGGTGTGTGTGTGTGTGTGTAACCTAGGGCGTGTAGGTTATTGTAAACGCCTAGGTTATTAGTTAACCTCCAAGATCTGAGGTATCTTAGATCCCTGTTATAGTGAGGTAACACGTATTATTCTGATCAAATAATATTTGGAGGTGATGGTGAAAGAAAAACCTTGTGTCAATAATAATGAAGTTTTGTTTAATTCCGCTGCATATCATGTTTATAATCATTGTTATTGTTAAACCCTAAGGCTCAAAACGATCCATGGAGTATAACAAACTCCACAATTGGTATAAGAGCTTGGGGAGCTCGTTACCTAGGGATTCGCAAGGTTTTATTGGTCGAAGAATGGCGAAAAGAAAACATTATTCGAATCTGGAATTTTTCGTCAAAGTTTCTGCAGCACTGTTTTGAAACGATCATAACCTTTTCGTTAACCGTTGGATCGTGACGAAATTTTTGGTGGACGTTCTCTATATACCCATCTAACTTTTTGCTCGAGGGATCGTCGATCTGAGCTCTAAATCAAAAGTTATACGCTGTCGAAGTTGGCTGCAGACAAAGGTTTATTGTTCGAATTTTTTTTTATGGTTTTTAGGGTATCGACTTTTGAAGGGTTACTCACAAATTTATCTTCGCATGGAATTTTCAGCTTGATTGGTTGATAATACAAAGGTTGTCATTAATTCAGGTTGTTATTAAATCATGGGTTGATTAGTTCAAACATATGTTAGATGGTGCATTCACATGCGTATGATTTATTATGATTTCATTGATTCTTTTCAATCAATTATAAAACAAAGTATTTGTTTCATGCATTTGTAGTCGTTCAGATCAATGAGGGTTTTGTATATTGCATGGTCACCGACATGTGTGATCATTGAAAATTACTCTCGTACTGATTTTATATTATTAATTGGTGATCCTTATATATGCTGATTATGGATTGCATGGAGAGAAGAAAGTGTTGCTCGTTGATAAACTGCTGCCAATACGAGACATAATAGTTTATGCTTCATTGAACGTTTCTGCTGCTGGGATCGGTCGTTACTCGTGATCGGTTACCACTGCTAGCTTTGCGTTACCACTGCTACATGTCTCGCTTCCACTGCTAGTTATCGGGTACCACTGCTAGTGTTTTTCGTAACCACTGCTAAGCTTCTCGAAACCACTGCTAGTGTTAGTTCATTTCCACTGCTAATGTAATCAGTTACCATTGCTACGTTAATACGTTTCCACTTCTCGAGATGAATAACCGCGACTTACTCCTGCTTGTACATGTTTGAAACGTGGTCCATACTTGTTCTATACACTGATTCCTTACAATACTCGATAATATGGTCAATCATGTGATGGCATTCTATTTTGCTACTGGTATAATGGCAATCCATTGGTCACGTGATGGAGGATGATTTATCATTCTTATTATTTGATTTGTTAATGTGTTTGGTCTATCACGAGAATGATTAGTACTATTTATTAAAAGTTTGAATATTAATGATTATGGGGCGCACGTAATATTGATATTGTAATCACTTGGGAGTGCATGTCAAGATTTGATTGGTGATCGGACGGTAGACATCAATTCATCAGATGGTGAAGATTCTGTGTTGTGTTTCAATCCGCTGAGTTGCACATATGGTATTACACGGACTAAAAATATATTACGAGGAGACTTGGAGTTAAGGGGAAGTTGTACAAGTGTTTTGGTTTTTGGCGACACACACAAGAGTTGGTTTACACACACAATATGGTTAACACATTGATTTCAGGGGAAGCATATTATGATGTGTTTAATCAATTGAAATTCATGCTTACATCCTTATTTGTTGATAACAAAAAGAGGAAGAAATGAGATGAGATAGCATGGATTAAGGGGAAGACAAAGATAGACAAGATTTGTTTCATTTAGGGAGATGTTTTCATCTCAACTTCTGCTACTTCGTCTAGGGAAGTTCGTACACGACTTTGTTTATTTTGTCATCATCAAATATGGGAAGATTATTGGGATTCTTGATTTGATGAGACAAAGTAAATAGAAGAATGAAACAAAGGTACTTAAAGTGACAAAGATGAAACCTACAAAAGGATGGAGGGACTTGCTTGCAAAAGAAGATTTATTATTTAGTCATTCGTAGAGATTTGTAAACCCCAATCCTCTAGTATACAAAGAGGACATGGGGTGTAGGTTTTAAATATATGTCTTCCATAATGTAGTCAAAGGTGTGTGTGTGTGTAACCTAGGGCGTGTAGGTTATTGTAAACGCCTAGGTTATTAGTTAACCTCCAAGATCTGAGGTATCTTAAATCCCTGTTACGGTTAGGTAACACGTATTATTCTGATCAAATAATATTTGGAGGTGATGGTGAAAGAAAAACCTTGTGTCAATAATAATGAAGTTTCGTTTAATTCCGCTGCATATCATGTTTATAATCATTGTTATTGTTAAACCCTAAGGCTCAAAACGATCCATGGAGTATAACAAACTCCACAAAAATAGTCAAAAACGGATAAAACCGGTTAAAACGAATGAAAACGTATAAAAACATAAGAAAACGGATGAAAACGTATAAAAAGGACGAAAAATGGATAAAAACGGACGAAAACGGATAAAAACGTTTGAAAGCGTAGAAAAAAGGACGAAGACGTATAAAACGGATAAAAATGCATAAAAACCTAAGAAAAGGGATGAAAACGTATAAAAACAGACGAAAACGGATGAAAATGTATAAAAACAACCGAAAATGTATACAATCGTACGAAAACGGATAAAAACGGATGAAAATGTATAAAAACAGACGAACAGGATAAAAACGTTTGAAAACGTAAGAAAATGGACGAAAACGTAAAAAAATGGACAAAAAAGTGTAATAACAGACGAAAACGGATAAAAACCTATGAAAATGTAAGAAAACAGACAAAAACGTAGAAAAATGAAAGAAAATGTATAAAACCGAACGAAAACGTAAAAATATAGACGAAAATAGATCCGAAAATAGGATTTCGAAAGATGAAATCCGAGTAACATACGAATGGGTAGCATAGCAGTTGTAACCCTAAACATATGGATTACAACCCTAACCTTGGATCGAATTTTTTGACTTTTGATGACTCCGATTAACAAAAACGGGAAAACAAAAATTGGCAAGATAACATACCTTATAACAAATTACTGATAGCGTAGGATCTATAACTCAAGATGAAAGAACCTTGAAATTATGTTGATAGGGTAGGATTTGTAATTTAGTAGTTCAAGCAGAAAATAAAAAGCCGTGGCTAGAAATCAAATCACGCCCATGTGGAATTGTTGACATGGCTTAAATGACGTGGCTTAAGTGCGAGCTTGGATTAAATGACATAGCAGTAATTTCAAAAAAATATTCTTTTATTATATATATAGATTTAAAAAGTACAATTTAAAAGGTACAATTTGCATAAACGAATTTAACAAAAATCTATCCCAAAACCCCGTGTGAAAACGGGGATCAAAAACTTATGTGTGTGTTTTTTGGTGCATTTTTTATGATGATTGGCGTTTTTATAATGTAATATGTTTTTAGGGTTATAATATTTTAAAAAAGCTCATGTATTACTAAGCCTAAAATTTTGCAAAGCCCACCGAAAGTATAACATATTTAAAATGTACAATTTGCAGAACGAATCTTACAATAATTTATCTCAGAGTGTGTGTACGAGAGTGACTTTATAAAGAAAAATAGAAAATGGTAGTGGCAGTATAATAACAAGTTCGTGCACACGCACTAGCCTAAATCTAGTGTCTATATAGAACTCTAAAGATCACTTAAATCATCTAATTTGTTGTAAAAATGAAATAGAAGATAAATCATAAATTGAGATAATAATTGCCCATGTTATTTCACGACTATATAATTATTTTAATCATAAATAATGATTTTAAAGATGCTTTGAAGCATGATTTAGAATTACTTGGATTACAAATATGATTTTAAAGATGCTATGACGCATAAATTTGCAGCCAATACTCATTCAGAAAGTCAATTTTTGTATGTAGATTGACATATTAGTCCACTATGAAATTACATATTTACCCATAATGAGAATGGTATATGCCGTTATCTTCTTACTTAGGAGGTGTTTGTTTTTTAATAGGCTCTAAATCGCACATCTGAATCTGAATCTGAGGCGTAAATGTCTGAATCTGACCGCATCTGAACGGGAAAAAAAACTCATGTTTGAACCGCACATTTGCTTGCTCGTACTATTTTTTTTTTGTTTTTTGTTTTGTGTCAGCAAGAGGCACAAAGATGCATTCAGACACCCCTCTCAAGTCTAGGCCATTAAGATCTTACTGCCTCTGAACGCGTCTGAACGGGAAAAAAAAACGGTCTGAAAGACCAAAATGTCTGACTGCTTCTGAACGGTTCAGAATAAGAGGCTGTTAAGAGAATACAAATAAATTCAATGAAACCTCATTATATTTAATTTATTTTCAAGTTTAAAATATAGCCACACGATTGTTACACAACACTCATCTTCGGCCAGGGGGTAATAAAAAACCAATCTGATCCCGGAAATGATGAGTTTTTTCGAGATACATAAAATCCATCTGATTTAACGGACCAATAACAATGTTGCGTAGCTTTCCAAAAACTGTATTTATAGCAAATGTTACTAATGTGCGCACTAAACAAATCCACAGAAATCTTTTTTGAACCCCAAATAAATTCGCCTACCCACAACTTACCATTTTTCGCTGGACAAAAGTACCAGTCATAAATACTTCCAGGAGAAGGTGAACAAATATTACAAGGAGAGCAAGGAATACAAAGCAGGGAAAGAGGTTGATCTACTTCATATACAGACATTTGGAAGTTATCGTTCATGTCATTTGTAACAAATACATGCCAATCATAAGTTAGAAAGCAATCTGCTGTAGAGTTATCAACTAAAATAGCACATGAACATGTCGGGATCAAGAAAAACATTATAATAACAAAGAGGTCACTCATTGTGAATGTTTTTGAAAAAACAATAAGACACGTTCTCAATTTATATAAGGCATATACACTCACTTTATCTCACAAAATAAATTTTATAAGATTGTATTCTTCTTAATAAATGCTTTTAATGTTATTGCTATTAAATGTTAAACATTCACTATTCAAAAGAAAGTCGCATTTAAATTCTAGTAAGGGTGCTATTAAATGTTAAACATTCACTATTCAAAAGAAAGTCGCATTTAAATTCTAGTAAGGGATGTACTATTACCCTCCCTACTAGGGAGGGTTGTACTTTTTATTCTTTTTATCCTCTATTTATTTCAGTACAACACAGTTTTTTGTCAGTTTTTGTTCCGTATTTCTGACAATTTTAAGCGTTTAACTTATTAAACTTTATATCAACTGTTCTGCATTTTCAGGTTTATAGTTTTTTTATATAAACAAAATTATAAAAATAAAAAAAAAAAAAATAAAAAAAATACAAAAAAGTAAGAGAGGGTGGGAATATAAGAACCAATGAGGGGTGGGAATATCTTGTCCCTTCTAGTAATACATAGCTAAGTTTTTCTAGCATTTGGTAATATAGACTAGCAATTACGCATAACGACAAATAATTATAATATCAAATTTATTGTTGGGTGCGTTTGGTATCCAGCCATGAATGACAATGGGTATGTGTTTGATAGTAGTGGTGGGTCCCTCACCAATGAAATATCCATTCATACCTTTTTAGATGTATATAGAGTATGGATTATATCTATCATTCATTACTATAGTGGTGGACCCCCTCATCTTAAACAAACACCTTTAATCAATTTTATAGTCATAGTGTCATTCCCATAGTGGGATACCAAACGCACCCAAAAAAGATAGTATTGAAATAACAAACACTTTTAATAATTTTTATAGTCATAGTGATGGGTCCTTCATCTTAAACAAACACTTTTAATCACTTTTGAGGTGTGAAACGAATTGAGTCAAACATTTCATTAGGCTGCATGCAATAAGGTCGATCTCCAGTCGATCGAGTGTGTTTGGGCGATCGATTCAACTCGATCGTCCTGTTGTGGTTTAGTCGATCGCCAAGCAATCCCAAACATTTAGATCGTCTGGACGATCGAGACAAATGAAATGGTGCCGTTTAAATCCAACCGTTGCACATATCCAAACAAAAAAAATATTACCGTTACATTTTATAAAATAAATAAATAAATAAATAAATAAATACTACTAAAAATATCCTGTAAATACACAACATATTTACACACTAAACTCACAAATCTCACAATCCTCTCTATAAAAAATCTCACAATCCTCTCTATAAAAAATGTCTAAGAAAACACCACAAACCAAAGGCCGAAAATCCCGTTTGGCACAAAACACCCCGCATATTTTAACACCGGATCCGAATTTCCGGTTAACCGGTGTCTAACCAAGAATCAATTTCCAACCCCCTGCTTTCGAATATCAATCCCAACAAGCTCCACAACAACAAACTAACAATCCATTTTTTATGAATCGTCCATTTGTTGCACCGTATCAAAACATGCAACAACAACAACAACAACAAAGCCACTCCCGTCGAAGCAACCAATCTATGTATGGGTCACCCGAATCTGTGTACCGTCCAACAATGGATTCATCAACGTCTTCATATTCAAATTATCAACAATATTCTCCGGTTAACCGTATCAATCTTGAGGGTTTTGATTTCGAAGAACAATTATACACCAATCCTGATTTTTTTGTTGGAACCGGTTCGGGTTATCCGGCTCAAGAGTATCACGGTTCGGCTCATGGATCGTATCACGATTCGGTTAACATTGATGACGAAGAAGAAGAAGAATGTCGAGAAGAGACGTCACCGGTCAAACCGAATAAACGAGCTACAAAGGCGAAGAAGATGGTTGTCGAGAAAGAAGCCAAGAATGATTCGTCGCTTTGGTCAAAAGAAGAAGAGATCGCCTTGTGCAACGCTTGGTGTGATGTATCCGAGAATAGTATAACCGGAAACAACCAAAATGCTAAAATATTTTGGCAGAAAATCATTGCTTACTTTGAGAAGGAGGTTGGTGCAGAAAGAACATACAACTCTATCATTACAAAGTGGAAAAATAGGATTCGTCCTAGAGTTGGTCAATTTTGTGCCATTTACAACAATGCTCAGAGGAATTACGGAAGTGGTGAGAATGACCTCACTGTTTATACACGAGCGTGTGATGAATACCAACTAGTGTGTAATCATCCGTTTGTTTTGGAGCATTGTTGGAAGATTTTGAGGGACCATTCTGTTTGGAAGGATAATGAGATGCCGGCTTTTTTAAGCCAAGATGATGGTCGCAAAAAAGCAAGGACTTCAACCGACTCAGATGTGCACTCGGATGTGCCTGCATCTGTGCATGGAAGACCAATTGGTCGTGATACCGCAAAGAAGAATAAAAAGAAATCTTCGGAGTTTTCGAAAGCTACCTACATGGAAGGTGTTGCCGAGAAATGGAATGTCATCAAGTCCAAGGCATTCGGACAGAAGAAGGAGCTGGCAGACGGATACTATGATTTGAAGAAGAAAGAGCTAGAACAACGGCAACTGGAGTTGGAGATGGAGAAAAAGAGAGAAGAAAGGGAAGACAAAAAATTGGCACTAGAAGAACAAAAACTTGAATCTGAGCGGCAAAAGAAATATGATACATATCTCATGTTCTATTGCACGCCAATTGACCCATCTTTGCCCGCAGTACAACAACAAACAATGCAGAAACTCAAAGACGCGATCAAGGCACGCCACAACCTAGATTTTTAATAAGTGTTGTAATGTTTTAATAAGTTTCGTAATGTTTTAATTTTATTTGAATTATTATGTAACGTTTTAATTATTAATGAAATTTTATTTTGTGTTAAAAATGTTAAAAAAAAAAAAAAGTTTTAACACAAAATAAAATTTCATTAATAATTAAAACGTTACATAATAATTCAAATAAAATTAAAACATTACGACAATACAACGACTAACAGTGTTTCGCTGAAGTAAGCATCCACTAAACGGTTATGAGCACCCAAACGATCCCTAGTAACAGTGTTTCGTGAGAGTTTTTGTGACGCTTGAAAAGCCTCCCAACACTCTTCCGCAAACATCATAAACTCAGTACTAACTTCATTTTCATCATCCAATGACGAATCGGCAATGAATAGCTCGTAAGAATTAAAACTCATAGTGTGGAAAGAATATAGAGAATGTGTGAAATGAGATTTGTGAGTTTAAGTGTGTAAATATGTTGTGTATTTATAGGGCAGTTTAGTAGGTGGTTTTTGATATGCAACGGCTAGAAATCTTGGACGTTTGTGCTTTGTGGTTTCGATCGAGCAGACGACCAAGTGGAGTTCTTTTTTTGGCGATCGACTAGCTCCACATCAAGAACGATCGATTCTTCAATCGATCGAGGCAAGCCTCGATCGAACTATTGGAGGCAGCCTAAGAGATAGTAATGAAATAATTATAGAAACTTGTAAGACATTTCAAAATAGAAAATAATTCATTTGTCATCAAGTGAAAAAGGTCTCATCATTTTTGAATAAAAGTTGTAGGGGCATGATAGTAATTCAAAAGTTCCTATTTTGAAAGTTTTAAGCAATCTCTTTTTCTCTTTATATACGACAAAGATATTATTAAATTTAGTAAAAGCTAAAATATTATATATACTATCGATCGGCAGTGTTGTAGAACTCGGCCGGCAACCAATTAATCGGAGCCTAGACGTTAAGTGGGGATTAATCGCTTGGTTTTAGATTAATCGACCTTATTAATTGAATTGGTTACAAATCGGTCAACTTACTATTTAATCGGATAAATATCGGTCAAATCAAATAAAAATCGGCCAACTCGGTTTACGCATGTCAACTTTTTCCAAAAATTAAAATTGAGGTTATTATTTCAATATACCTCCCGTTTTTCACAAATTCAATCAGAACAGCCAATCAAACGCATCTTCAGCAATGATTTAACACAAAATGTGAAGGTATGCTCCTTTTTCTTATTTTAGCTGAATTTTAATAACACTAATTTGAATAGAAAATTGATTTTAAAAATTAATTGAACCATTTGAACTTTCAACCTTAAAGTATTTAGAATCATTTCGTTTACGTTTTATATATAATTTCAAAAAATTTTAATCTTTTATATAATAAAGGAATTATGTCATTTCGGAGTAATTTTGTCAATCCATTATTATTGAAAAAATAATTGGACCAATAGGAGAGTTCGATTTTGCCATGTAAGCGAAATCGTGTGATGTGATTGGTTAATAAAAGTCAAAATTAAATTGATTTTGGTCAAACTTTAATAAATTTGGTGGAGAAATTCGGTTGATAAAAAAAACACATAAAAATATAGGTGTCAAATTTGTGAAAACAAAAACTTAAAAAAGATGAGGTAATTAATAAAACTTTAGTGGTTGAATTTTTAAAAATTATATAGAGTTAAGTGTAATATTATAAGCCTCCATGTTTTTTAATAACTTTGGATTATAAACAAATACTTTTGTATACTTTATACCCTTTATACTTTATATCTTAAAAAATACAATGTATATGTTGTTTTAAAATAACAACATATAAATTTGTATAAGATTATAAGTATTTTTTTTTTTATACTTTCAATAAAGACTCATTTATTTCATTTTTAAAAGTTTAACCTATGTGGACATGAGTTTACATTTTAAATACGACTAAATTACTGAAAACGGGAATATAATTATCAAATTGTAGGCACGGGTTACTTTAATATATAAATAAATATACGCGATTGTACTTATAACAATGACTCATGTAATTCTTATTTATTTATATAAGGATATCTAGAAAAACATTTTTTTAAAAACTTTAAGGAGTATACTTTAACTTCATCACGCTCATTATGTGATATTAAACTTGCATCATGTGTACAACATAAAATAACAACATCAACATCTTTGTCAGCTAAATAAAATTAAATCCTGAGTTACCAAACAGAAATTTTTACAAATATTTTACTAAATTCTAATGGATATTAATGCATAATGAAAAACTCGTGCATAAGTATTAGTTGTACTTATATCACAATTTTCATGGGCAAATTCTTATATCTGTATATACTGAACTCAAATGTTAAAATAAATTTGATTTATGTGTAAACTTCGTGCGTGCATGAAACTTATAACTATATAATTATATGCAATTAACTTTAAAGACACAAGTAAACGTATTTGTATCAAATCTTCCCATGCACTGTTGGTGTTCGCTACCATTATGGTTTCTGTGAATGATGTCACTTACGCCATTAGGGTGAGGGAACTTTGCAGCTGGACACCATCTTTCATCAACGATGATTCTGAAAGTGATGAGGAGGATTCAAGGGATAGACTTGATCCTGATAAAGAGAAAAACTCAATGGATAGTGACGATGAATCAGTGGCAGACATATTTGCTGATTTGGAAACAGGTGATAACATGGTTTCTAACCATCATCAGATAAATATTGATCAGGTTGAAGATTGTAACAATAAGGATTTACCTGTAGAACCTTGTGTTAGTGACATGCCTTCTGATAGCGATCCATTTGGTTTAGCCTCTCTTATCAATAAGAAATGTGTTAAAGAGGTTGGAGAGGAACGTTCAGAAACTCCCAAATACCCTCCTGGATTTACGCAAAATTCTACAGGAGAACATCAAGTATCCCAATCCTTTCATCAGATTTCGGATGACAATTCTCTCAAACAAGCTGGTTTTTCTATGATTCATCGATTAGAGGAAACAATTAAGGTTGGTACTGCATTGGGTCTCAATATGGAGGGTTGTGAAAATACCCTTGCTTCTTTACTTGCTGAAAATGGAGATCTTGTTGTTAATAAATAAATGCTCAAGGTTTTGGAGACCTCAATAAAAGGAGATGGGTTCGTGATTCATGCAACATTCATAAAGTTAATTTTCTAGCTATTCAGGAGACTAAAATGCTTCAAGTTGATTTATGGATGCTTCGACAAGTTTGGAGTAACACTCATTTTGATTTTGCATCCTCTTCTGCTAGGGGTAAGTCAGGTGGTATTTTATGTTTATGGAACTGTTTGGTTTTTCGCAAGTCCAAAATTCTATGTCATGATAATTACGTGGTTATTGATGGCTTATGGGCTCCGGAAGATATTCAAATTAAATGGATTGTCGTGTATGCTCCACAAAATTTAACTTGTAAGATTCCCTTGTGGTTCTCGTTGGCTAATTTGATTGCTGATTGGGACGATATTTTAATGATGATGGGAGATTTCAATGAAGTTCGTGAAGCGGGTGAAAGATATGGTTCAATTTTTAAAGAGAAGCAAGTTGATCTTTTTAACGAGTTTATTAGTAACTCTTCTCTTATCGATATTCCTTTAGATGGTTTTAACTACACTTGGACGGATAAGTGGGGTTCTAAGATGAGTAAACTTGATCGGTTTTTGGTTTCGGAAAGTTTCTTCGAAACGTTTCCTCATATTTCTGGTGTTGTCTTGGTTAAGGGCATTCCTGATCATAGGCCTATTCTCCTTCTTGAAAACGTGGTGGACTACGACCCTACTCCTTTTCGATTCTTCCACTCGTGGTTAGAAATGGACGGGTTTCATAATTTAATCATCAGTACTTGGAAAAATGATGGCACAGCTGAGGTTAATGGATTGATTTCTTTTAAGAAAAAGTTGCAAAATCTTAAACGCGTTATCCGTGAATGGGTAGCCTTGAAAAAAGCTGATTCTTATAAACTAAAGAAAGTTTATCAAGATCAGGTTTCTTCTATTGATGCTAAAGTTGATCAAGGTTGTGCTAGTGAGGAAGATCTTCGTATTCGTAAAGACACTACAATAGCTCTAAGTGATATAATTCGTAATGACTCCTTAAACTTAGCCCAAAAAGGCAAAATTAATTGGGCTATAGAAGGAGATGAAAACACGAAATTTTTTCATGGATCGTTAAAGGCTAAGAGGCGTTTTCTTGCTATTCGGGGCATTTTAAAGGATGGTGATTGGATTGATGATCCTGCTCTTGTCAAATCTGATTTTTTTTCTCATTTTAGTAAAAGATTTTAGGAGCCCCTTACTGCTCCAACATCTTTTGATTTCACTTTTGCTAATTCTCTTTCTATCACGCAAAGTGCACACCTGGAACGAATTTGTTCTCGCGAAGAAATTAAGAGGGCTGTTTGGGATTGTGGTGGTGACCGTGCCCCAGGTCCAGATGGATTTAGCTTCAAGTTTTTCACTGCTTTTTGGGATCTTGTTGAAGATGACGTGGTTCGTTTTGTTAATGAGTTCTTCTTATATGGTTCCTTTCCCAAAGGTTGCAACTCGTCTTTTATTACTTTGATCCCGAAAGTTTCTAACGCCAAGTTTGTTTCGGATTTTCGCCCTATTAGCCTAATAGGGTGTCAATATAAAATTATTGGAAAAATCTTAGCCAATAGGCTTAGCACGGTGATTGGAAGTTGCATTAGTGCTGAGCAGTCGGCTTTCATCAAAGGGAGAAACATTCTTGATGGGCCTTTCATCCTAAATGAAATTTTAGCGTGGTATCGTAATCGTAAGAAGGGGCTTATGGTTTTCAAAGTTGATTTTGAAAAATCCTTTGACCCAGTGAGGTGGGATTTCTTGGATTTTGAAAAAGCCTTTGGTACTAAGTGGCGTTCATGGATTCATGGTTGCTTTTCTAATGCTCGTTCTTCAGTATTGGTAAATGGGACTCCTACATCTGAATTCGATTTACATAGGGGGCTTAGACAAGGTGATCCCCTTTCTCCATTTCTTTTTATTCTAGCCATGGAAGGGTTACATGCTTTATCATGTAAGGCTGAGGATTTGGGCCTATTCAAAGGTGTTTCCTTTGGTCGTGATAACATGAATGTTTCCCACCTAATGTATGCTGATGATGTTATCTTCTTAGGAGAATGGTTAGAGACAAACGCTCATAATTTGATCTGTATGCTTAGATTTTTTTTCTTGATATTCGGGTTAAAATTTCCCTTGAAATATCTTGGTGTTCCGGTTGGGTGTAATATGGCTAGGGGTTCTTGCTGGAATGCCATTACTCAGAAATTCTCTAATAAGCTCTCGCTATGGGAAGCTCGGTTGCTTTTGGTTGGCGGTCGTCTCACTCTAATCAAGGCCGTTCTTGGAAACCTTCATACATACTACATGTCGATTTACAAGATGCCTTCTCATGTTCAAAATAAGCTTGAGTCGCTTCATAATAATTTCTTTATAGGTGTTGATCAAGGAGAGAAAAAGATAACATGGGTGAAATGGAAGAAGTGCTTGGCGAGCAAGAATTTTGGGGGCCTCGGGACTGGTAGTATCTATAGTCTCAATATAGGCTTCCTTTTCAAATGGATATGGAGATTTTTGTGTAACCCCTCTGATCTTTGGACTCTGGTATTTTGAGTATTTATGGGACCCATGGAGGTGTTTTCGATGATAAGATTCATAGTTCCAGCTTGAGCCCATGGGGATCTATTCTGAAGTCCGTATATTGTTTGAAACGAAAAGGCATCGATCTCATTTCTTTTTGCTCTCGTTCTATTTGGAATGGTGAGTCTACTAAGTTTTGGGCTGATCTTTGGCACGGAGATAAGTTATTAAAACTCACTTTCAGCGTACTTTTATGCTTGATACTGATAGAGATTGTTCTGTCGCAAATTGGATTTCTATTCCTAATTGGCAAGTGGTTCTTAGATGGTGTCTGAGGGGTGGTGTTGAATTATCTCAGTTTGAAGCCTTGCAAGCCATTCTCAAAGATGTTGTGCTTTCAGATCAGCGTGGCTCTTGGAAATGGTCGTTAGATGTTTCAACCGGCTTTTCCGTTGCTTCTGTGAGACATTTGGTTGATTCTCGTTTTCTTGTGGTTGATCAAATTGCTACTCGTTGGAATAGGTGTGCTCCTATAAAAATTAACGTTTTCTTGTGGAGATTGTCGCTTAATAAACTTCCTTCCAGGGTCAATCTTGATAGAAAAGGCATTGACGTTGGTTCGGTCTTATGCCCCATCTGTCAAGACGATGTTGAATCTGTTAACCATATTTTCTTTTCTTGTGAGATTGCTAAAGATTTATGGGATTTATTGGCTAAATGGTGGGAGTTAGACATTCCGGTTTGCGCAAATATTTTGGAGTGGTACTCGTGGTTAGATTCTCTTCATGTTTCTTCCAATGTGCGCTTGTTTCTTGAAGGGGTTGGAGGTACGCTCTTATGGTCTATTTGGAGCTTTCGCAATCATTTGGTCTTTTCTAGCTCTCCTTCTAAAAAGGCGTTGCTTTAGGATTCAATTGTTTCACAATCTTTCTTATGGATTTCATCTAGAAATCCTAAGCTTAAGTTTAGTCGGTTAGATCGGTTGCAAAACCCTGTTATGTATATTTCTTCCATGTAATTTCCTCTTTAGCTTTTGCTAGTTCTTAATAAAGCCGCCGTTCTAATTTTTTTTGTCAAACCCCGTGCGTGCACAAATATTATAACTAATCACCGTCTAACCGATTAATCGTTAGACGATATCCGACTGCCCTACTAGCGCCTAGCGTTTGTTTATAACATTGACCATTAGATCTCATTATTCTTAACCTATCATCATTTCATACGATCTTGCTTGTTTTTAACTTGTTTGGTAAGTGAAAAGAGATAACTTGATCATTTCACGTGCTTTCAACTTTTCATCTATTATTTCCGGTCAATCATCATTTTTCGGCAATAAATATTATTTCCAGCCAAAATAAAATAAAAAACTAGAAATCTTTCTGAATTTAACAATTATTAATAAAGCCTAGATACTATAAACAAATCAATTATGTTACATTTTGCTAAAAACCGAAATTTTTCCATAATTTTACAAACTGATTTTTGTATATAAGGGGGGAGGGAGTGGTCACCTAGTATCCAATCCTACCCAAATTGCCACATCACCTCTATCCAATAAAAACCCTCCAACTCAAAACTACCAAATTCTACCCTAACACTACCCAAAGTGGAGGGAGTGGTACCCAATCCTAACCAAAACTACCTTTCACAAAAGACAAAAAAAATAGAGAGTGTGTGGGAACATAACTGATCGGCTTGTGAAGCCGAATTGATACCCGATTTCAAGTACCCAAATGACTGGGGACGGTGTACCCGCAATACCCGAACCCCTACCCGATGCCCACTCCCACCCCTCTTATGGAGACCCACGAATAAACGTAACTAAAAACGGGAAAAAAGATGTCTTCTCTAAATGTTAACATTGAAATTGTTATATTTTTTCGTAATCTAACTTTTAATTTATAAGTTCAGGGTCTCTTTTGTCAACTATGCAAGTGTAAGGTAATCCAAGTAAGTACTTTTTACACTATATTTTTAGATTTAAGATAATTTGAGAACAAAAAATTGTTTACATATAAAGGGATCAATTTCCACCATCCATTTTTATTTAATCTAATGGATGAGATTAATCCTAACAATTTAAAAAACCCACTTTCATCATCTTTTTCAAATATTAATAACTTTCAAACCGTTAATCGTTAAACGAAAAAAAAAATATCATTGCGACGAACATTAATTATCTTTCTATAGATAGGCACTTTAATATACTTTCGACAAAAAAAAAAAAAATCGTATTTTTCACTTTTTTTTTTAAAGTTTTTTCGTTTTTTTACGTTACTTAAATTTGCATTAAAAATCATATATGATTAAACACTAATTTAAATATCACATGTGACATTATGTTATATCATATATGATATTAGTGTTATATTATATATGATATGTAATATCACATGTGATATTAGTGTAATATCACATGTGATATTAGTGTAAAATCACATTTGATATTAGTGTAAAATCACATATGATATGCATATCATATCACATGTGATTTCACATCTCATATACGATTTAACACTAATATCACATGTGATATATAAATTAGTGTTTAATCATATATGATTTTTTATGCAAATTTCAAGTAACGTAAAAAAGACGAAAAACGTGAAAAAACGATTTTTTTTTTCTTTTTTCGAAAGTATATCAAAGTGCCCGTCTATAGAAAGATAATTAAATGCTCTTCGCGACGGTGTAAATATTTTCACTTAACGACTAACGGTTTAAAAGATATTTAAATTATAAAAAATAGGTGAAATAATAAAATGCTTTTAATCTCAGCCATTGATTTTTTTTAGATGAATGGTGGAGATGATTCCCTTAGTATGTAATAAAAAATTGGTATGTAAAATAACTCTCCTCATATTCTTATTATTTCTAACTTTTTCTTGTATTGGAAAGTTGGTTATATTGCAGGGAGCAAAGGAGTCTAAGGTAAAATCTTTCAAGATAGCAGCTATAAAATATCGCATTCTTTATTTTTCTTATTTAGTTTTGGGTTTTGCTAACAGCAGTGGATTGTTATTAACAAGTAATTACCAAATTTTATGTTAAAAGAATACACAATGTCTAAACAAAATCACTAAAAATCATTAACCACTTCCTAGGATTTCACAAATACAAATACAATTCACCTTCACCATTTGTCATATTAGCGAAAAATAAGTAGTTGGTTTCTCACAATGTCTTAATATCATATAATTTTGTGAGAAAGTTTGTTGTTAACAACAACCCTTAAGACCGCCGTTAGCATTTCCCTTTAGTTTTTTTATGTAGTTTTCTATGTGTTTGAGTTTTCTATCTTCCAGGTCTTGTTAACTCTATATTCTTCATTCTTTCTAGTATTGTTTGACCTCAAAACCACTAGCAGACTATGTTGTTGAGTGATGTTGTGAATAAAAATAAATGGAGGATGGTTGTATGAATTTGCTATGTTGTTATTCTTGGTTTAAAATAGTTTTTCATTAATTTCTTCATGATATCAAAGCCAGGTTGGCTTGATACTTGTTTCGTTCAAATTTGTTTTTAGGGTTCATTAAAAGTTTGGGGTTTTTCTGAGTTAGTTCCATCAAGGGTTTGGCAATCTTGGAGAAACCTTTGGTAACAACAGGTTGCAAATAATTAATATAACGCAGGGCATCTCTTATATCTTGTACCAACAAAACTTAAGCTAACAGTTATATATCATTAAAGAACTATAATAAGAAAATGTCACCGGAGGTCCATTATATTCCTAAAGGCCATCTCGTACACAAACATCGTACATCTAGACTGGTCTAACACAAAAACCAAGAAACCATAACCAAACAATTCAAACACTAAACATAGACATTTAAAATGCATCAAAAGTTTAAATGTCAGCTAAACACGTTTACAATTACATGCTTAAACTACAAAGCATAAAGCATTAAGATGGGGCAAATCATATTACCTACAGTCTCCATCACAATACGTAGACCTGTCAACGCAAAAATATGTGATTATTACCGATTAATTGGACGAATTAAGTGCAGGCTACATCACCATTAAGGCAAGCTAAAAAGTTTTAAGTCATTTCTTATGGTCCGCATGATAGTACTTGCAAATGAAAGCAACATTAATCAGCTCTAACGACAATAAAAATACACTATTCTACTGTTGTTATTTTATATTCTACCAATATGAAAACAACAATGATCAAATAAAAACTTACTACAAACCTAATTCTCTCAACACGTTCATCGAACACTTGCCGAGCAAGAATTGTAATATAAATAAACTTACTTCCCAATTCACCTTCAAGCTAAAACACTTAACGCCATCTTCAAATCAAGCATATTTATCATCCTTTGTATTTTCAGATCACAAACTTGCTGGTTTCCCCCATTAATTTTCCCTTTTAAACCTACGAAAAAAGAAAATTCCTATTGTTAGTATAATTTATGCGATGGGTGGTAACAGATGTGAATGTAACTTATCAGACTGGGCCGAAAAATGTCCAGTGGGTTGTTCTTGTACTAATTCAAGTAGTTTGAATGAGATCCCTGCACAAGAAAGGTAAACCGTTAGTCTTACCGTGGGGACGGACCCCACGATTAGACTCCGGCGTGAGAGTAAGTACACATTCTTGAGAGGGAAAGTAGAAGTGTGTGTGTAATTATGAGAGAGAAAGTTGTACCTTGTATGAGGATTAGAGCCCCTTTTATATGCGAGGTTTGCCGCTGAGGCTTCCTAGATTCTCGCATATAGTGGTTAGTTGCCGGAGCCGGACCCTTGGCGGACAAGAGTTCCGTGTTAATCGCGGATTCGGACGTAAGGGGTCTAACGGTTGAAGGTTCAGCCCGTTATGTGCCTTGCGCGCATCTCAAAGCCTAGACCATAGCCAATATAGCCATTGGGCTTATTGTAGGCCTTGGATTTGTAATTATTGGGCCTGAGCCCAGTATGTGTATAGTGTGTATTGGACCTCGTGGGCCTGTAATACATATTATACGACCTCAAGTCCCCCCAGTCTAGTATGTCTATTGCGTGCGGATATTGGTGCATGCGGTGGATGTTACTAGACTCAAGTTGACTAAGCGTTTTGCTGTCCCACACCTTTTTCTTTTTTGATGGGAATTGCCACGTCACCCAGTCCCCCTAGTCTAGTGTATTGACTGCATGCGGATATTGTCTCCTGCGGTAAGTACTTACTAGATTGTAGATTTGACCAGGACGTGGTGTTATCCCGTGCTTTGTCCTTTTCTTTACTTGGGAAGCGTTTCGTGCGACGTGGACGTTTGTTGACTCTTCGTTTTCTGTTTTGATGTGACCTACTATTCCACACATCCTTTTTTATTTTTGATCTTGGCCATTCATTCTGTCTTTCTTTTGCGCGTGTCATCATCCGGTTCTAGGTTTTTCTTTATTATAAATACTGCTCCATCTTTCACCATCGCCGTTTGTTGCTTTTCTTTAGAAAAAAGAGAACAGTAAAAAAAAATTTCTCATCCGTCTACCCTTGATCCACTCGCTATGGCTTTGATTGTTGATATAAAATGTAATACTCCTCCAGGGACATTTGGCTCCTTCCTTGCGACTTACAATATTCCACCGGAGGTGCATCCGGAGATTCCTGAGCGTAAGTATACGATGCATGAGTGCCCTTCTGGGAAGATTGGCTTATATACCCGCTTTTTTGATCTTGCCAATTTTTGCCTGCCCCTGTCTGTTTTCCTTGTTGACTTACTTGAGTATTATCGCATTAATATTTCTCAACTATCGGTTCTCGGCGCGTGTAAAGTTTCTCACTTTGAGATCTTATGTCGTGTTCATAGCATTACTCCCACTGTTACTCTGTTTCGTTGTTTTTATGTTAACTCGAAGTTGAAAGGGTGGTTTTCCTTTAGTAAACGCGATGGTGTCCCTGCCCTTTGCACTAAAACTCTTGATTCTGTCAAAAATTGGAATGATCGATTTTTCTGGGTCGATGCCTTTGCTTGTCCTGTCTTGTTCCCGTGGCATTCTAGGAAGAATATCTCTAAAGATCATGTTCCTCGCCCTGACGAGTATAATGCTGATCATTTTGCTGCTCTTGCTGCTAATCCTTATCCCTTCCGGGCATTCCCTGAGCCCTTTCTTTGCTGGGTTGGTTTGAGTCGTTATTATACTTTGGGTGAGGATGTGTACCCTGAGTATCTCCGTGAAGATCAAACTGGTGAGTTTTATTTGCATTGCTTCTCCTTTTTTTTAACGAATATACTTTGCTTTGTGCAGTGATGAGTTGGCCCGAGTATATTCAGTCCCCGGAGCCTCTAAAGGCCCCGATGACCACCCGTCCACGTCGTGAAGAGGAACCGTCTATTATTGAAGTTACTGTTCGTTGCACCGTGCCACTTATCCCTATTGCTCCTGCTAGCACGGATGGTGAGTTGGAAGCTGATGTTAATCTTCTTTTTGAGCCGGAAGGTGCTAGTGTTGATACTGGTGGTGGATCATCTTTTGAGGCTACAGTTTCTGATGCTAACCCTTCTTCCTCTGGTCCTTTGAAGAGAAAAGAGGGGCCTTTGTCTAGTGTTCCGGGACCATCTAGTCCTGCCAAGAGGCCTCGTTTTGAATCTCAATCAGGTCCCTCCAACAGTAACATTCCTGTTGGTGGCTTTCAGAAATTATTGAATAGTAGCGTTTTAGAGGCTGAGCTAGGCTATACGGCTCCCCACACTGGTCCTTTCATTACTTATTATATTTCCACCACCCCTGAGCGTGAGGTTTGGTTTTCTGTTGGTTCTTCTTTCAAGCATCAACTTGATATCGGTTCTCCTAAAAGGTTGGTTATTTCTTCTGATTCTAGTACTGCTGCTGCTGGAGCTGAGGTTACTTCTTGTACCAGGTCCGAGAATCTTTTGGGTGTTGTTACTACTGCTGCCACAACTGTTCCGGCTGCTATTCCTATATTGAAGAATGTTTCCCCTTTCCTCAATTCGTCTTCCAGTGGAGGGACTAACCGTAGTGCCGAAGATCTTGTTGGACCTTCTGTTGGCCAACCTTTGGCTAGTAATTCCAAGACTACTGTTGAGTTTGACCCCCTGTGCTCACAGGAGCGCCATCATCCGGAGTGGAAAGTATTGAACGGGTCTCTGCTTGACAATCCCTTGGACTGCTGCGAGATTGTTGACGGTGTTGCTCCTCCGAAGTTTTCCTCTTTACTTCGTGAAATGAGCCATGACGATTTATTTTCAGGTTTTGACCTTTTGTCTGCTCGCCATTTGTGCTTTGGTTCTGAGTTGCGGACTCGTGCAGAACATTATCTGCAAGAGAAGAAGAAATTATCCGCCAGGTGTGATGTTCAAGCTAACTTGATTCATGGGCTAGAGTCCCCATTGGCTCAAGCTGAATCAAATGCATCTGAGATGTTGTCTCTTCGCGATGAGGTATCATCTTTAGTGGCAGCTGTCAAAGAAAACGAAGTGTTGCGTGCCAAGATAAAAGAGTTGGAAGCTTCTTCTGTCAGTCAGGATGTCGAGCTTGAACGTGTACGATGTGCCACCTCTACTCTTGAATCCCGTAATGCTGAACTTACTAAACAGGTTCTCTTTTTTTTCTTTTTTCCCCCTCTTTTTATTGACCTCCGGAATTTTCTTTGTTAGGTACAAGTTTTGGATAGAGAATGTTCGGAGCTCCGTCCTTATGTTTCAGAGTTAGCTTGCTTGAAGGAGCTCTTTCTTAAGGTTACCCTGTATTTAGAGGAAAAACTTTATCCGAGCTTGCTTACTGCTATGTCCATTCGTCGTTGGTTATTGTCCGAAGGTTTCAAGCTTTCCGTATCTGAATGTTGGCATTGGCAAGGCTACCTGGACGCATTGGCTAATGCTATTAGCTGTGTTGTTGATAAAGGTATGCAAGATGGGCTTGTTGCCGGACATGTTCATGGTACGGCCAATACGCCACTTTCCCGCGTTGCTGCTTTTAATCCTTCTGCTAAGGCTAACTATGATAATGCTCTTCAAGTGCTCCACGGTCTCCAGTTTCCTTTACTCTCTTCCTTAGAGGCTCTCAAGGATTCTTCTGTTGAAGACATCATTCGCTTGTTTCGTCCCGAGGTATCCTCCGATGATTTATCCTCTGTTGAGAAGCAGTTTTACTTGGAGCAGCTAGTCATTCCTTCTTGTCTTTCTGGAGGCTCTTCGAGTGAGTCTTCCCTCTCTACTTCAATCCAGGGTTGTTTTGATAGAGCCAAAAAAGCAAGGGAAGGTTCACTTCATGATTGGTTGGCACTCGCGGATACTTGGTTGTCTTCTGCTGATCCTTTGTGTATAGAACCTATAGTAAAATCAGTTCGTTTGTCTGTTCCTGAGCATGATGGTGTTGTTAGCGGTCTTGGTGCGGATACCTGTTCACAAGCTGGGACGGGTCCGTTTGTGGACCCTTCCATTTAGTAGTGTTTTATTGTGATTATGCTCTCTTGTTGTTTGGCTTGTCGAAGCGCGGCACTTTTGTTTATGTAGATAGTCTATTGTATGCATATTTCTTTTGTTTCAAAACTTTTTGCTATTTAATCTTCACACTGATTTGTCTATTATAATAGTCTTTTCTGAATACTTGTGGGTTATTCGCCCGATACTGGATTTGCAATATCTTTTACGTATCTTGAGGTAATTTGGAGGTTACTCAGCCTTTTGTTATTCGGAATAACATTGTATGGGTCATGCCCATGTGTATGCGCGTCTTACGTACTTAAGTGTTTTTTTTTTTTTTTTTTAATGATTAAATAGAATAATTTTCTAAAGTAAAACTGGTGAAGGTAGCTAAGCTTCACCTTTTTTTCATTCAATAAAAAAGAACAAAACATTACAATATAAAAAGACAGGTTTGACATGAACCCTCCCTCACGGAATCCGCGAGGAATGGGTTGCTTACACTTGATGTATGTAACATCTCTTAAGATTGCAAACATTCCATGTCTATGGGATTAGATTCCCCGCACGATCCTTTAGCTTGTATGCGCCTTTTCCTAATGCTTCCATGACCACGTAGGGTCCTTCCCATTTAGGTCCTAGCTTTCCTCCTTCTTCGGCATGACTTGCATCATTGTTCCGATATACTAGGTCTCCTGGTTTGTTTGTGCCTTGCTTTTTGCTTCACGTATTGCCGCTTTTTCTCTTCTTTCTTCAAGGAGGTCCAAGTTCATTTCCAGCGCCTCGTCATTTTCTTCTATGTTTGCTTCTGCCGTCCTCCATGTGGGCATCCGTATCTCAGCTGGTATGACAGCTTCCGTTCCGTATGTTAACAAATGGAGTGTCTCCGTTGCTAGATTTGATCATTGTGCGATGTGCCCATAGGACGTGCGACAATTCATCTAACCAGTTCTTGCTTTTTTCTTCCAACCTAGCCTTTATGCCTTCCCCTAAGCTTCTGTTTGCTCTTTCCACTTGTCCGTTTGCTTGTGGGTGTTTTACTGAAGCAAAGTGTTTCTTTGTATCCATTTTTTCACACGATTCTTTAAATGGGTTGTCTCGGAATTATTTTCCGTTGTCAGATATTATTTCTCCCGGAAGTCCGAACCTGCATACAATGTTTTCCCACACGAATTTCTTGATCTGATTTCCTGTTATGGTGGCTACCGGCTTTGCTTATATCCATTTTGTGAAGTAGTCTATTGCTACTATGAGGAATCTGACTCTCCCAGGCCCTTCCGGTAGAGGTCCTGCAATGTCGATTCCCCACTTGTGGAACGGCCATGGGGGAAGTGATGGGCGTTAGCTTTTCTTGTGGATGTTTTGGAACTGGCCTATGCACCTGACAGCTTTTACATGCTTGGATTAGTTTCCGAGCATCGCCGTGCATGGTAGGCCAGTAGTATCCGGTACGCAGGGCTCTGGCCACTACGGACCTTGTCCCTGCGTGCATGCCGCAAGATCCTTCATGAATTTCTCGTAACACGTAGTTAGCTTGAAGGGGTCCAACGCACCGTAACCATGGTCCAAGAAAATATTTCTTGTAAAGTATCCCATTGACTACTGCAAATATTTGTGATTTTCTTTTAACTTCTTGTGCTCTCTCTTTTTCCGCTGGAAGTGTTTCTTTTGTCAGATATTCATGTATTGGTGTCATCCACGTATACCCCTCTTCTTTCGTGGTTGCCACGAGCTGTGTTTCTTCTATTGACTTTTGACCAAGTTCTTCCACTAGTACTTGCTTTTTTAGATGTTTAAAGCTAGTAGAAGCCATTTTGCTTAGGGCGTCTGCCTTTTTGTTTTCACTTCTGGGAACTTGTTTGATTGAGAACATTCGGAAGTTCTTTAGGAGTTCTTTTACTTTTTCCAGATATTGAATTATTAGTGATTCTTTCGCAATGTATGTTCCATTAACTTGATTTGCCACCAGTTTTGAGTCTACATTTGCTTGCACATTCTTGACTCCCATTTTTTCTGCTATCCGTAATCCTGCTATCAAGGCTTCATATTCGGCTTCGTTGTTTGTTGTGTTGAAACAAACCTTAGGGCATAAGTAAACTCTATCCCCTGAGGGTCCGTTAGTATGAGGCCTGATCCGCAACCGTTTATGCAAGATGAGCCGTCCGTGAACAGGACCCATGGTTGCGGAAGTTCCTCCACTTTCATTGGTTCGTCTTCTTCATCTTTTGGATGCTCTACTATGAATCTGCTAGAATCTGTCCTATAATGGACGTTCTTGGTCTGTATTGTATGTCATACTCTCCCAATTCAATGCTCCACTTCTGGCCTTGATAGTATTTGCTTGATTGGCTGGTCCGTGATGACTACTACCGTATGCGCTTGGAAATACCTCTTCAGCCGCTTTGTAGCGTGTACCAAGGATAAAACTAGTTTCTCCATTGGTGTGTAATTTATTTTCTGTCATCAGAACCGCACTGACCGCTTCTCTGGCTGCTGCTAAGTATATTATTAACTCTTCTTTCTCCTGAGGTGCGGTTAGGGTGGGGAGGTTTGCTATCATCTTCTTCATCTGCTTAAAAGCTTCCTCCGCTTCTTGTGTCCATTGAAAGTTGTTCTTTTTCGTACACTTTTTGAGTGTTTTAAAGAATGGTAGTGACTTTTCGGCGGATTTAGCCAAGAATCTGTTCAAACTTGCTAGCTTTCCATTCAGTCTTTGAACATACTTGAGGCATTTCGGAGATGGGAGGTTTAGTACGGCCTCTGCTTGTGCGGGCATACTTTAATTCCTTTAGTGTTTACTGTGTATCCTAAAAACATCCCTTCTTCCATTCCGAAAGTACACTTTTTGGGATTTAGCCTCATGTTTATTTCCCTTAATGTTTTGAAAGTTTCCGCTATGTCTCTTATTATTTCTACCTCCGATCGGATTTTGATCACCAGATCATCGACATACACTTCTAAGTTTCTGCCAAATTGTTTGTGGAAAGCTTTGTCCACTAGCCGCTGGTATGTTGCTCCTGCATTTTTTAGTCCGAATGGCATCTTAGTGTAGCAAAATATTCCCTGATTTGTGATGAAGGCTATTTTTTCCTCGTCTTCTTTTGCCATCTGGATTTGGTGATAGCCTTTGTACGCATCTAATAAGCTTTTGAAGGGATATCCGCAGAGTGATTCTACCTTCCAATCTATCTCTGGTAAGGGGAAACCATCTTTCGGACAGGCTTTATTAAGGTCCTTGAAGTCGACACACATTCTCCAGCTCCCGTCATGCTTTGCTACCATTACCGGGTTGGCCAACCAGTTGTGATAATGTACTTCCTTCATGATTCCTGCGTCCACAAGTTTCCCCACATCCTCTTGTATCGCCTTGCTCCTTTCCGGTGCTTGGCCTCTTTTCTTTTGCCTTATTGGAGTATATCCTTCCCGTATGTTTAGGCTATGTTCTGCTATGTGTCTTGGAACGCCCGTCATGTCGGCTGGACACCAGGCGAATATATCCAACTTCAGCTGATAGGATTGACCCAATGGCTATTGTTTGTTTCGGATGTTCCGGATGTATTGCCACGTGTATTCGTTTTTCACTTTGCTTTTCTGTTACGGGTTGCGGCGTTGGTTCGGAAACCATAGTACATTCTAACGAGACCATTCTGCTACTGCGGATCGTGAGCACTCTGCCTTTCACCGGGATTTTCATCATCCCGTGCGCTGTTGAAGGCACGACCTGTAATTTCCGCACTCCCGGCCTTCCTATGATCCCATTATATGGCGATTGGGACCTGACCACCACGAAATTCATCAATGCTGACGCTGAATGCTCTCCGTCTCCAATTTTAGTTAGTAGTGATATCTGGCCAATCGGCCATATTATTTCTCCGCTGAATCCCATGAGAGGGGTTGTAGCGGGTATCATTTGCTTTCTTATTTCTGGCCGGAGCCTTTCGAAACAATGTTCATACAGGACTTCTGACGCAGAGCCTCCATCGACATACATTCGGTGTATAAAGTGTCCACCTGTTGGAATCACCCCTAAACCTTAATTCAAGTGTTAGTAATTTATATGTAATAGTTAGCTTAATATGGCCTTTATGTTAGTAATTAGCCTTAGGCTTATGTAGAAGGCCCATAATCCTAGGCCTAGCCCAATAAGGAAAAGGATGGGAACTAGGAGTGTTGCCCTAGCTTCCCTCCTATAAATACCTCATGTAAACCCTCACTTTAAGGTTGGTTGTTCAATTTATTCTCTCCATTTACACTCTACGCATAACCGTCCTTAGTATAACGTATGTGTGGGTTTGTTTATTGTTCAACCGATCTCATCTCCATCTTATCTCTTCTATTGTTACTTGTGTTGCATATTTGGGAACCTAACAGTGGTATCAATCGCCTACTAGTTGGGTGAATCGTTATTGCTTTTAAAGTGGGTTTTCGGTCCTACGCGTAAAGCTAACGAGATACTTTGGTTTGCTTAAAAACACGTTTTTTACACTTTTTAATCCAAGATTCTTGTACTTTCAATGTTTTAAGGTGTTAAAATAACTGTTTTTGGCAAAAAGTTTCAAACTTTATGCGTGGATCTACGTTTTTAAGCTTGTTTTTGTACGAGGGTTTCATCCTACGCGTAACCGTTTTAGGAGTTTTGGCTCATCAAGTTTCACACTTTTGTGTTATTTTGGTGATATTGAAGCTATCTCATCACAAAAATCTGGTTTAGAAACATCTTTGGGCAAAATCATTTTTTACGAGTAAAGCTACGCGTAACAAAACCCTAATATTACGCGTAACTTTATCCTTGGTTTGATCTTCAGTTTCGTGGTTTACTCCGTGTTTTCTTGCTTGGATAAGCCTGAAAATACGTCGACTTTGGATATCTTTTGCACTGTGATAGTGTAAAAGATCATTTGGGCTAAACCCTAAAATTACGCATAAGCATAAAGCTTACGCGTAGAAAATCCTACGCATAAGATTTATCTTATGCCTAAGCTTAGTCTTACGCATAAGGTCATCCTACGCCTAAGTTTTATACGCCTAACTTCTTTTTTTACGCATAACTTTAGTGCTTTTTCCCTACTTACGCGTAAGCTAAAACTACGCGTAACTCTATCTGTTACGCGTAACTTTGGTGTTTTTACGCTTAAGTTCTACTTGGTTTATTGTGATTTCTACGCCTAAGGACACTTCATCAACAAAGGTTCATTCGACTACAAAGATCCATTTTTACCAACACAAGTTTTGAACATGTCACAACCACCATACTCTAACTATTTTCCTTACACTTATAATCAACAACAACAACAACAACAACAACAACTAAGTCCACAACATCAACAATGGAATCAACAACAAGCAATTTATCAACAACATACTCCACTACTTGCAGCAATTCCACAACCTCAAATGGTACAACCACCACCTAGTCTTCAAGTACAACCTTACACAAACTTCTACAATCAACATCCATCCAGGAAT
Organism: Chrysanthemum makinoi; assembly: GCA_910596185.1. Lineage (NCBI taxonomy): Eukaryota > Viridiplantae > Streptophyta > Magnoliopsida > Asterales > Asteraceae > Chrysanthemum > Chrysanthemum makinoi. Next base: position 235,956,918 of record OU343224.1, on the reverse strand, counting down.
ACTATAAAGGAACCAGCATAGTTTGGCAAGATGTGTGAAGCCTTGAGTAGCCAACAATCAATTCATGAAGCTGGCTCACTTGATAGACCTCCAATGCTCACTCCCGGTAATTATGATCAATGGGTAATTCGGTTCTTTAGGTTTTGTGATCTAAAGAAGCCACATGGAAAGTTTTTAAAGAAGGTTATTATGGAAGGTCCATTTCAGATGCCTACAATCGTTACACCCGGAGATCTTAATGCTTTGTTCCACCAAGAGATGATGTCACCAACATTGCAACTGTTGCAGAACTCACGGGTGATCAACTTCTACACTTTGAAGCCGACGAACTTGCAATGCAATACATCCTTTTAGGATTACCCAATCCAATCCTTCGAAGTTTTGATGCTCAAAAGGCGCCAAAGCAATGTGGGAACAGATTCATCTTCTTATACAAGGCACAACACTCAATCAGGAAGACATGGAATCCAAAATCTACTTGGCTTATGAACACTTCATGATTGAACCTGGAGAGTCATTAGAATCTTATCATCATCGCTTTTCAGACATCATTAATGATTTGGACAAACATAATATCATCATGCCACGAATCGCTGTCAACACAAAGTTCCTAAGTAGTCTTGGTCCGGAATGGGAGAAGTATGTCATTTTTCTCCGTCAAGCTAAAGATATGCATCATGCTACCTACGGATTGTTGTACGACTATCTGAAGCCTCACCAAAAAGAAGTTGATAAGGAAAGGATTCTTCGTGGTCAAACTGTTCCACCATCACTTCCGGACAATCAACAACTTGCTTTGTGGGCTCAAACAAACATTCCTCCTCAACAAGCTCCTCAACCCGCTCCTCAAACACCTACAACCATCAAACCTTCTGATCCGTCACAGCTACAAACTCAACAAAATCAATTGGTTCCATACAACAACAACACTGCTCAAGCTCTTTACGGTGAAGCTGATGAGGACTCCAATGCCTTCGATGAATTGCAACAAGGATTTGTTATGATTGCTAAAGCATTTGGCCGCTATACAAACAAATCCAACAATCGCATTAGTTCCTCATCTAATACAAGAAATCAGGCTGTTGTGAACAATGGACGAGTTGAAGTTCAAAATCGTGGTTATGGTCGTCAGATGGGAGCTGGTCAAGGGTTCAATGCTATGGGAAGGAATAACATTGGTGCTCCGCAGCAGCAAAGGGCTCAAGTGGTTGACCAAGGAAATGCTCAGACTGGGGTTAATGGTCTTCGTTGCTATAACTGTAATGAGAAGGGTCATCTGGCTAATGCATGTCCTAAACCGAGAACAAGAGGCAGTGCTTATTTCAAAGAGGCTTTGCTCTTGGCTTTTAAGGATGAAGCTGGTGGAACTCTTACCAACAAGGAACAGAGCTTTATGGCAGATGCAGATTCTGATGATGATATGGAGGACTTGCAAGCTAATGCTGCAGTGATGTTGATGGCACAAATGCAAGCTCTACACATGAGTGACACAGGCCCAGTGTAGAACACTGATGGCTTGTCTCGGTACTGAACAAACAATTATCATCAATGAGCTGATATCTCCGCCACTTTCTCTATCTGACAAGGATCAGAGTGTTCAACATGAGTCTTCCACATCTCATTCCGATGATTATCAAATAGATCTCGTCGTTATATTTGATGATCAAAATGACCTTATGGTTAATATTGATAATCAAGTTGACTCCGTGGTTATATTTGAGGATCTAAATAATGATCATGTTGAGACTTACATTGAACAAAATGAGCTTTTGTCTGACAGAGAAACTGAGCTCTTGACCTTAATTAAAGACCAACATTCTCGTTTGGAAATTTGCACGAAACTAAAAGAAAAAAATGCACTGTTAACCAGGGATAATGAATGTTTAATTCGACAACTCAATTTTTTCAAAACTCAAGAAAACCGTGAAAAAGGTTTTGAAGCCGCTTTTGCCAAATCACACCAAAATAAAAAATATTTGGAACGACAGATTTGTGATCTAACCGCTTCGAAGAATGCTTTGTTGTCTCAAATAGAACAAATGAAACATGAACATAAACAACAACTTAACGCTCTTACTTTGGACACTCAAAAAGCCAAGGCTGAGTTGTTAACTTGTCAAAAACAATTCTCTGAGTACAAAAAGCATTCAACGAGACGAATAGATGACTATCTTGAGGAAATTGTCGACTTACAAACCAAAATCAAAGAGTTTAAAGCTGTTGTTTATAAACATGGTGAATCAATCACAACGATTCAAAAGTTTTCATTAAAACCTAATCCAAATGGATATGGACCGAATCTTGCTGATTATAAACCTAAGTTTTCACACAGAGCATTCAAACCAAATCTTGAAGTTTACAGTGCAGAACATAGAATTGATGATTCAATTATGACTGTTGTTGAATATAATCGGATGCAGGAATTAGATGCTGATGACGAGAGTCGGTCAAAAATGGAAAATGTCGTTTACAACAAACCATTTAACTATTCAAAAGCCGTAACTTTTGTCACACAACAAGATACTTCAAACACACCTTTGGTTATTGATGAGTGTCTAAATACTCATCATTTTTAGTCAATATAAACTGCAAAATCATCTGAAAACACTCAGAAATGCTTCAAAATGATAAAAATATCACAAACAAGTGTTTTATATGTTTTAAATGCAAAAATGCCAAAATCTGGTGAAAAACGTATTAAGTTTGCATAATTGGCAGTTTTAGTCCCCCAAGTTACAAAAGTTGTCAAATCTAGTCCCTGGTAATTCAAAAACTTGTAAAATATCATTTTAGGTCCTTGGGATTCACAAGTTGTTCAAAATAATCCTTTGAAGTTTAAAATCACAAAATTACAACTTTGGTCCCTCAAGTTTGAAAAGTGTCAAAATTAGTACCTAAGGTTTTAAAAATAAGAAAATAATCAAAATTAACCTTGTACTATTTATAAATGACATAAATGGTCCTTATGAGAAAACTTTTGGAAAATTACAAGTTTGGTCCTTATAGTTACTAAATTGGCAATTTTAGTCCTTGGACATTTTAAAAAAGGAAAATAATCAACTTTGGTCCTTGTATAATTGTGTTATGGCAGGTTTGGTCCTCAAAGAAACTTTGCATAAGTAACAGGTTTGGCCCCTCAAATTGGCATATTTACATGTTTGGTCCTTGGGCTTGTTATTACTACCAAACCAAACGGATCCTATATTAAACTCAAGCCCAAAACCAACTCAGGCCCAAAACCAAACCAACCCAGTATTTAAAACAGATAAGAGCGCCAGGCACTGTTCATCCCTCCCAACTCCACCTGTTACCACTCCTGCACCCACACCTGTAGCCTCCCTCATTTAATGCTTCCCCACTCTTTTCCTCCTCAACACACTATCTATCACCTTTTGTCCCCCCTCCTCTTCACCCTGGTCCAAAAACAATCAAAGATTGCAGAGCTACTGTTCACCTTTTTGGCGCCAAATTGCAAATCAAAGGATAGGATTGCTTTGACTCATCCAATGGTGGTGGGAATAGCTCAGAAGCATGTGGAGAGTCTCATAGGTCAATAAATATCAAGAAAGAAGGAAAGAAGAAACCAAGTAGAGTAGTGTAGTTTAGCTTTATGTCGTTTTAATAATTTCATGTTTTCCTGTGTATGTTTAAACTTACAAGTTTTTATTTAAGTGTTTTTAAGAGTAAGTGAACCTTCATCAATAATAAATTTCAAGTTAACTTCTCATTTTCAGTTTATGTAAAATTTTAAGTTTAAAGAAATCTCATGATCAAGTTAAATGTTGTTTCCAGTTGTTGTAAAAGATTTATAAGGTTATATAAGCTCATTTTATAGCTTCTGAGAGCTATTAGAATCAATAAGATCAGTCATAGTTATAAAGTTTAAAAATTCATAAAATTCAAGAAATATGGTGATAAAATCAAAAATCTATGGTAATGAGAATCAAGACAGAAGCTTGGTGATATATGGAATTCTTATTGGTGTAGAGCTTAGTGGTAAGCTATAGGCATGATCTCAGACATTGGAACTCTTTCCTGAGTATGAATTTAATTTGTAAGCCACTTTCTAATAATTCGCATTCCTCAGTATAAGTGTTTTAAGTTTGTTAATTTTAGTGTAAATCTATTTCATTACAGTTAGTATAAGGTTATAACAAGATTTCTTGCTTTAAAAACTTATTTTAGTGTCTAAAGCTTTAAAACAGCTTGTTACAAGGGTGTTTGGATCAGCTTATTTAACTGTCTTAGAGAGTGTTAGAGTTTTTGCTTATTACTGTTCTGTGTAATTTTAGTATCATATAGCTTAGTTAAGTCATTAAAACCAGTTATTATCTAGTTAAAAGTCAAAATTAGTCTCTAATCTTAATGTGCAGTTCACTGTTGAGATTTTTCAATACAAATCTCATCAAATCAGCTTAAAACTTAGTACTCTAGCCTAATTTCATCTTAATATAGCTTAACATAACACATTAAATCATCTAGGATCATTTAAAGTTCATCAAAGTCAACTAGTTAGTGTAAATTAAAAGTCAAAATTTCACTTGCCTGTTTTTGAATAAAACTTAGATTTTAATTGTGTGCTTAATACTAAAAATTAGTTCATGAGCTTCTAAGATAGTAAAGTTCAGCTGCTTAATAAAATTAGAAAAATATCAGCTTGTGTTTTCTTTGCTTATTAACAGCTTATTTCCTAGTTTTGTTTAGACCTTTGTCTGAGTAAGTGCCCTGTGCACAGTTGTGGTACACATTTTCATAAGCTCTTCTAGAGCTTACCAGTCAACTTAAGCTTGCATGTTTTAGCTTTTTGAGAAGCTTAACTAGCCATCTCAAGGTCTCAGTTGTTAGTTTTGATTTTGCAACTTGTTTAGTTAGGCTGCAATTGCCTTTTAGATTGGTTCAAATCATTTAAGTGTATAAGTGAGTCAGTGTTGATCAAAATTTCAAAAGCTCCTCAAGAGCTTATTTGTGAAAGCCAAACCTTGTAAAATAGTTTTTTAGAGAGCTCAACTGGTGTACTTGTGAATTCCATTGCTTATTTGCATTTCCTAGCTTATTCAAGTGTTTAAATAGTAGCTTAAAGGTACCTAGTAAAACCATACAGTCCTGTGCACCAGTGAAGGACTTATGCTCATTTTGGCTTATTTTGTGCTTATTTCTAGATCTTTATGCTTTCTCAGTTTTCATATTAGCTTATTATTAGCTACTTAGCTTATTTTTAGCTTAAATTTGCTTATTCATCAGCTTATTAGCCATTTGGCTTTAATCTAGTGCTTATTTCCATTTCTTATTAACTGTTGAGATAATTAAGCTGTTTCAGAGCTTATTAGTGATTTTCATAAAATGTCGTAGTTGTAAAATATGCTTATTTTCATGTGTTTAACAAGTTTGTAAAATAAAAATCCAAAAATAAAAATGTTTAGCAAAAAGGGGGTAGGCAGGCTCGAACCTGAGACCTCCCCCTTTATGAGAGTGATAGAGTATGTACCTGGATAGACTGCGCCCTTGGGTCTTTCTTGTCAAGGTTTACACAATTAAATACATAACCCCTTTTTCCATTTTAAGCTTATACGTAGCTTTAAGCTTATTTCCAGCTTATTTATAATAGTTTTTTCATCTTTTCTAATTTTCATAAATCTGTACTAGTATAAAGTATTTTCTAAAAAAGTTTCAGATTTTTATAAATAGTTTTAGTATTTTTTAACATTTAATTAGTGTAAAAACTTATTTAAATCATAATAAAAAATATAAAAGTCAAAAAAATATAAATCTTTTTTCTAAAATTTTCTTTTATCATATAGTAAGTAAGAAAATTAGTTTTATACTCGTAGGCCTTTTATTTCATAAAATTTACGTTTTATCTTGCGCTCCAGCGCCATTTTCGTAAATAACGCTCGTTTCCGTTTTAAATAACGTTTTTAGATATTTTGAGTTTACGTTTTAGTTAAATTAGTTTATTAAAGTTATTTTGTTTTATAGAATAAACGTTCATCGATCTGTAAAAATAGTGATAGCGTTTATTTAATAGATTTTAACTTTTTAATTTCTTTTAATTTGCATTTAAGTCGCTGTAATTTGTAAATCTTTCCTTTAGGTAATTATCCATCCAAAACCTTACTGATCACTATCCTTAGTGATCATTCTATCATCTGAAGTTGTTTAAACACCAATTCATCCTCCGTGGGACATAACGACCTGGGGAAACACTATATTCCTCTGATCTTAAATTGCATTCGTGCTTGAGCAGTTTTAAGCTGATTACGGTCTGCCATTCACAAGTGGCAGGTTTGAGTGATTTAGCTTGACTGTTTTGCGCGCATCAAATTTTGGCGCCGCTGCCGGGGAGGCTGTAAGCGTGTTTTAAGCATTTCCAGATCCATTCTTGCACATATACCACCTTTTTGTAAACAGTTTTTTATAAAGTTATAAAAATCAAAAAGTTCATTAACACTTTTCCTAAAGTGTTAACAACACCAAAAATATTTTCATCCTTTGTTTTTACATAATATTTATCCAAAAATCCAAAAATATCCATCTTTACCCTCTTACCCTTTTTGATTCTTTTTCCCTTTACCCTCTATCCATTTGATTCTAACTTCTTCTATTCTCATGGAATCTCTCGACTACGACGAAATCTGGAACGAAGTTGAAAAACTTCCTATTTTATCACAAATGTCAAGAATTCGTGTTGTCCATGAAGATCCATTGATTCTGCGTAGGGAAATGGAACGAGAAACCGGGGTGACAAAGGACCAGGTACTTCCCTCTGATAATGGAGGTGCTAAATACGTCCAACCTACGGTTATCCAAAGATCTAACCCCTCGATTGCTCCTAAGCCGTCTAAAATTGATCCTACACTTTCACGATTTACGGTTAAAAGCAAACATGCAGAATTTAGACCGGTGACTAATGACTTGCCTAATCTTCACGTTTCTCAAGAACCAGAACCGGAGTCCATAACGGAAGTGGTGGAAATTGCTAGCTCTCAGAGCACACCACTTGTCCCACCTCCGGATTTTTCAAAATGTTCTTTGAGTCCTATTAGTCATTCAGATCACCATGTTGGTTTTGTTGATTCTTTGAATGAACGGATTCCTTCTCATAACTCTCAAATAGAATCGTTTATTCCTTGTGTCGGTTGTGGTGAGCCTCTTTTTGGTTCACCATGTCGCTGGTGTACGTGTGTACAGTGTGGTAATGATATTCTTAACGGGAGTTGTTTGTTTTGTGGTTCGAGGAATTCATTTGATTATGATCCTAATCCGAACTCATTTAACGACCCCTCAAATTTTTCCATCTACCCACCACAGCCCGACTCATCTTCATATAATCAACAATACTGTTTGTGAATTTTGTGGAGGTTCTCACCAAGGATTTGAGTGTCAATCCGGAAACACGATTGTCTATGAACAGTTTTCCGATGATGCTCAGAACTTTGGATATGACCAATATCCATATGATTCACCTATCCAGGCTCAACAGTTTTACTGTTGTGAGAACTGTGGAGGTCCTCATTTCAGCTCTGATTGTCAAACAGGGAATCCATTTCCTTGTAACAATTATGACTATCCAGATCACGACCAATCTCCACAGTGCCAAATGACTCAAACTCCTCAGCAAATCCAACAAGACACTTATCTAGAGCTTCTGGAGTCAGTGAAAAGAACTGAGGAGTTGAGTAAGACAGCATTTCATAATGTTCCCAGTTTTTCTTGTGTATATTGTGGGGGTCCTCATGATGATTATCAATGTCAACCTTCCGGTTTTGACAAATCTCCACTCCCACAATGTCCCGTCATTCAAAATTCACATGAGAAATCCATGGAAGAATTGCTAGCTGAAGAGCAGGTTGCTAAAATAAATTCCCAAATTGCTTTTGAAAAGTCTATTAGGGAATTAATTGCAAAAGAAAAAGCAGCCAGATCTAGCTCTCAATTTCATTTTATTCCTGATGACAGTGATGATGAGGATACATTTGATTCATCAAGTTCATCAGATGATATCCCAGCAGTTGAGATTCATTCTCAAACAACTGCTATCACACCCGAGATTCACACTCACTCTCTAAACATGGGGGATGAGCTTCTTGACACTGTTCCTGAAAAGGAATCGGACGAATTTATAAAGTCTAGTGTTGAGGACCTTGTCCCAATCCCAAGAGAGTCACAGGGAATTCTTGATCATTTGTGTGATATCCCTACCCCTCTTGTCTTCCAAAGTAATCATGTTGAGATGTGCTCCGATTCTATTGATGACGATTCGTTATCTTGTGGAGACATCAGTTATATGGAAGAATTACCTTCTGAGCTTGTCAGCTTAGGAGAAGAGAATGAGGAAGAAATAATCCAAGACGAAGCTCTTCGTCTTACATTATTGAATGTTAATCTTCTCATTTCTAAAATCGAGGCTTTTAATGAAAAGCCTACTTCATATCCTATCCCCTTTGAGGATAGTGAACTTTTGTTCAATGATTCTATTACCGAATTGCAAACGTTCCATTTTGATCATATGGGAGAGAAGATTAGTGGTATCACCACTTATCATTCTCATAATTCTCTCCCCGATTATGAATCATTCACTTTTGAGGAGTTCCCCAGTGAACTCAGTCAAATCAATTCTGAATATGAATCATTCTCCTTTGAGGAGTTCTCCTGTGAACTCACTCATATCATATCTCTACCGGAGTATGATAATTTCCACTTTGATCTAGACATTCCCATAATATGTCTTGATCAAGCGAGCTTAACTGAGGAGATTCATGAAACTATGAATTCTCCTATTGAGGATGAAGAGTTAGTCATGATTTGTATCATGATTTTCTTTCTTTTCTTCATATATCCCGTAGCTTCTCCTGTTCTTCACTCCTTCGGGAATGAAGACATTATCTTTGACCCTGGCATTTCCATGTACCATTTGTGAGCCGGTTCTATCTATATCTCATCGGTGTGGAACTTTCACGTACTTCAATGTTTATACAAACATCTTGAATGAAAGTCCGATGGAGATTGTTTCTTCCACTTACTTCCCCATGAACAAATGAATTCGGGGTCGAGTCAAGCTAGCGACTCGGTAATAAAAAACAGTAGCTAAAACATGGGTTTTCACCCGTGTGTACCACCCTAGTGTGGGGGAGATGCCCCACATGTTAAAAAAAAAATAATAAAAAATAAAAAAAAATAAAAAATATATATGAAAATGAATGAAAATTGTAAATATTAAAAAAGAGAATAATTGTTGTGTTTCCACACTTTGAATATTGAGGACAATATTCATTTCTAAGTGTGGGGGGGAAATTCTGGCGAATTTGATCATAAATGTACCCTTTTAGTCCCTTTTTCCCCCAAAATGGCCAAATTTTAAAATTTTTTGTAGTGGAAGTACTATGTACTAAACACAGCAAATGGTAATCAGTCCACCATGTCTAACACACATAAGAATTGGCTAATCCAGGAGCAAACGGCTCTTGGTAAAGATATCTCAAATCCGTTTATGGCTTGCAATTTGCCCAAAATTGTATGGTGTTCAACTCACCATATCCTTAAAAGTGAAGAGTTGGCTAGCCCGCAAGTTTATGGCTTGTGGTAAAGGTAGTTGAAAATCCATAATTGGTAATCAGCTCACCAAAGATAATATTGATAATTTATCTAAGAGTTGGCTAGTCCAGAAGGGTACGGCTTCTGGTAAAGACACATCAAATCCGTTATACAGCTTATGATTTGCTTAAAATCATTTGGTTATCATTGTACCAAAGTTCTTACTTGAACTTAAACAATTGGCTACTCCAGAAGTGATGGCTTTTGGTAAAGAGTTTTTAAAATCCATTAAAGTTTCAAAAGATTGCTAGGGACTAGCAATATCTTAGTGTGGGGGATTGATGAGTGTCTAAATACTCATCATTTTTAGTCAATATAAACTGCAAAATCATCTGAAAACACTCAGAAATGCTTCAAAATGATAAAAATATCACAAACAAGTGTTTTATATGTTTTAAATGCAAAAATGCCAAAATCTGGTGAAAAACGTATTAAGTTTGCATAATTGGCAGTTTTAGTCCCCCAAGTTACAAAAGTTGTCAAATCTAGTCCCTGGTAATTCAAAAACTTGTAAAATATCATTTTAGGTCCTTGGGATTCACAAGTTGTTCAAAATAATCCTTTGAAGTTTAAAATCACAAAATTACAACTTTGGTCCCTCAAGTTTGAAAAGTGTCAAAATTAGTACCTAAGGTTTTAAAAATAAGAAAATAATCAAAATTAACCTTGTACTATTTATAAATGACATAAATGGTCCTTATGAGAAAACTTTTGGAAAATTACAAGTTTGGTCCTTATAGTTACTAAATTGGCAATTTTAGTCCTTGGACATTTTAAAAAAGGAAAATAATCAACTTTGGTCCTTGTATAATTGTGTTATGGCAGGTTTGGTCCTCAAAGAAACTTTGCATAAGTAACAGGTTTGGCCCCTCAAATTGGCATATTTACATGTTTGGTCCTTGGGCTTGTTATTACTACCAAACCAAACGGATCCTATATTAAACTCAAGCCCAAAACCAACTCAGGCCCAAAACCAAACCAACCCAGTATTTAAAACAGATAAGAGCGCCAGGCACTGTTCATCCCTCCCAACTCCACCTGTTACCACTCCTGCACCCACACCTGTAGCCTCCCTCATTTAATGCTTCCCCACTCTTTTCCTCCTCAACACACTATCTATCACCTTTTGTCCCCCCTCCTCTTCACCCTGGTCCAAAAACAATCAAAGATTGCAGAGCTACTGTTCACCTTTTTGGCGCCAAATTGCAAATCAAAGGATAGGATTGCTTTGACTCATCCAATGGTGGTGGGAATAGCTCAGAAGCATGTGGAGAGTCTCATAGGTCAATAAATATCAAGAAAGAAGGAGAGAAGAAACCAAGTAGAGTAGTGTAGTTTAGCTTTATGTCGTTTTAATAATTTCATGTTTTCCTGTGTATGTTTAAACTTACAAGTTTTTATTTAAGTGTTTTTAAGAGTAAGTGAACCTTCATCAATAATAAATTTCAAGTTAACTTCTCATTTTCAGTTTATGTAAAATTTTAAGTTTAAAGAAATCTCATGATCAAGTTAAATGTTGTTTCCAGTTGTTGTAAAAGATTTATAAGGTTATATAAGCTCATTTTATAGCTTCTGAGAGCTATTAGAATCAATAAGATCAGTCATAGTTATAAAGTTTAAAAATTCATAAAATTCAAGAAATATGGTGATAAAATCAAAAATCTATGGTAATGAGAATCAAGACAGAAGCTTGGTGATATATGGAATTCTTATTGGTGTAGAGCTTAGTGGTAAGCTATAGGCATGATCTCAGACATTGGAACTCTTTCCTGAGTATGAATTTAATTTGTAAGCCACTTTCTAATAATTCGCATTCCTCAGTATAAGTGTTTTAAGTTTGTTAATTTTAGTGTAAATCTATTTCATTACAGTTAGTATAAGGTTATAACAAGATTTCTTGCTTTAAAAACTTATTTTAGTGTCTAAAGCTTTAAAACAGCTTGTTACAAGGGTGTTTGGATCAGCTTATTTAACTGTCTTAGAGAGTGTTAGAGTTTTTGCTTATTACTGTTCTGTGTAATTTTAGTATCATATAGCTTAGTTAAGTCATTAAAACCAGTTATTATCTAGTTAAAAGTCAAAATTAGTCTCTAATCTTAATGTGCAGTTCACTGTTGAGATTTTTCAATACACATCTCATCAAGTCAGCTTAGAACTTAGTACTCTAGCCTAATTTCATCTTAATATAGCTTAACATAACACATTAAATCATCTAGGATCATTTAAAGTTCATCAAAGTCAACTAGTTAGTATAAATTAAAAGTCAAAATTTCACTTGCCTATTTTTGAATAAAACTTAGATTTTAATTGTGTGCTTAATACTAAAAATTAGTTCATGAGCTTCTAAGATAGTAAAGTTCATTTGCTTAATAAAATTATAAAAATATCAGCTTGTGTTTTCTTTGCTTATTAACAGCTTATTTCCTAGTTTTGTTTAGACCTTTGTCTGAGTAAGTGCCCTGTGCACAGTTGTGGTACACATTTTCATAAGCTCTTCTAGAGCTTACAGTCCAACAAGCTTGCATGTTTTAGCTTTTTGAGAAGCTTAACTAGCCATCTCAAGGTCTCAGTTGTTAGTTTTGATTTTGCAACTTGTTTAGTTAGGCTGCAATTGCCTTTTAGATTGGTTCAAATCATTTAAGTGTATAAGTGAGTCAGTGTTGATCAAAATTTCAAAAGCTCCTCAAGAGCTTATTTGTGAAAGCCAAACCTTGTAAAATAATTTTTTAGAGAGCTCAACTGGTGTACTTGTGAATTCCATTGCTTATTTGCATTTCCTAGCTTATTCAAGTGTTTAAATAGTAGCTTAAAGGTACCTAGTAAAACCATACAGTCCGTGCACAGTGAAGGACTTATGCTCATTTTGGCTTATTTTGTGCTTATTTCTAGATCTTTATGCTTTCTCAGTTTTCATATTAGCTTATTATTAGCTACTTAGCTTATTTTTAGCTTAAATTTGCTTATTCATCAGCTTATTAGCCATTTGGCTTTAATCTAGTGCTTATTTCCATTTCTTATTAACTGTTGAGATAATTAAGCTGTTTCAGAGCTTATTAGTGATTTTCATAAAATGTCGTAGTTGTAAAATATGCTTATTTTCATGTGTTTAACAAGTTTGTAAAATAAAAATCCAAAAATAAAAATGTTTAGCAAAAAGGGGGTAGGCAGGCTCGAACCTGAGACCTCCCCCTTTATGAGAGTGATAGAGTATGTACCTGGATAGACTGCGCCCTTGGGTCTTTCTTGTCAAGGTTTACACAATTAAATACATAACCCCTTTTTCCATTTTAAGCTTATACGTAGCTTTAAGCTTATTTCCAGCTTATTTATAATAGTTTTTTCATCTTTTCTATTTTTCATAAATCTGTATTAGTATAAAGTATTTTCTAAAAAAGTTTCAGATTTTTATAAATAGTTTTAGTATTTTTTAACATTTAATTAGTGTAAAAACTTATTTAAATCATAATAAATAAAATAATAATCAAAAAAATATAAATCTTTTTTCTAAAATTTTCTTTTATCATATAGTAAGTAAGAAAATTAGTTTTATACTCGTAGGCCTTTTATTTCATAAAATTACGTTTATCTTGCGCTCCAGAGCCATTTGTAAATAACGCTCGTTTCCGTTTTAAATAACGTTTTTAGATATTTTGAGTTTACGTTTTAGTTAAATTAGTTTATTAAAGTTATTTTGTTTTATAAAATAAACGTTCATCGATCTATAAAATAGTGATAGCGTTTATTTAATAGATTTTAACTTTTTAATTTCTTTTAATTTGCATTTAAGTCGCTGTAATTTGTAAATCTTTCCTTTAGGTAATTATCCATCCAAAACCTTACTGATCACTATCCTTAGTGATCATTCTATCATCTGAAGTTGTTTAAACACCAATTCATCCTCCGTGGGACATAACGACCTGGGGAAACACTATATTCCTCTGATCTTAAATTGCATTCGTGCTTGAGCAGTTTTAAGCTGATTACGGTCTGCCATTCACAAGTGGCAGGTTTGAGTGATTTAGCTTGACTGTTTTGCGCGCATCAGTTATCACACCAGTTTCTGATGTCAGTCCTCAACCAAAAGGTGCACAAATTAATGGTCCTTTACCTTCACTTAGTGAAGTAAAAACTAATGCCGAAAGTTGTCGTGTTATCAAATACTTTGTCACTTTCTTATCTGACCTCAAAATTTTGGACGTGAGATGAATTTCATCTGAAATAAAAGTTCAATATTTTACCTCGCCCATGGCGCGAGAACATAGAGATATTCTTCAGAAAAGAATTTACCCCATGTCAAAAATTTGAAAATTTGTGCACTATATTGGGAAAAGGATTTTCACAAGGAACTTGGTCTCGAAAATAGTTTCGAGGAAACAGAAACATCGATTTCAAACACTAAACGTAAAAAGAAACTGTTGAGAAAAGATGTTCATCGACTCTTGGAAGATGTTTATGTGCTGATATCATAATGTGTCTTATTACATTCTTTGCCATATGCATCTGATGATATCTCTGCTGATTATGATTCTGTTGATAATGTTGTGAATACTGATATGATGCATCAGATCGAGTCTTTAACAGTTGAAAATAAACGATTGTCAAATGAGCTTTCAAATGCAATACGTCGTCTTAATTGGTGTCAAAAAGATATTCATGATCAACAACTTGCTTTTCAACACAAAATCGCCCAGTTGCGTGCAAAATCTTCTGATCCTAAAATTGAGCAACTGGATGATCAAAACGTGTCTTTTAAGTGTCAAATCTCAAAATATGAACAAGAACTTGCAAAAGTTAAAAAGGAATATGGTGTCATATTTGATTTACTCAAACAGACTCATGATGAAGCATCAAAGAACTTGATTATTATCTTGAAACACAAAGAAGTCATGAATTTTTCGGAAGTCTTCGTTTTGAAAATCAAGATTTGGTGCACACTATCACTAAGTTAAGGGAAATGTTAGGAAAGTATGAACAAAATCCGCCTATGTGATTAAGAGAATAGCACCAGTAACACTTAGTAATCGTGAACCTAGAATCCCTATTGCCAAATCACAAGTTGCTAACGTGCTTCCTTCTATTGAAACAGGAATAGTTGCCTCTTTTCCCAACGTCCGCACTCACAGCCTAGGAGCAATACAAGGAAGAATAGGAAGTTGCGACCTAAGAAAAGACGACCAGAAAGCTGCTGAGTAGAAGCACACCCTAGGACTATGAATAAGACTCATGTTGCTTCCACTATAAATATTACGTCTGGAAAATGTAATAGGAATAGTGATGTAACAAATGCTAAACCTTTAAGTACTTTTGATATTCAGTCTGATGCACCTTGTGTTATTTGTCGTAAAAGTATGAATTCTGATTGTCATGATAAATGTGTTGCTAAAGCTATCATCTCTCGTTTAAGGAATCCTAAGAACCGGAATACCTCTAGGCCCACTAATCTTTCTAAGTCTGTGCTTGGTAGACCGCCCTCTTTAGATTCTAAGAAATGCATTGCTGTCCCTGTAGCTCCAGTTTCAACTCCTAGGAATGTAGTACCACCTAGTGCATTCACTAAGACTAAAGCAAATACTAGTTGGAGATGGCAGAAATGGATATATAACACACTAGGATTTAAATGGATACCTAAAGCTACTGATGTGTGTATATCTACTATAACTGCTCCGGAACCCTCTAACATTTCGGGTTAACATCTACTTATTCCATCTGTGTGTCTGTGTAATGCAGGTGATACAAATCATTCTATGGATTGTTGATAGCGGATGTTCCCGACACATGACAGGCAACCTTAAACTGTTATCAAACTTTATTGCAAAGTTCATTGGCACTGTCAGATTCGGGAATGATCACTTCGCAGCTATCATGGGCTATGGAGACTACATCAATGGGAACATCGAAATTAGCAGGGTTTATTATGTGGAAGGCCTCGGTCACAATCTATTCTCAGTATGTCAATTTTGTGATGGAGACTTGGAAGTTGCTTTCAGGGAGAAAACTTGTTTCATTCGTGATCTTCAAGGAAATGATCTTATGTCTGGCCAACGCTCATCTAGTCTTTACACTATCTCAATGCAAGACATGATCGCTTCATCTCCCATTTGTTTACTCTCAAAGGCTACATCTACAAAATCTTGGCTATGGCACCGTCGTCTCTCACATCTAAACTTTCAACCCATCACCAATCTTGCACGACACAAAACTCGTGAAGGTCTCCCGCGATTCGGTATTCTAAAGATCACCTATGCTCAGCTTGTGAACAAGGGAAAAGCACTCGTGCTCAATTTCCTTCAAAGATGGAACACAGCTCTCAGCATGTGCTTCATCTTCTTCACATGGATTTTGTGGCCCGATGCGCGTGCAGACGATAAATGGCAACGCTACATCTTGGTAAGTTGATGATACTACAAGATGGACTTGGGTTTATTTTCTTCGAAGTAAAGATCAAGCTCCATAGATGATCATCACCTTTCTCACGAAAATTCAAATTCAGCTTCGAAACACCGTTAGACAAATAAACAGACAAGGAACTGAATTTATGAATCAAACTCTTCGGGAATACTATGAGAAAGTGAGAATTGAGCATCAAACATCTATAGCCCGCACACCAGAACAAAACGGAGTTGTTGAAAGACGAAACCGTACGTTAGTGGAAGCTGCCAGAACGATGTTAATCAATGCTAAACTACCAGATTACTTATGGGCTGAAGCTGTCTCAACTGCATATACACTCAAAAATGTTCAATGATACAAAAACGCCACAACAAAACACCATTTGAGCTTCTCCACAATCGTAAACCGAATCTCAAACACTTTCATGTATTGGGATCTCTTTGCTATCCAAATAATGATCGTGATGACTTTGGAAAGCTCAAAGCTAAAGCTGACATTAGAGTCTTTATTGGATATTGTGAGAATTCTAAAGGTTACCGGATCTGGAATCGTCGTACAAAGCAAGTTATGGAAATGATTCATGCTAATTTTGATGAACTTACTGAAATGGCTTCTGAGTATAACAGCTTGGAACCCGGTCACAAAAGCTTAAACTTCCCCCAAACCCCATCATCAGCTGAACAAAGCCCCCAGCTCACTCGTCAACAAATGGAAAGGTTATTTGCTCCTCTGTTCAGTGATGATATTGATGAACGTGCTCAAGGTGTATCCGCTGTTTCCGCTGCTCAACCTGATACTACTCTTATACCTGATACACCAGCTACAACAACTACTGTTGAAGATGCACCACCAGTTGACTCTACTACAACAGTTGAACAAACCGCTTCCAACAATGATGAACCGGCTGATGATGTTCTGAATGAAGTACCCCCACCTGCAGATTTTGATCCAAATGCGTTCTTTAACCCGTTTGCAAATGAAACTGCTGCACCTGATGTCGCGGAATCATCAACAAGCCATTTGAATCCTCAAAATCTACACAATGTATACCAACATCAACCCTCTACACATAGATGGACAAAAGACCATCCTCTGGAAAACATTATTGGCAACCGAATCAACCAGTCGTTACGAGGACAACGTCTTCACACAGATGGTGAAATTGCATTTGCAATCACTGTATGCCAATATGAGCCTAAAAACATTAAGGATGCAATGACAAAAGATAACTGGATTGAATCCATGCAAGAAGAACTCAACCAATTCAAACGTCTTGAAGTATGGGAACTGGTTGAAAGACCAACAGGGGTCTACGTCATTGGTCTAAAATGGATTTGGAGAAATAAATTGGATTGCTGGAAGGGAACGTCATCAGAAACAAGTCACATCTGGTGGCTAAGGGTTATAGACAGGAAGAGGGTATTGACTTTGAAGAATATTTTGCTCCGGTTGCTCGTCTTGAGGCTGTTCGGATATTTCTGGCGTTCGCAGCTCATATGAATATAACGGTCTTTCAGATGGACGTCAAAACTGCTTTCTGAATGGTCAACTGAAAGAAACAGTTTATGTCAGCCAGCCAGAAGGATTCGTTGATCCCGCGCTTCTGAACCATGTTTACAACTGAAAACAAAGCTATGTATGGTCTCAAACAAGATCCTCGGGCATGGTATGATAAGCTATCATCTTTCTTAATTGCCAATAATTTTAACAAAGGTTCGGTCGACCCAACTCTTTTCATACAATATCACGGGGAACATATTTTAATTGTTCAAAATTTATGTGGATGACATCATTTTGGGTCAACTCATAAAAAGTACTCAATCGCTTTTGCAAAACTAATGAAAAAACATTTTGAAATGTCCATGATGGGTGAACTTACATTCTTTCTAGGACTGCAAGTTCATCAATCACCCCGTGGTATTTTCTTGAGTCATTCCAAAATATGCCTTGAAATTCTGAACAAATTCGGAATGAATACTTGTGATCCTTATGCCACACCAATGTCACATACCAAGAAGCTGGACGCTGATTTACATGGTAAATTGGTTGACCCTACCAAATACCGTAGTATTATTGGGTCTCTTATGTATCTAACAGCCAGCAGACCTGATATTGTCTTTGCCGTTTATCTTTTCTCCCGTTATCAGTCGCGACCAACTGAAACCCACCTCTCAGAGGCTAAACGAATCCTCCGATACATCAAGGGAACCATTAATTTGGGGATTTGGTATCCAAAGGATTATGTTTTAATAATCGTTTTTCAGACGCTGACCACGCAGGATGCTTAGACTCTCGGAAAAGTACTCAGGAAGCACTACAATTTCTTGGTGACAAATTGGTATTTTGGCAATCGAAGAAGCAGGATTGTACATCGCTGTCCTCAACCGAAGCAGAATATGTAGCCATGTCGGCGTGTTGTGCTAAAGTCATTTGGATGAGAACACAACTCAAAGACTATGGTTACGTATTTGACAGAATCCCGATGTACTGCGGCAATCGGAGTGCCATTGCGATCTCATGCAAACTCAGTTCAGCACTCAAAGTCAAAGCACACGATACTTCGATATCATTTCATCAAGGACCACGTGGAACAGGTAATGTTGAATTATACTTTGGGGTACAGAATACCAATTGGCAGATCTACCACCAAAGCGCTTAGCTCTGCTAGGTTTAATGAGTTGGTCCACCGGATTGGTATGCGGTGTTTGACTCAAGAGGAACTGGATGAACTCTTAAAACATTCTTAAAAACCAGTCAAACACCAAAATCTCTTTTGTAAATATTTTTCAAAAACTAAATACAAAATTATAAAATCTGATAAAACAACAAAAATATTCTTCTATCTATTTTTTTCTTTCAACATTGCAAGTACATCTCTTCCGTCAACACTATAATCTTTCAAAATTCAATATTTTTCCGATCAAGTGTTGAGGGGGAGAAAATATATACTTAACTGCTTCAAAACAACTGTGTACTTGCATGTTATCCTATCCCGATTGTTTCTTTAAAATGGTGGTCACATTTTCTGGTTCAATGACACTCCTCGGACTAAAATTTATAACCTTTCCTTATTTCTCAAGCGAGGGGGAGTGTGTCAAGTTTCTTCTTAAATTTGTTTGGTAACCATAATGGAAGTTAAAAGGCTGTGGATGAAAATGGAAAAGATGGAGGGACTAAAACTGTCAAAATCCAAAAGTTATTTTAATAAAACCTCACACCTAACTTTTCATCCTCACATTTAATACACACAACTAACTATCCTAGCCTAATAATCAAGCATCAAATCCATGTTTTGATATCTCATATTGTAAGTGTTTTTAATCTAAACGTTATTACCAAGCAGGGTTTGATTTTTATGCAATCCAAACGGCTTAAAATGAAAGATATGAATGATATGTATTCTACGCATAAGGTATGAACACACAATATTGGTGTGGGTGGTGGTTAAATAAGTGTGTCAAAACGTTTCAATACATCAATGATACTATGTTTCTCTCAAAACCCACCCAGAAACACGATATGATGATTTTCAAAATTAGGGTTCATGAGTCGTTTTGGGTATTTTCAAATGAGAACGTTTTTGGCGATAAAGATTGTTGTAAGACGTTGTATTCAAGTTGAATTGAGCATATTTAAACCCAGAAATCACCCAGAAACACTAATGATTCTTAAATTGAAAATTAGGGTTCTAGTTTATACGAATTGTATTTTGATTCATGGCTTATTTGATGTTAAAACTTGGATAAACATACTCTATATGCTTCTTAGACCTCCCAGAAACACTTTGGTGCAAATTCTACGGCTAGATTTCATACGCGTAATTCTTGAACTTTAGGGTTTTAGGCTACGCATAAGTCATCTTACGCGTAACTATTTGATGTGGTTTCATGCCATGATC
>OU343224.1:235900331-235936939 GCA_910596185.1 Chrysanthemum makinoi | reverse complement strand
TGTGTATTCGTGTTTTCAAATTCAAAAAGTATCTCTGATTGAAAAAATGCTTTTGGAAAAACCATTTGATGTGCGAATCTCTTCTTTTATCTAGCACATCGAATGTGTACTCTTTTAAATACAAAAAGTATTTTTGATTGAAAATTGATCTTTCTCATAAAACCTTCATCGTATTGCAAAAATCTTTCTTCTAAAGCCATACGCGATTGTTTTCAAATCAGTGAATCTCAATTCGCTGGTTCGCTCACTCCGTGTTGTCTTCTTTGAGACGTTCGGTTTGAGAACGACTAGAAACAAACTGCGAAACCCTCGTTAAGGAGATTCTTAGGAATCCTACGATCACAGGCGATTCGTCTGATCAACGAGGAACCGTGGGCCAGTGTAATTCCTCACGAAAGTGATCAAAGACACTTTCGGTGTTTTATTGCTAATCGTTGTTTGCGGTACATTTGGGCGGTTGTGATCCGAATTGAGAGTCAATCCAAAGCTGCATGCTCACAGTATCCACACTTAATTGAAGAAATCATGACTAGTGCATATCTACATAACGGCTCGATATTTCATACTATGCTTCGCTTCGCCGCAAATATCATGAACCGGTAAAGCTTCCGCTACTCTGATGGAAAGATGTCATGATTCAAAAGTGAGAGCATGTCGGTCCGAAAGTCACAACAACACATGATGGCCACACAATAAAGGGTGATCCAGAGATTTACTATGGCTGATGATCTCAAAGAAAGCTCGAAGATCATCAAAGATGTGGATCAGTTAAAGGCCTCCACTAAAAGTACAAATCAATGCGAACTTTGAAGAATCGCTACTAAAGCACAAAGATTGCGGAATTGAAGTCTACGAGCTCGAGAACTAAAGACAAAGAAAGAATGCTAGGATGCAAAATGTATTTCATGGGGTGACCTCCCTTAGGGGGAGATTGTTAGGAATTGGAAATTCCATGTTAAAGTGTCGGTCACCCCAATTATGGTCTAGCATATGTTAGCTCGTAGACTTGTAGTTATTTACGTTATTTATTAGTTTATTAGTTAGTTAGTAGCGTAGAATAGTTTAGTGTAACACCGTAGAGGAAGGACGGGTCTTTACCCACTGTATACCTGATCCAAAGGCCGATAGGAGGTCGTATTGTTTGTAAGTATAAATACCCCTTCCATCCATGGAAGGGGTGGAGCTTTCTAATCTAACCTTTCACATTTTGTTCATCAAGTCTCTACCAAGAAACTCCCTCTCTCTACTTTCTCTCTCTAAAATGTCTAACATGTATTTTGATCATCCAAGACCACCCGAATCATCAAACACAATAAATATAGGATCCTAACATCTAATATGATAACGGTTTCACTTCTTATGTTTGTCTCTTTCACCGTATAGGGACCAAACCATTTTGGCCTATTCCTTCCTCTTAATGCTTTTAATTTTGATCTATACAAAAGCACCTTGTCTCCTTCCGAAAATTCTTTAGGGTTATTTTGAGGGAGTGTTTCCATGGTGTAGTTGTACCTTTTGCTTTTATCACTTTTCCACAATTTCGAATCCATCCCTTACTCACGAAATCTCTAATCCCTTTTTCCCATTCAAAAATTTTCTTCTTAAAAGCATTATTGGAGACCTTCGAATTCTCATTCTTTATCTTCTCCATAATTTTAAAAGGATATCTCAGAACAATAGGTATCCTAACTTGTCCTTTGCTACATTTGATGGTTTCCTTCGCGATGGCCTGGAAAGGTGTTCCAAGGATTAATGGCATGTGTTTATCTTCCTCAATGGCTACGATTGCGAAGTCCACCGGATAGACAATGTTTGCAACCTCAATTAAGACATCTTCCGCTATTCCTATGAGATAAACATATGAATGATTTGCTAAGGAAAGTATAAGATTGGTCTTGGTTGGTTCCTCCTTAGTCAACTTATTATAGACTGATAGCGGCATTATGTTTACATCAGATTCCTGATCGGCTAAGGTATTTATATTCTCTAAGTCACCAATGCTACATGGTATTATGAGGTTCCCACAAATCTCTTGCTTCCCAGTTATTGGTTTCTTAAGAATTGCCTCATATAAAGGTCCCATAGGCATGGTGTCATACTCTTCCTCCTTTATTTCTCCTAAGAGGGTTTTCCTAAGAGTATCATTATACCTAAAGTTGTTCACTTGGTTAACAATTGTTTTTTTATTGATCTCATGCTTAAGGTAATGCCCTATGGTTTTGGGTTTATCAGAGTTCGGAGCCTTATCTTCATCCTTACTATTCGAGTTGTTCTCTCTAGTTTTAACGTCCTTTTCCTCAACTATCCCATCTTTTTCAGGAACAACAGAAATGGCGTTAACAAACAAAGTGTAGGAAGCGCGGTCATCATCTCTTATTAGCATCTTCTCGGGAGCCTTCGTCTTGGTGTACTCCTTTACTAAGTCCATCATCTCCGCCATTTTTTCCTGTATTTCTTCCCTTTGTCCATTGAAGGCTTTTAAGAGGGTGTCAAGCTTGGTTGTCATCTGGCTTTGTCGTTTCTTGAAATCGGCTTCAAGTTTAGTCAATCGAGCTTCTTGAGATGACATGAATTTGGACACCATTCCCTCAAGACTAGTGGAAGTTCCGGTGTTTGGAGGGTTGTTGTAGGATTTTCCTAAGTTATTTGGCTTGGGCTTGAAAGTGTACCACTTCTCTCCCGCTCTGTCGGTACGCGTGGAGGCGTACTCCGCAAAAACTTGTTCGAGGAGTCTTGTACAATCACGAGTGTCATGGGGACCACTACATAATTCACAAGGTAGAGTGATTTTGTTCACTTGGCGTGAGGGCTTAGGAGTCTCGTAGGAGCTCATTAGGAATTTGACTTGATTTTCAAGTTCGAGCATCCTACGATTGGAAGGTTGTGAGTCAATGGAGGCAAGGAGATTGCCTTAACGGTTTTGGGCAGCTCACGGGGTCATTCCAACATTCGTTGTCATAAAGGGCAAGGTCCTCTATTGTACCCCACGATTCTTCCGTGGTGAGTTCACTAAGTTTACCATCGGCCGCTTGGTCGATGGTTTGCCTAGTTGAGAGATTGACATGATCGTAAAAGATTTGAACTTGAAGCCAAAGATCGATGTCGTGATGAGGCACTTTGTGGAGCAAGTCCTTGAATCGAGTCCACGCCTCGTAGAGAGTTTTGCCTTGACATTGTTGGAACATCAAGTTGTCGTTCCTAAGTTTGGTAGTTCTCCCCGGTGGGAAAAATTGGGCGAGGAAACGAGTGGTGAGATCATCCCAACTTGAGATGGATCCGGTGGGAAGTCGCTCAAGCCAATTACTAGCTTGGTCCCGTAGAGAGAATTGGAAGAGACGCAAGCGCGTGGTCTCCCGTGTGGTAGCACATCAAGGTCGATAGAGTCAACTATTTTTAGGAAGTCCTTGAGATCTTTGATTAGGATCTTCGAAACGAAGTCCATGGAATGCATATCCGTTTTACACCAACCGGATGGTGTCGGATCACAGGGCCGTAGTTTGAGCTTGATCGGGGAGCTCAATGGTGTTCCTATAGCCTTGATGGCTCGGTCTAGAGTATTTAATAAGAGTACGGCCTCTTGGTGGGTCAATTAGTGGTGGGTTATCACCTTCCATGATGAAAAGTGATGGGGTTACGAACAAAGACACGAAGAAGGGGGATAGATTACAAGGAAGCTAATGAAAAAAGAAAAAATATCACTTGATAGGAATCAAGCGAGTGAACCTAAACGAGATAGAGATCTAACTAGCTATTCTATTCCCCGGCAGCGGCGCCAAAAACTTGATGCGCATACGAAGCACGTTCGGGGTCAAAGGAACTTCCTTTTCTTCGAGCAAGTTTTTCTTTGTAGTGTAGTATTGGGTAAGCCTCGGGGATTGATATCATTCTCCAGGGGAATAGGAATGCTAGCAAGAAGTGTATTACGAGAAGGTGGGGGTTGAGGATGATTCTTTTTTATCTTTTTATAGTTTTTTAGAAAGCTAAGGTAAATATCTCGGGGCAATTGGTTTCGGGGTAGTACTTCTACCGATTACTTCTACTTATCTAATTATCTAATACTATGGGTAGCTATGTCTATTTGATATGTGCTCGTATGATAATTAAATATGTGTTCACCTAGATACTATTACTCCCTAGTTATGTTTTATTGGTCGGTTGAATTGTCACACCTTATCTTAATGCGTTGTATTCCTAAGTTTGTAGGGAATGCGTATGCCTTAACTCTTTGAGGTTACCTTTAGGTTTAGCCTATGAAATCCGCAAGTCCTTAAACGATTTCATTCATAAGCCTTACTTTCACAAAGAATATTCAAGCATTAAACACAACAAATTGATGCCTAGTTGCACTTCTAAGCCAATTACAATTAACATAAGAAACAACCTAACAATAATCAACAACTAGGATTCATACATCTAAGCAAACACACAAGAAATTTAGCTAGACATGTTAAACAAGCAAGCATACACACAATCAATTAAAGAAATAATGATACTTTGGATTCAAACACTTATCTCGATGTGTAAAATAGGGTTTGGGATAAGATACTGTCCAAATCGGACTACAAACGTTTTAGGTTTTTCTCTCCAAAAGTATACCTCCCTAAATGCAGAAAAATTGAATTCTATATATAGATTTACACTTGCGACGGCGTCTCCTTATAGATGGGACGCCATCAGCTCGCCGTCATTAGGGTTTTCGTCTTGGCCAAGTCATCGATGGGACGGCGTCACCTTAGAGTTGTGATTCCGGTCTTGAGATGGGGCGTCGTCATGATTCGGATCCGGGCGTGCGAGATGAAAATTCGAGTGGCGCCCTTCTTCTTCAAAGCTGGTGCTTGTCGGGTTATCTGAGCAAAATTCCACGGCGTCTCGTGCATGTTTTATCAAGTATGTATATAGAGGCGTCGCCCTTTGATTGGGACGCCGTTAGGTTCAATTTGAGCAGCTTGAGTGGCTTCGATCTTGACTTTGCCATTTTCTTCATGTATTCACTCCTTTTCGTTGAAAAATGCTTCATTCCATTTTTCTGAAGGCACAAAAGTGAAAATGAACGAAATTAAGCAGTAACGGATATAAAACTGGTCGATTAAGGGCTTAAATGACCCCTTAAAAGTGTATATTTTAAATCCTTATCAATAAACAGCGTATATGAGCCCCACAGTATATGAAAGACTCTTATGCAAGCAAAAAATATTTGTAGAAAACAGATTGATCTATAAGACTAAATTCATTGGTTACATATCCACAAATATATAGTACATACGAAGGGATGAAGTACATTCCACATGTCCTTTTTTAATTGGGGTGAGCCTTCAATAGCATAGTACCTTATTTGGTCCTCCTAGAGACTGAAGTCTGTACGCTCCCACAGCTGCCCAATGTCGAATATGAAATATGTTTATACATAGCAATCGCAATGGCGGGTAACGTTGTATAAACAAACCACCTCCTCCGGCTTCTGATAGCATTCTTCCCTGTACATATCTCCAGATATATCAAATTTGAGGACTTGCTGCTTTTTTGTGTTATTTGTTGCAACATTCTCACAACTAATGCATACTTCACCTTCAATACAATTTTCATGCTCGATGATTATTAGAATTTAAGTTCAATAGGCTTGATGCAGAATTTCTGACCACGTTTTTATATTTATAAGTGTCTTGTTTAACTACGGTCTACCTTATACACTAACGGGCAGTGTACCCGGTCGTGTGTTGTGTAGTAATCGGTAAAACCGAGGTCGTTTCAAGAGCTATGTGAGCGGATTCTAATTAAGTCTACCTATCACTGGTTTTAACTACTTTAACGTTGAAATGATTAATTAACTAATAAACAAGAAATAAATGCGTAAAGTGAATAGAGATTGTAATCAATAGAGAGAAAGTGTGCTAACCTAGTTACTCATCCTATCGTGCAATGTCTACATTTTATTACTTCCAATTGATTCAAGTGGGGGTTTAAGTTGCTAGGACAACATTTGGTCAATTCGTCATAACCTATCAACAAAGGCTCCTACCTAACGTCAAAGGTTTACCCCTTGGGAGTCGAGTGGTTTGTAGTTGCCTAAGCCAAGTCATTAAGTACCCTACTTGCAAGATTCAAAATAATGAGTGCTCGGGCGCTAGCATCTTAGACACTCATCCCTAACTTCTTAAGTTCATCCGGACGACCGGTGATTATTTGGTCAGTTTGCACAAGCGAGGAAGAGTCGTCAGTTGGTCAATTCTTACCCTTCCCAAGTCTACCTAAGTACTTAGGGCCAGTTGGTCAATTCTCCTAAGCAACTAGATATGACTGCATTTCAAAACTACCGAAGCTAGGGTAACTACCAACGAACTATGCATGCATACACTAGAAACAATTATACGGAAGCATGAAAACATAAACAATACATTCAAGGAATCATAACTAGGCTAGCACCAAAGGTGCTTAGCTGATCATATTAAAAGAAACAATGAATTCGATGTTTAACATAATGAAAGACATGAATCAAAAGTAAAAGATAGAAATGATCGCTAATGCTTATCGATATGGAGTGATTCCTCCCTTGGAGATGGCTCCGTATGCTCCGAATGATCTGCCTTTGGAACCCTCTTCACGTTCTCTAACTTTGAGTTGTGAGTGAATGATGTGAAATGCAGAAATTAGGGCTTGTATTTATAGGCACGATCCTAGTTCGACGTAACTTGAGTTGAGAGTTACGCCGTAACTTCAACAATCCTCCAAATAATACTCTCATTAGGCAGGTTACGACGTAACACTTGGGAAAGGTTACGCCGTATCTTCAATTGAGAACTATTTTGGGTGGACTACGGCGTAATGCTAGTGAGGATTTACGGCGTAGTTGATGAAGGCGCGAAATATTTCTTGACCTAGATGATTATGGCGTAACCTTAGTTGGGAGTTCTGCAGTAATTCTTGTTGGCAGCAATCCAACATAAAATCTTGGCTACTGGCGTAATGTGAGAGAATAAGTTACGCCGTAGCTTCTTCATGAGTGGCATACTATCATAAACCGTTAGGAAAATCTCCAAATCCGCTTCTCTTAAGCTCCAATTCTCATAATTTACCTGAAAGTGAAATATAAAGGAATATAAGCGTAAATTCATATAAATGATATAAAATACGAGCATTATCGGGGAAAATTGACACTTAAAAGTCACGACTATTTGATGTTATCAAGGCTTCAGACACAACATTGACCACTAAATTTGTAAATAATCCCCACGCGTAAAGCAAGAAAAATATAACTGATAATACGTGGTAACAAAATGTTCTTTACTCGTGGAACTTACCACCTTTTTTCCGAGCACAAAATCTTTAGTCATTTTAAAATTTCAAGGAACTAAAAGCATACAATCATTAAAAAGTGTTCTTAAGTTATAGTCAAAACTAAAAAACATGTACCATAAGCACCTTCATATGGCATTATATTGTCACATTTTGATGGAGCAACCACTCCCATTCTCGAGTGCATTGGTCTGCGTGCATGATCCAAGTTATCCCATGGTTGTTGCAAAGTAAGGAAAAGTTCATAAAAAGCTATTAACAAAAAAGCTATTATATGATTCAACGCACAATATCTGGAACAGACGCCAACCTGAAGCGTGTTGAAAAAGGAACCCCCGTTGGAGAACATTATAGAAATCTCGCAGCCCTTTGCCAAATGATTATACACAAGATTCCCAATAGCAATAGGCAGCCATTATAAAACCTGCACAGTCAATACTGTAACAGTTTTATAATGAACTACCTATTGCTATTGCGAAAACGGTGCTTGAGTCAAGGGTCATCTATCTTTTCTATCAGTTTAGTTTTTTCACGCAAGTAGCCCAGAATGTGCTCGCAGAAGTAAGCTGATGTGTGTTAATTATGAGTATATTTAGTATAAAATAAACGATAACTTTAACATTCAAAGACTGAAAAAAATTGTGTTGTTTACACGCTATTCGGAAACTGGCATACACGGAACGACAGTAACACCATCGACTGACCTAAGAAAATACACTTCCTTTAAAACATATTTGAGGTTCTAATCTTTAAAGCATGAGTAGTTAAATACTCGGATGGTTTCCATAGCGTATTCCGGATATGGAGTGGGTGCTCAACTTAGGGTAGATCCAAGTATACAAACACATATTCATGAGTGTAACTCATCTTTCCAATTCCTTCCATCTTATGTTCAAACCTTACACAAAAAAACAACATCAATCAATATAGAAACACGTGATAATGAAGAAACCATCAACTGAAAAATATTGACAAAAGGAAAAAAAAAAAATGATAATGAGGTAAACCCTGGTCTGTTATTCTTCTCCGTATCTCATGATCTCCAATTTAAAAGTAAACCGCATTTGCGAGCATTTGCCTTGCAGAATATGGGATGAAACATATGCGAGCATTTGCCAACATTTTGTGCAGGTGTGTATGTGGCAGCAAGGGAATACGGGATGCCACTTACAAACTGCAAATCTGCAAACTGCAAATTTGCTAAAAAAAATAAGTTGTGCAGGCGTGTATGTGGCAGATTTGTGCAGGCGTGTATGTGGTTCCATAGCAGATTTGTGCAGGCGTGTATATGGCAACATTTTTTTAGCAGATTTGCCAACATTTTGTGCAGGCGTGTATATTTCACCCCTTTTCCACAAATATCTACTGCCGCAGATGCCATATTTTCCTCTGAGATCGTGATCGCCATATCAGCTGTTTCTTTTTTTTCCCCTTGCTGCCACATACACGCCTGCACAAAACAAC
This sequence comes from Chrysanthemum makinoi, assembly GCA_910596185.1. Classification (NCBI taxonomy): domain Eukaryota; kingdom Viridiplantae; phylum Streptophyta; class Magnoliopsida; order Asterales; family Asteraceae; genus Chrysanthemum; species Chrysanthemum makinoi. Next base: position 235,928,185 of record OU343224.1, on the reverse strand, counting down.
TTATTTTTTTAGCAGATTTGCAGTTTTTTGTGTTCGGATCATCCAAACAACTTCTAATCTTCTTAAGTAGATTAGCACATGCTTATTTCAGGGGTTTTTGTTGAATTTAATTTTCTCGGCTTAAGACCGTACTAAACTTTAAAAAAGCTAACAAAATCAATTATTATTATTATTATTATTATTATTATTGTTATTATTATTTTATATAAAGATCACTTTATTAGAAAATCAAAGGATTACAAGAAATTAGTGGGAAGCCGAGATAATAATTTCAGGGGTTATTATTATTATTATTATTATTATTATTATTTTTTATTTTTTATTTTTTAACGTCACTCCATTAGAAAACCAAAAGAATTACAGGAAATTGGTGGGAAGCCGAGACACTAGTTGGGCTCCCACTCCTTTATTATTATTATTATTATTATTATTATTATTATTGTTATTATTATTATTATTATTATTTGCTTATGAGCTTATCTACTTGAATAAACCATTAGCTCCATTTGGTAAGATGATAAGCCCTAATAGTCAAGCTTATTAACTTTTTAATAGCTCAATAAGCCAAAAATCCAAGAAAATAAGTTTAAACAAACACTCCCATTGAAAGTGCTAATTTCAAATAAAACTAAAATTACTAACTAACCATCACATCTACTAAAAGGGCAAAACCCATTACAACACCTTAATCTGTTTGTAGAACCCCACACGGATGACAAAACCAAAATCATATGAGTACCCACTTAACTAAACATAAACTAATCACAAATCAATAAAATAAAATAAAATAATCATATACCTTCGAGAAAAAAATTCATGACGGTAATTCATCCTTTTTAGCAACTCATGCATCCCACTCAAAATAGTTCGTACCTGCAATAAAACATAAAACCATGAATAAAAATACAAACTTGTCATAAAAAAATAACTGGAACTAAAAATAAAAAACATTTAGGTTAGTTTCTTGATTTTAGAGCTCGGGGAGTGTCTTGAGTTCTTTGTTTGGTTGCCTGGGGTGCTTAAATAAAGATACCAATTAGTAGTGATTGAATTCCTTCTATGGTTCCACATGAGAAACCAGTACGAATATAACCTACATGTCCAATTGAACTATGAGCTAGCCTTTCCGATCTCATCCGTATTCCGATCAAAGAATCAAAGAAAGAAGGTTTCAGTTTCATAAAGCAAGCACCTCTTTCCAGCCTCAGTCAAATAGCCACCGGAGGCAAGATTTGGTTCAGTGGCATTTAGTTTGTGTATATGCTTTGAGTGTTGTGTGTGAGATGAGGCCGTTGAATGGAAAACATTGATGAAGAAAAAATTTGGGTTTGATAATTGAGTTCGACAGCTGGAGAGGTGGGAGCAGATGAGGAAGACACGTATTGTATGATTATACCAATGATAGTCTTTTTTTGGGCCAGAAACTTGGACGACATCTTCAACAGCCCAAAAAGTAATATGCATTTTTCTATTCATCACCGACCACCGACATTTGAGGCAAACCTTTAAATAAGTTAACCGACAACGCAGAATAAGATAGATATATACTGTAATTATTTTGGAACATAAAACATTATAATATTATTTTGGTCATTGAAACATGCATGTCATCGTCCTAAGAGGAGAGGGAGTGGTCACCTAGTACCCAACACTACCCAAATTGCCACATCACCTCTATCCAATAAAAACCCTCCAACTCAAAACTACCCAATTCTACCCTAACACTACCCAAAGTGGAGGGAGTGGTCACCTATTCCTACCCATTTTTTTTTTCATATGTTTTTAATACATAAAATCACATACAATATTAAAATAAAAAAAAATACCATTTCATTAAAAATAAAAACATTGCATAATACTTAAAAAAAAGAAACATTACATAATACTTAAAAAAAAGAAACATTACATAATACTTAAAAAAAAGAAACATTACATAATACTTAAAAAAAACCCACTAATCATCGAGATGCGGCAAGTGTTGACGTGCTACGTGCTCTGTGAGATCATATCGAAGACGGTCATGGAGAACTTCGTCTAGTAACTCCGCTACCACCTGTTGTCGAACAACTGGTGGGCCGGCTCATCCATTATATGAACCGGTGAGATTGCTCTCCCGTCGGCTTTTATAACCATATTGTGCAAAATAACACGCATGAACACGATTGGCAATCTTCGCTTTGGTCATAGTTCGGAGAGGTCGATCGAGAATTTTCCATTTTCCTTTGAGAGCACCAAAAACTCGCTCGACATCTTTTCTCGCCCCCTCTTGTAACTTCTTAAATTTCTTTTCCTTTGGGTTGGTTGGATACGGGTATGCTTTAACAAATGTGGACCACTTAGGATAGATTCCATCTGTCAATAGTAGCGCGTTTGTAAGCGTCCATTCACATGGAATGAGCTGTTCATCGCCGTTCCATTCGCTCTGTAAGATACAAGTCGGTGATTCAATACATTGATATCGTTGTTTGACCCGGGGACCAAAAAGCATGCCAAATCCACATGTCTTGTGGCGGTGACTTCAAGCATAATAGTGGGAACACCATAGTCACCTCTCGTATATTGCCCTCTCAAACTTCTAGGACAATTTTTCCATTTGGCGTGTGTACGGTCGATGCTACCAAGCATCGGGGATGTGATGTCTCGCTTCATGGGCACGGAAAATGCGTGCAGGTCGTGTCTTTGTCGGCCTACGTAGGTACTCTCGACCGTACAACTGAATGATGGCCTCACAAAAATAATCAAGACTTTCACGTGACGTTCTTGCAGACATGCATAAATATTCATCATACTCTTCAGGGTGATTGCCGGTTGCGAGTTGCCTAACGGCCGATGTGATAGCCTTCTTGAGAATATGGGTATCTCGCTTCAATGTCATCCACTATTTTCAAAAACGTGCTTTTCTCCATTCGATTTTTTTTTTAAAAGTAAACTTCGTTGTACTTTGGTGCTTCAACGAACCAATCATTCTCTAGAGTTTGAAGACCTATTTCCCGATGACGATCTATGCTACTAGGGCTATAGCTTGACGTGTCTTCAAGAAACTGAGCCGCTTGAAGCATAACTTGCATCGAGCTACCCGTGGATAGATCGTCGGACGAAGACGGAATAACGTATTCGAATTCGGAAGAATCGGAAGACATTTTGATGATAAAAAGGTTGAGATTTTATGAGAAATTGAAAGATGGGTTGTGATGATTTTGTGAAAAATGGGTTGTGATTTTAAAATGTGAAGGTGGGGGTTTTTAAAAAGGTGGGGGTATTTTTTTTATGCAACTAGCCGTTGCATTCAACGGTCAAATTTTAAAACTTTTCTCCTCAAGCCGCTCGGCTTCCCAACCCGCTGGTATACCCGATTTTCGCTACCCGACTAAGGCGGGGCGGTGTTACCGATCAAACCGATCGGCACCGCACACCTACCCGAGTCTACTCCCTCCCCTCTAATGCAATTAAGGGAACAAATACCGACTCTCACATTCACAACTGAGCTAACAGGGAACAAACACCGACTCTCACATTCACAACTGAGTTAATATTTTGGGAATGTGTGGCGCAAGCTTACCGGGAAGGAAGGTGATTTGTACACTCACCAAATTGATTGATACACTCTATTTTAAAGTTCTTTGACATTTATACCCTCACATCACTTTTACACATTTTTACTTTGTGAGGGTATAATTGTCAACACACTCTAAAATGGAGTGTGTCAATCAATTTAGTGAGTGTACAAATCACCTCCCTTATAGAAAACTTTAGCTTTAAAGCTAAGATTTGTTTGACTGACCAAAATTCACAATTATAATATTTAGCTCAAAATTACTTCGAGTAATTTATTAAGATAGTCTCTCTTTTTTTTAGTTTTGAGTTACTCTCTCCGTTCTTAAATAAGTGTCCACTATTGACTTTTAAAGTCTTCTTTTTATAACTTTGACCTTAAATTATTTTATTTGTGTTATGTAATACTTGATGCAAAATATATGAATTGATTGAGTTTGAAATGTATTTTCATTGATATAATTTTCATCAACTATTACTTAACACAAATTAAATAATTTAAGGTTAAAGTTGAAAGAAAAATACTTTAAAAATCAATAGTACGGAGGTACTATATGTTTGTACATGTAGGTTAAAGGAAAAATTAATTAATCTATACGGAGTAATAAATAAATACAAACTTTTTTCTAATGTAGAATAAATTACATGTTTCGTTTTTATTGTTTTCCAAATCACACCTAGTGTTTTTATTCGATTTTAATTACACATTTGATACCTAATTTTTAAACTAATTGCATCAATGTCTTTATTTTAAAAAATACGGATCAACTGTAAAAAATCTATAGTTTATTATTATACGGATAGTCCCTATCTTTGTTACACGTATAGTTTTTTGGGTAAAAGGAATTTTTCACCCTGGTAAAATAGTTACACGTATAGTTCAATTATTCAAAATAGGAACTATCATTGAAAATATGAATTATTTATGTAATTGAAATCGAATAGAGACAACGAATGTGATTTTGGGTAAACCAAAAAGACGAAACATGCAAACTTTTTCTTTAATAGTATATTTGAATTATTTTGTTTATTTGATCATAGTGTACATGTAATCATGTGGATTCCTATGCATGAGAGTGCGATGACTGAGATGCATTCATTTGGGTGTCCTTTTTAGCTTCTTTCTCTTTTTGTACACAAAAGTGATTGCTATAATTCATGAACCAACATATGCTACAAGACTGCTGAATTGTTTTATTATTATGTTGCCAAAATTGGCAGGACTGCTTTTTCTGTTATGCACATTGGTGCATGTTAAGGGAACATATACTTATTGGGGAAGAGGCTTTATTTGAGCTTGTATCCAACAAGTAAACCCCATGCTCCATAATTTACATTTATGTTCATCTTTTGGTGTTTTTCATGATCTATATAGTGAAGAAATAACTTTTAGAACATGGGTTCTATTCATCGTTTTTGTATAGTATAGTTTTAAGTAGTGAGGGATGTGTTGAATATGTCGATCAATTGTTTAGTCGTTGGCAATACTAGAGAAGGTACTATGGGAATTCAGATGAGAAATGGTGTTTCTCGTAGGAGATCGCATGTTGTTCCTGAAAACTAGGCATTAAGATCGCCACACGATATGATGAATGGTAGCAAATGGGATAATTTGCATGGTGAGTTGCTTCTTGATATAATACGGCGTGTGGAATGTGGTGATATCTCCTGGCTTTCTAGGAGAGATATGGTTGCTTGTCTTTGCGGTTTGTAGATCTTGGAGAGATACCGTTAAGAAAATTGTTAAATCTCCTGAGCAATGTGGATTGATCACATTTCCCATGTCGTTAAAACAGGTAATTGTTGTTTTTGTTGTGGACACTTCATAGGTAGCGGATTTAATAGTAACTTGTTATAATTTACATTCTTGATCTTCAATTCCTTTTAGCCCGGACCAAGAAACACGCCAATTCAATGCTTTATAAGGCGGGATAGAGCGGCTTCAACATTTCGGTTGTATCTTGGATTGAGCCCAGGTAATAGAAAACCACAGTACTTTTTAACAACGTGAGTCGATTCATGAGTGAAGTTATTGACTTATTGTCTCCTCTCAAAACAATGTTAATCGCTTCTTAATACTGATTCTTTTTTTATAATCATAGCACTAGCTAGGGATGCAAGTAAGTTATTGTTGGTGGCAAAGAAGGTTAGAAAGGCCACCAGAACTGAGTTTTTAATATCCTTGACTGCTGATGGATTTTCTCGAGCTAGCAACACTTGCGTTGGGAAGCTAAGGTATCTTCCACATATCTTCTTCCTTTGTCATTTACCTTACAAAATCTGTGTTCTTCATATTCTCAGACGCATGTTAGATGTAACGAATTTGATAAATTTATTTACAATAAGAAATGCTAGACATTTTCTTCAAAAAGTGTGTGTAGATCAACCCATTCAAACTCGACCCATTTTTACCAACAATGAAAATTCACGCATTTTTATTGTTTCAGTTGTCTATATATTGCTACTTCTAACAACTTTGTACAAACTATGAATAGTTCCAATTTCCTTGGAACCAAGTTTTCAGTTTACGACACTCAACATTAGTACGACCCAGTAATGAAACCAACACAAAAGTTTAGTCTAAAAAAGGTATCTCCGGTGGTACCGCTTGTGGTTAAATCCAAAGTAGCTATCATATCGTATGAGCTTAATGTTCTACGGACAAAAGGACCAAGAAGATTGCATTGCACCATGAACTCGATTCCCGCCTCTTTAGTTCAAGAAGGTGGATCCACCCTTATTCAACCAACATTTCCAGATCAAACCACCCATTCCTCGCCACCAGAATCATCGATTCTTGATAAAACAGAACCACTAATTCTGAGAAACAAAGCACCACGATGGCATGAACAGCTGCAATGTTGGTGTTTAAACTTTAAAGGGCGTGTTACAGTTGCTTCAGTTAAGAATTTTCAGCTGGCTGTTGATTCGTCACAAAATGGTGAAGCTTTACAGTTTGGGAAAATTGGGAAAGATATTTTCACAATGGATTATCAATACCCGTTATCTGCATTCCAAGCATTTGCAATATGTTTAAGCAATTTCGACACAAAACCAGCATGTGAATGATAATCTTACCGTTGTGATATTATGAACCATATCATGATTTTCTGGTGCATTCAACTAGATGTATATATGTTTAATCATTCACGAAATCCTGTAAATCATCTTTGTAACCATTACTCGATAATGGTCGGGGATTATGAGCAAAGATGTGTAACCATGATTGGTTTTGGATATGGTAACAATGGATATTTTGAGGAACTGCTTCTTCAAGTGTTCTAATTCTTTTGTAACAGGTTGTTTATAAATCATTGTTTTGTTGCTCGAAAGTAGGTCTATCTAAACCTGTTATAAATGAAAGCATCCATACGGATATAGAGTAATCTGATAAAGTGAACAAACCAAACTCAAAGGTAATCATCTAAAAAAGATTTACAAATTAAAGCAATCACAATTAACTAATACTATAACATTTGAAAACTTATTTGGATTAGATCCTAATGACCAAATTAACCCCAAACTTAAGAAGCCAAATCAGACCAACTAATTTGGTGCTCGATCATGCCAAATATCACACTTATTCAAATAATTAAAACCCACGTCGTCCATAGCATCATTATTACCATTTCAAACAGACTCCAAAAAATACCTATCATCCATACCATTATACCATAAAATTCTAAAAATCACCAAGTACCAAACAACCCAGATCATTTCACAAACTGATAACTACCATCCTTATTCCTCTTTTCAACCTAAAACTTCCAAATATCAGCAGCATCCAAAGATTGTTTAGAACCTCTAATCTTCAAGCTCATCATCTTAGTCTAACATTCTCCATAATAATACTAAAAAGCTCTTTAACAGGCCTCTTTTTTTGTTTGAAAAATCTAAGATAGTATACCATAGCCCCAATAACAAGTCTTTCTAAAATGCTCCAAATAGATTTATTAACAGGTCTTTTAACAATATAAGACACTAACTGCACGAAGGAATTAGGGGTGTAATCACTACTTCAAACGCTGCCAAACTTCCATAGAAAATTCACTCAAAGAAAAGATGAGAATGAGAATCCTAAAACTTACCCATCCATCTCCCAATCCTATCTCGAGTCTTTAATATTTGATGAATGGCAAGCCATAAAATAAAAGCATGCCTAGGAATATTTTGACTATACCAAACCACATTAAACCAAGGCACCAATGGCTTAAAAACAATAAGATCAGACCAAACATTTTTAACAGAGAAAAGCCCAAGACTACCATTATTGCTCCTGCATAAAACCTTATCTTTCCTGTCTTGAAATAAAAAAATTAAAAAAAAAGGAGGGGGAAGATGAAATAAAAACGTAAACTTTATCCTCTACTGCCCAGGCCACAACCATTTGCCATTCATAACTAAATCAGCAACATTACAGTCGAGATAGCCCGACTTAAAAAATATCCCTATTATTAATAAATTTAAAGGACCCAAAAATAACCAATTATCATACCAGACAGAAGTATCCACACCGTCCCCTATATGATAAACAATATTATTTCTACGAACATCTCTACATTGCAATATTTTCCTCCAACTCCAACAAGCATCACTCAAAACAGTAAAATCCCAAACGTTCCTAGCATTAGAGCTTCTATCAATTAACCTATATGAATTGACCCACTTTACCCACAACTTAGATACCACATACCAGATATGTTTCGCCATAAGAGACACATTCCATGTCATAACAGACTTGATACCAAACCCACCTTGAACTTTTAAACAGCATACATCTTCCCAATTGACTTTAGCCTGTCCAGTTTTCAAATCACCATGAGAGCATAAGAAACCCCTCATCGGTATCTTAATATCTTTATTAATAGACTTGGGGAGAACGAAATCAGATGACCAGTAGACTTGCAAAGAACTAATAACAGACTTTAACAATTGAAGCCTACCCGCATAAGAAGGGGATTTATTCTTCCAACCCAAGAGCCTCTTCTTAACCTTATCACTGACACAAAACTGAACTTAAACCTAAAAAAAAGTGTCCCAAGTTCTGAAAACCCATGTAGCGATGGTAATGATACACGTTTACAGTTATGTTAGCAACTAAAGCAGGTCTAAGCAAACAGACTTTTAACATAGACACTAAATTCATTATTAATTATCAGGTAAAACAGAACAAAGTAGTGTAGCATCAGAGTCTTACTGATAAGAAAGAGCACATATGTAACAAAAATAAGATGTCGATGATACAATGTTAATGCAATCGGTTTTGCATATGAAGCTCTAATGATCTGATCTACTCTAACAAACAAAAACAAACTGCTTCTTGTAAAGATGACTTACAAATCTCAGTTCATGATGATTCTGATAGAACCACTCAATTGTTGGTAACTGTTGATACAAAAGTTGGGCGTTCCTTGTTTGAGGCTCCGGCTCTCGTACCAATTGAGAATTATTGCTTGAGACCTGCGCACTAAGAGACAAAAGACACCGTTAGGCTTACCGTGGGATTGTTTCCCACGATTATCCTCCGGCGTGAGAGTAAGTAATCGGTTTTAGGGTTTAAGGAGAATTAGGGTTCTTAGATCGTACCTTAAACGAGGGATATGATTCCCTTTATATACGCACGAAATCCTTGTTGGTTCCGTGTTCCTCAACCTTCGGCGTATCCCGACTAAGTTGGTTGGGGAATGATTATCTCCATCTTTAGGAGATATCCAATATCTATTCCGTAAATAGATTTGGGCTTGGGCTTTCGTGAGCCCAAACATCTAATCAGCGTAGCCCAGTTCATACCGGGCTAAGTTAGTGTTGGACTTTTAGTCGGGTTCGTGACCCGGATATAGACTATATGTCATCATGTCCCCCCAGTCTAGTATGCGTAGTGACTAACTGCGGATGCTAGACTAATAACCGTAGTCATCCAAAAAGTTCGAAGCGTAGCCAAGAAGCCATAAAAATATACCAACCGGTACATTGTATCTAGACATTGGGTTAAAAAATGGGCGCCTCGTAAATCGGGGGAAAGTTACTGCACCCGTGTCCCATCAAGCAATCTTGACCACAGAATTAGGGTTGGTGGGGTCCACGTGTCACTCATCGCGTGGATGAGTGACGTTATATAACGGGACGCTTCATTTTCACCATTTCTCCTCACAGTAAGAAGAAAAATTCTATCCGCCATTATCACAGCTACAAGCATTCTCAGCCACCCTATTCGAATACTCACTAGGTAACGCAGGCGCTTTTGTTTCGATTTGAAAATAATGGTTAAGGTGTTATCTGATTTCCCAGCACAGTACATCCGGAAGTTCCGGCTGCGAATGCGTCAATAGCAGACTTCCCCGATGGGAAGATTGGGTTATATACACGCTTCTTTGAATTCGCAAATCAGCGTATACCCATATCTCTATTTTTGAGTGACGTTTTGAATTATTACGCATCCACATATCCCGGCTACAGCTGTATAGGTGCGTGAAACTAATTAATTTTGAGGTGAACGCCACCTGTTAGCTATCAACCCTACCATCAACCTGTTTCGCGCCTTTTACCATACCACCTGGTCACACGGGTGGGTATCCTTCGCAAAACGTCTTGGGCAACTCCAATGCTATACGGAGAAGCTAGATGCACTCAGGAATTGGAGGGAGAAATTTTTCGGGGTCGATAACACGTGTTTTCCTTCTCGCCGATTTTTACTCCCGGGGACACTGCCAAAGGATGAGTGCCCCTCCCCGGATCATACAATGCGGAAGATGCGGACACAATAAATGCCAACCGCATCCCCATTAGCTCCTACCCTGAGGAGTTCTTGGTGCACATTGGTCGAGCGAAACTATTTTGGTAGTCGGAAGAAGTTCCAATCTTCATAGGCTGAGATGGTCGGGTGGGTGCTCATTCTTGCGTACCCCGTTGAGTTATATTACTGTAATTTTTCTTGTTTTTCCTTTGTCCACTGTAAAGCTGTTTGTGTTTCTTCGTTGTTGTGCGAGAGATGGACCTGTTCAGTAGTTCAATTGGCGAAGCCGATCTGAGTAGAAGTGGGAACACGTCCGTTAAAGGAGGGAGAAGATCCCGTGCTTGTTGCGGCAACAGGGCGTACCCTTGATCTGGACCTAGGAGAGGTAGGGGAAGTTCATCCGTTGCGCTAGAAGCGACACCCCTACAAAGTGTGCCGAGTTCTACAGTTCCCTCCCCCCTAGTGCAACCGGCGCCAGAGGTGGTAGAAGCAGGTGGAGGAAGCGGAAGGAGAAGAAAGCCGGGGATTAATGCACAAAAGGAAGCGCAGTGGTGATGGCGTTGCTTCCTCCCGAAAGAAGCGTCCTGTGGTGTTTAATGTAGAGTCGTCCTCTAGTGATGTCGCGTCACGCCCACCATCACCTGACACTTCCATTCCTGCGTAAGTGTCCTGGAATTGTTTCTTCTTTCTTATTATTATTTATTATGTTTCTTTTTAACTGTGAACTTCGCGTATTGTCTGTAGGTTTGAACAATCCGCAGAGTCACCACCACTTGAGAGCCACTGTGCGTCTTGAAGTTTCTGCTTGAATAGTCCAAACGCTGAGCCATCGACTGCTGGGGAAATGCCAATGGGACGGCTTATTGAGGAACTGGATTTGGCTGCAGCCCATCAGGCCTCATTAGCTGCTGCGGTGAAGGCCAGTTATTCGGGGGCGATTCGCGCATCGCTCAACTGGAAACCCAGCTAGCAAGTGCCAAGGCGGAAGCCGATGCCATGAGTGTGTATGCCCAAGGACTGGCTGAGGAAAAATCTGCTGCTGAGTCGGATAAGCCGAGAGCGCACTGCTGCTGCAGAATATAAAGCTTCCTGTATGTGGGCCCTGAAGTATCTTGAGCAAGGTAAGAAGGAGTTGGTTGCTCATGTAAAGGATCTTGGCGCTACTGTGAGCAATGCATTGGAGGTACAAGAGGCAAAACTGCGCAAATTAAGTATTGAGTATGACGAGGAGTTGTATCCTCAGCTGATGTCTACTATAGCTGAGCGCAGATGGCTCATAGGACATGGTCTTCGCTTAGCTGCTCTTAACACTCTGGAGTCGCCAGAAGTGGTTACCGCCTTTGGGGATGTAGTTCAGTGCGCTCTGGAGCGCGGCAAGCGAAGCCGTGGAGAAATTGCATGAATCGGGCTGCTAAAGGTACCCGTTAATGAGGTACCTAATTATGATGTTAGGACGTATGATCACACGGTCGCTGCTATGAAAAGGATGAAGGAGTTAGAGCTCCCTATGATTCTTGAACTTCGGCGTGATCGGGATTATCCTATAAACGTCATTATGGCGGGGTTGACTCTTGCGCGTCATCGCGCAGAGGTGCGAAGCCCAGCCGGATCACTTCTTGAAACCCCATGACTCACAGCTTCAAGTACCTGTCTTCGCGCGTCCTAGAGATATTTTGAATCCTTTTGTTTTATAGAAAGAAGTGCCTTTGAAGGAGGTACTGGAAGCGCATGCGACCAGACTTGCGCGAAAGAAAGGTATCAAAGGGAAGGCAATCTTGTGCGGGGTTGGTGCGGCGCACCACCAAGGTCTGATGGGGTGTTGGTGAGTGTTGCTACTGTGTCTCGGCAGGATTCAGATCTGTTGAAGAAGCTTGACGAGGCCAAAGATACCTCGAACCGCGTGGGTGGCTCATCTATTGAGCGTTGTAATAGTTGGTAGGTGTATATATTGTAGAGTAGCAACCCTTTTGTAATAACTCATAGTTATTTAATAAAATCACCTTCCATCGTTGCCAATCGTAGCATATTTACTTGTGTTGTCTACAGGTTAAATGTACACAAGCGCCAATAATATAAGAGATTCATAATCATGTATGAAGAGTATAAAAATACTAAGTATTTTCCATCATAGTCGTGTATGTTATGATATGCAGCGTACTGTAAATATCACATGAAGAAATCAAGTGTCTTGGTTTCTAAATTGTTAAACGTGCATCATGTGCGATGTTACGCACCCATCGTGAGATGCGCACAAACTCATTCCAACGTCTTGAGAACAAGGTGTTTAACAAGGATACGTGATCCGGTGTTGATGGGTTTGCAACCCTCTTACTCAACAAGTTATTTAGTAGGTGAACTTATCCTTTTACCATCGTGGGTTTATTTATTGCATGCCCGCCATGTGGCAAAAAATAAGAAATTGTTAAGACATACAGTATATGGAAATAACAAATTGAAATGCGTCACGGAGTTAGCTAGAAACCGCAACGTTTTATTAATACTTGCAAGTGTGTTTGAGAAAATAAGACATTATACTAAGGGAATAAAAAATAAATACATAGATAGTTATCTGGAACTCTAGTAAAGTGTATGAGCTTCTGCACATTGGGCCGTAGCCACTCCTAAAGGTAGCACCTCTTGAGGTTGCAGATGTTCCATGTGCGCGGCAGCTCTCTACCATCCAAGCCTCGTAACTTATGCGCGCCCGTTCGATGCTTCATAACCTCGTAGGGTCCTTCCCACTTTGGTCCGAGCTTGCCCGTGTCTTCTGCGTGGCTCGCATCATTAGCGCGGTAGAAGAAATCACCTGGTGCGAATGAGACACTACGTACTTTGGTGTCATAGTATCCTTTCATCCTTGACTTTGATTTTTCCTCCCTTATAGATGCGCGTTCGCGCCTTTCTTCCAGCAGATCCAAATCAATACGTCGTTCGTTGTCATTAGTTGCCACGTTAATTTCAGAAGCGAATAGTTGGCATACTAATTTCGGCCGGTATGACGGCTTCTGTCCCATAGACTAGTGAGAAGGGAGTGTCTCCGTGCTTTGGTTTTATTGAAGTGCGGTCGCCCACAAAACATCGAGAGCTCTTCCACCCATCTTCCTTTGTGCCTGTCCAGGCGTGCTTTAATTCCTTCACCTAGGCTTCGATTTGCGCGCTCTACTAAGCCATTGGTTTGTGGGTGTTTAAGCGATACAAAGTGCTGTGTGATGTTCAACTTCTCGCACCAATCCTAGAAAGGATTTTCGCAGAATTGTTTCCCGTTGTCCGAGATGATTTCGCCAGGCAAACCGAAGCGGCATACAATATTTTCCCAGACGAAGCATTTCACCTGGTTGCCAGTGATTGTTACCACTGCTTTTGCTTTGATCCACTTAGTGAAGTAGTCTATGGCGACTATGAGGAATTTCAATCCTCCCACTGCGATTGGAAAAGGTCCTGCAATATCGATACCCCACTTGTAGAATGGCCATGGGGATGTGATTGGTGTTAGCTCGTCTTTGTGGTTTGCGCGGGACGGGTCGGTGAACTTGGCAATCGTTGCACTTCCTTGTTAAGTCCCGCGCATCACGGTGCATGGTTGGCCATGAGTACCCGATCTCATGGCGCGTGCTACAACGGACCGTGGTCCGAGTGCATCTTTGCATGAACCTTCATGGATTTCTCGTAGCACGTAATTTGCTTGTAGTGGGCCCACACAGCGGAGCCATGGTTGAAGGAAGGAGCGTCGATGCGGTATGTTGTCTCGAAGTTCGAATCTTTGTCTGTCGCCGTATCCTGCGAGCTTCTTTCTGCTCTTAGGGTAACATTCCTTTGTTTAGGAATTCCGTTATCGGTGTCATCCACGTAGGACCTTCCTCCTCTATTACTGTGGAGACTTCCATCTCCGATATGGATTTGCTTTTCGGTGTTTCCACCGGCACTTGCTTTGGCAGGTGTGCAAAGCTTATCGAGGCGATCTTGCTTAGTGCATCTGCCTTGCGGTTTTCTCCTCTAGGAATTTGCTTGATGGTGAATCTATCAAAGCCTTTAATCGGTGTCTTGGTCTTGTCGAGATATTGAATCATATTTTCTTCTTTAGCCACGTATTCGCCCAACACGTGGTTGGCTACTAGCCGGGAATCCACATTTGCTTCCAGGTTACGTAAACCCATTCGACCTGCAATGCGTAATCCGGCGATTAGAGCTTCATATTACGCCTCATTGTTTGTCGTTGTAAATTCAAAGCGCGTGCGTAAGTGAATTCCATTCCTCTGGATTTGTGAGAATGAGGCCAGCTCGACCCGATCCACGCATGAGGATCAATCTGTAAACAAGATCCATGGATCTTGTAGTTCCTTCTTACTTGGTGCGGGTACCTCGTCGGTGTCTGGCTTCTCAATGATGAAGTTGCGAGAATATGTCCTTTGATCGCGGTACGCGGTCTGTAAGAGATGTTGTGTTCACCTAGCAATACACTCCACTTCTGGTGTCGGCCTGACGCATCAGGTTTGGAGATGATCTGCTTGATCGGTTGGTGCGTGATTCTGCTATCGGGTGCGCTTGGAAGTACTGCGTAGTCGCTGGCGGCAAACACCAATGCCAGAACTAATTTTTCCATGGCGCTGTAGTTCATCTCCGTCTTCTTGAGCGCTTTGCTTACAAAATAGATAGGGGTTTGTACCGAATCCCTATCTGTTAGTAGCACTGCGCTCACTGCTCCATGAGTTGCTTGATAAATACATGATCAACTCTTCCCCTGGTCGGGGTGCGACAAGTGTTGGGAGCGTTGCTAGATGCTGTTTGAGCAGAGTGAAGGCTTCTTCCGCCTCCGTGGTCCACCGGAAATCACCCTTTTTATACACTTCTTGAGTGTTTTGAAAAGGGGTAAGGATTTTCTGCTGACTTGGATAGGAACCTATTTAGGCCGGCCAACTTTCCGTTGAGAGATTGGACTTCCTTCAGCGTGCGCGGTGAAGGAAGTTCGATGACCGCCTTTGTCTTTTCTGGACAAGGTTTTATGCCGTCGGCTCTATCGGTATCCTAGGAACATGCCTTCAGTAGCGCCGAATGTGCACTTCTTCGTATTTAGCTTCATGTTAATCTCTCGTAGAGTTTTGAACGTTTCCTCTATGTCGCGCACAAGCTCATCTTCAATATGGCTCTTTATAACCAAGTCATCCACATAGACTTCCAGGTTGCGGCCCACTTGTTTTTTGAAAGCATGATCCACTAACCGCTGGTAGGTAGCGCTCGCATTCTTCAAGCCAAAGGGCATTTTTGTATAACGAAACGCCTTGGCTTGTGTGGAAGGCTGTTTTTTCCTCGTCTTCCTTAGCCATCTGTATTTGGTGATATCCCTTGTATGCGTCGAGGAAGCACTTTAAGGGATATCCGCACAAGGACTCTATTTTCCAGTCTATCTCGGTAATGGATAGCGATCTTGTGGGCATGCTTTGTTAAGGTCGGTGAAGTCTACGCACATTCGCCAGCTGCCGTCGCTCTTTTTGACCATTACTGGGTTAGAAAGCCAGTCATGGTAGTAGACTTCACGCATGATTCCCGCATCCACCGGTTTATGTATCTCGCGAATTGCTAGCGCGCTCGGGGCTTGGCGCGCTTCTTCGGCGTATTGGTGAGTACCCTTGTCGGATTCTCAGTTTATGCTCTGTGATTGAGCGTGGCACTCCTGTCATGTGTTTTGGCTCCCATGCAAAAATGTCCAAGTTCTTTTGCAAGAGCGCGCACACGGCTGCTTTGCCGTTGTCCGACAATGACCCTCCGATGGCTATTTCTGTTCGGGTATTACGGGTGAATCGCAACCTTCAGGTTTGGGAATTTGGTTGCGCTCGTTCGGGATCGGTGCCGTTTCGCATGTAACCGTGTTACATTCTCTATTCGGTACCGTGGCACTGTAAAGAGTAACAATTCCCCCTTTTACTGGGAATTTAAGCATCCGTGCGCTTTGTTGATGGCACTGCGCGCATGGCTGATATCACGGGTCTCCCGATAATGCCATTGTATGGCGAAGGGGATTTGATCACCATAAATTCCATCCAAGCTATCGCAGAGTGTTCGCATTGCCAATGCTTGACTGGTAATCGTAGTTGCCCCATGGGCCATATCTTTTCACTGTAAAACCCGGTTAGCGCCATTCTGACATTGGGCTTAACGGCTGCGTATTTCGGCCGCAGTCGTTTGAAGCAGTGCTCATACATGATGTCCGCCGATGCTCCACCATCGACGTACATGCGGTGGATGTCGTGACCCCCGCATGATCTCAATGGTGAGCGGCTCTACTACTGCGTTGTCCGCAGTTAGAGTAGGGAAAGAGATTTCGCTTCTTCGGAAAACTCCTGGCTGACCTTCTGTCTAGTGATCCGCTGCCATGATTGTATCATGTAGATCGTGTCGGCCTTATCTTTGGGTGTCTCCTTCTTGTTTCCACTCTTTTGTTTATCCTTTCCCTCTTTAATGTTTTTGACCAAGTGGTCCAATCTACCTTCTTTAACCATCTTGTCGATGAGATGGCGCAGTTGGACACATTCGTTAGTGGTATGGCCCTTCTGTGCATGGTAATCACAGTATCCATTCCTAGTGCGCCGATCCTCTGGAGTGCGCATCTGCGGCGGTCTTGGAAAATTCGCACCTTCCGTTGCGAGTATTTCCTTTGGGGTCTTGATCAGCAGGGTGTATCTATCATTATCCCTCCCGCTCCCCTGGCTGCGATAGCTCCTATTACGGTTACTACTCCGATCGTTGGATTGTCTCCCAGGTTGTTCCTGTGACCGGTAGTTTGAGTAGTTCCTTTTGCTATCCGCCGTGGCGGCTTCTCCCTGGACGAAGGACCGAGAGCGTTTCATGAGTTCATCAAAGGTTTCAGGAATCTTGTCTTTCAACCTCTTGATGAGTTCTGGATTATTAATCCCGTTCATGAAACCGGAGATTTTCAATACTTCCGGGCATGCTTTAACTTGCATGCATTCATCTTTGAAGCGTTCCATGAATGCGCTTGTAGATTCTCCTTGGCGCTGCTTTACCCTGGCGACAGGATTTTTAGCGCACTTCTTCCTCTGAGTAAAGTTTAGGCGAAACGCCTTTCTCAATTCCTCAAAGCCGTTGATGCTTCTGCGTGGAAGCTTGTGAACCAGTTCAGCGCATTTCCCACTAGTGTGGAGTTGAACATATGGCACCACACGGTGTGGCCGTTTTCAATTGTCGTGGCTGATTCAAAAATTTGAGGTGATCATCGGGGTCACTGTTCCGTCATAGGTCTTTACGTTGGCGGCATGCGCCTTCTTTTGCTTTCGAGAAGTCACGATGCGCCGAGTAAACGCATCCACCTTGTGACGGCGCCAAGGGAGGGATATATCTTCATCCTCCTGGTCATTATATCTGTTTCGGACTTCCAGGTGTCGGTTTCGCTATCCTCGTTGTCCGAGGAATTTTTAGAGGACGATTTTTCCTCTTTCGGCTTGCGCGAACTGTCCTCTGAGTTTGTGCTCGGAGGACTTTCACTTGGGGAATAGTGTCGTCCAAGCCTGTCTTGGATTCTGCGGCTAACAAGTCTGGTGTGGACATTGGTACGCTTTTCATCTTCATCATTCTCACTCAGATGATGCGAGTGAGATGTCTCATCATCCTCAATTCTCCTCCGATTACGTTGAATCTTGGGGGTTGGTGTCTCTCCCGCGCTTCCCTTTCTGACGGCGCAGTGGGGAAGTCTCGTATTCAGAATCGAAATTGAGTCGGGCTTTCAAGTTCGACTGATCTCTTCTTCTTTTCCTATTGCATGAGGCGGTTAATGTTTCGTAGTTTTGGGATACGAAATCTTACGGTGCTAGCTCAGTGCGACCCCTCAAGAGCGAGTGTGTTTGTTTCTATCACTACACCCTTATTTCGGTCGGTGCATCGGTGCCTTTGTCGGTCGGTTTCTAGCACCGATTGAAAGGGAGTAGTAAAGGCGGTGCGCATGGATCTACTCCACTCGTGGTGGTTGTAGTGGCTTGGGTTGTTCCAGCGGTTCCACTGAGGGAAGACCAAGTCTTGGCACGATCCCTTGTTTTTAGCAGCGCTGGTTGTCCTAGAAGTCTGCTTAGGAGTTAGTCCGCTTTGCGACTTCTTTCCCATAAGGTCTGATTGCGATCGCTGATTTCCATGCTTCGTCATTCTAGTCTTGGTTCTTAGTGTTGGGTCCCACGGATGGCGCCACTTGTTGATACAAAAGTTGGGCGTTCCTTGTTTGAGGCTCCGGCTCTCGTACCAATTGAGAATTATTGCTTGAGACCTGCGCACTAAGAGACAAAAGACACCGTTAGGCTTACCGTGGGATTGTTTCCCATGATTATCCTCCGGCGTGAGAGTAAGTAATCGGTTTTAGGGTTTAAGGAGAATTAGGGTTCGTAGATCGTACCTTAAACGAGGGATATGATTCCCTTTATATACGCACGGAATCCTTGTTGGTTCCGTGTTCCTCAACCTTCGGCGTATCCCGCCTAAGTTGGTTGGGGAATGATTATCTCCATCTTTAAGAGATATCCAATATCTATTCCGTAAATAGATTTGGGCTTGGGCTTTCGTGAGCCCAAACATCTAATCAGCGTAGCCCAGTTCATACCGGGCTAAGTTAGTGTTGGACTTTTAGTCGGGTTCGTGACCCGGATATAGACTATACGTCATCAGTAACACTGTATGCAGCAGAATAAATTATCAAAAAAAACTAGAACTATTTCATTGATATTGGTTTCTTGGAGCTGCTGAATACTTGAAAAGCATGGAATGTCATTTTCAACTGATCTGAAGTCGTAAACCCTTTGTCCGTCATCAGTTGATGTAATCTCTCAGCATCTTTTTGAAATCCACCATCCATGAGAGCATTTATAACTTTTTCAAATTTCTCGGGCTTTAATTTGTTCTAATTAGCCTCAAGAACCCCTAGTGCTTGAAGGGTTTTCTTTTCTTATTTAGCTCTAGCGTACATATCACAAAGGCTTATATGAACATCGAGTGAAGGTGAAACACCTTTTTCAACAAACTTTCCCAATAAGTCTTCAACTTCATCAATCAATTGCAATTTTCCAAGCCAATCCACAAGCACAGAATAAGTGGCAACACTATGCTCAATTCCATCTTTTTCAAGCTGCAACATAAGATGCAACCCTTTATCCAGTAAATTCTTATGGGCATAAGCTGCAATCATTCTGGCAATACACTGGTCATCAGGTTTATATCCAAGTTTGATAATTTCATCAAAATGACTTCTTGCTTGATCAGGGTTTCCTTTACGACTATAAGCCTCAACAAGGTATGTGCATGACTCTAGACTAGGATGATATCCTGCTAACTCCATTCTGTTGGATATTCTACCAGCTCCAAGAGGATCAGCATTCTGAGCATATGACCTAAGCAACGAAAGATACAAGTCTTTAGATGGTTTAAGACTCTTAGACTCCAAATCTCTCATTAAAGAGTCACTCGACTTGTGATCACCAGCATTAACATAAGCCATGATCATTGAGTTGTAAACTTTCACGTCTGGTTGGAACCCTTGGCTTCTCAAGCTTTCAAAAGCCTCTTTAGCAAGACTTAGGTTGCCTGACTTGCTATACATATGAACCATAATGGTTTTTGTCAGGATGTCAGGTTCAATGCCCTTTTCATTCATTTTCCTGATAACTCTTTCAGCATCATCTAACTGGTTAAGCTCCGCATGGGCATCGACTAGTTTTGAATAATCTCTTATACTAGATTGAAAGGATTCTTCATCAAGTAGAAATTCTGCAATCTATAAAAAAAGTGTCAGCCATTGCAACTTCATTCCAATTTGGAACTAACAGAACATAACCAAAAGTGTTAAAATATACTTAATCTTTAAATATAAATTTAAGAAATACGTATACAATTTAATTGAGAAATTACACACCAAAAACTGATAACGTCTGCTTAGTTAATATAGTTCAGTAAAAGATATCAAATCTTGCTACGCATCTAACATTCATGAGACCCCTAACTAGTGATGAACTAATCTACAACATTGGACTTGGCACATAATTTGAAGACACCGATCGACTATTTTTCAATAAATAAAAACACCCCATAATAAAGACAAACTGTTGACATCCTTTAGACTCGAACCAATACCACCTATTCATTTCCAATGATGGATTGATGATAACCAACAACTGGTATAAAAAACTTATTGTATTTTCTTATGGTCTCAGCAAAAATTACACATATTGGAGTAGTAATAGAAGTAAATGGCAATATACATATTTAGTACAGCGTCAAGACACGAATAAATATACATAGAAGTTCTGATGAACAAGCAGTCTGCTTAGTTGATAAAGATGGGCAAAAATTATCAAATTTTACTCTGCATTGGGTATGAGAAGCGGCACCGGAAAAACGGGTACCGACCTGTACCGGTACCGGATTCTTATACCAGGTATGGTACCGGTACTACGAAAATGGTCATACAAATTCGGTGTGGGATCATAACGGGAATTCCCGAATTCGATACTGGAATACAAAAGGTTTCTCATGCATAGCTGGAGCGTTTAAACAAAAAAAAAGCCGAGAAAAAAGCCTCCCAAAACCTCCTGTAACAACTAAACCTCTGTAGTCTATAACATACTTCAAAACCCTCCCACATATCAAATCCTACCCTATTACAATCAATAAAATCATCTAGTTTGCATCCACACAACATCCTAATCATCATCATTTTAAATAAGCATCATCATTCATCAGGTTACAAAAAGAAAATGGAGGTAAGAAGAATTTAGTATTATTTTTATTTATTTATTTTTTATTTTTGCTTTATAATGAATGTATGTGTATATGTTAGGTGTAGAATGTATATGGTAGAATGATAATACCATTGTTGAGGACACCCCATTTTTGAATGTCAATGATTCAGATTCGGGTTATGAAAGTGAACCACAGGTTGTCAAAAAGGCTCCAAAAGACAAAAGTCACAAAAGGAAAAGAAACGACAAAGAAGAAGAATATGAGATCTATGAGAAAACAAGTAAAAAGACGGAGGCTATTTGGGAACACTATGATCCAGTTAGGATGAAGAATGATCCAAATACGAGAAGGGCACTAGCAGCAGATGGACCTTCAAATGGTACTTCTAGTCTTCATAAACATTTTCCATGTCCTAAGAACCCTTTATATGTCCCAAAAAAAACAACAAACTCACGTAGAAGTATGTTGCAAGAGGTATTAACAACAAGATTTGATTTTCTTTTAAGTATGTGTTTCTAATGTTCATTAAGTAATTAACTTAGCTTGTTTGATAGTTCTGTAAATAACCAAACATGAGCCCAGGAGTTTGCAAAACTTGGTAGAAAGCTGTTATACAACAATTCTGAGTAGTCTGTACTGTTTTCCAGTTTTAAGCTGTTATACTACTGGTATACAACAAGTCTGTACTTTTTTAAGCTGTTACATTACTGGTCCAGTTTGTTATCTACATTCTTTTAACTTATCTACATTGTTTTAGCTTTGATTTTCTTTTAAGCATGTGTTTCTAATGTTTGTTAAGTAATTAACTTAGCTTGTTTGTTATCGTATGTGTAGAGATTGAAGATGGAATTAACAAGCAAAATGGTAAGAGAAAAAGGGAAAGAAGGTGTGGAAGATTGAGTGCAACTTTCAACATTGTTTAGTTTGTTTATTTTGAACAATCTCATATGATTTTGATGTATTTTGCAAGTTTTGGAACATTTGTAAGTTACAATTATGTTAAAGATATGTTTGTTTAGTTATTGTTCGCCTTTTTGACACATTGTTCGGTTAAAATTGCTCGAAAAATGTCCGTTTTACTTTAAAAATTGTTTTTGTCACAGTGGGGTTGAGGGGTCAAAACTGGATTTTTTATTTTATTTTTTTACTTTTTTTAGTTGACTGAAAATAAAAGACCACCTCTTCATTGCAATAGTCATAACAGACAGATTTATTAAAATAAAAAATAAATTAAGACACTTGATTTCTGAAAAGGACATATGTAGCTTTCATGGCATGCCGCAAAAACAGAAGTGTTACAATTATATGTAGCATAAAAAGTACCCTTTTAGAGGTTGTTCATGCTATTTGTTAAGACCCATTAACATTCCACACTTACACTATGTAACACAAGAAGTGAAACCTGTGGTTTTCTCCCATTAAGGTTATGTGTAAAAAAGTGACAGGTGGCACAAATTGAGAACAAGAGCAAATAGCAGAAACAGATAGCAATAACAAAAAAAAATTAACAACTATTGTTCCAAAAAAGATCCGGTTATCGATTTGAAATTCACTTCTATACTAAACCATAATAGAAAAATAATACACAAGAAACGAGAAAAGAAACTAAGTACCTTGAAGTACAATCGGTAATTCTTTTCCTTAATCCTGTCGAGCAGTGCAATCCAGTCAACCCGTGTAGGTTGTAGCAGATCTATCCATTCTGCGATCAATGGAGAAGGGTTATCATCCACTTTCAACGAAAGTAATTTCTCAGTAACAATTTTGCATTTCCCAGATATCGCCTTTGGTTCTTGAGGCCACACTGATCCTTCACTCTTATTAATATTTTCCGTCACTTCCGCCCACTTTGGTTTCGAAAGATCAAGCCCATAAATATTATACTTTATATTTCCACTCCTTTTCGGTAACACAACCACCTGATCATCATCATCTTCTCCCTCAACGTTATCTTCTGACGTTTGGGTTTTCACTTCCGGTTCCTTACTTGCACGTCTCATCTGCTCCAACGTCTCATAAAACTCACTATCTTCCAACTCCTCACGAGCCCACTTAAACCTAAGCTCTCTCAACAAATCACCCCTAATCCCAATCTCCCCCGCAAATCTCGCCATCTCTTTCACCGCGTCCGACTGCAAAAACTTCTTCATTTTCTCCTTCTTCATATCCTTCAAAACCACATTACTAGCCTCCCACACCGTCCTCCACAGATCCTCACTAAACTCCTCAGACGCGGACGCCGCAGCCGACGCCATCAAATCCCCAAGACGCCCCTCCTCCATTTCCGACAAAAACTTCCCAGCAATAATCTGAAGCATAGCATTAATCTCTTCCTTACCGGCATCAACATAAACCTCGGTCAACTTCCCTCGCATAATCCACACAAATCTTGACAAAAACTCATCCATAATTAAAAATATAAAACTTTCAAAAAATACAAGAACAATATAAAATCAAAAATCCAAAAATATTCTTCTCACGACATGTCTCTCGTATAATCGATATTCTGTACGTTTCTAGAAATGTCATTCAACAATGATACGGGTATGTACAGATGCTTGAGCGAGAGTTCTTTAATTTGTTTTTCAAAACATGTCGTTTCTCAAAATTTCTTCAAAAATGGCTTTCGTATACTTCAGTACGAAACCCGGACTAAAATAATGACTTTTGATTATTTTTCAAATCAAAACTCGTGTTTTGAATGAAAATCACAAGTGTACGCTTCAGTGCACTACATTTAAAAATGGTGAGAAATCATCATCATCTTGAGCACCTTTTCAAGATTGTTCAAAAAGATTTTTCAAAATCTTTCAAAATATTTTGTGCTCAAGATAACTCCCTCTAAAACCCTTGAATTGATTATGCTTTATTAAAGGGGGAGTATAAAACTAAAATGTTCCAAATTCATGCTTAAATCAAATCCATTTGTCTCCCCAAAAGATTCTAAAATGTTGTTTAATCCGTTGATATAAAAAATATCACGAATATGCTATTTTTGAGGGGGAGGAGACGTGATTAGAATGTGATCAAAAAAGTTTAATGATCATTGTTTGAATCTCAAAATGAGCTCGACTCAGTCAGAACCAATGAATTGACGAGTAATCAATGTACCATCTCGAGAAACTTGTGATAGATATGCACTTTCATGGGTCTAACCTCCTTTTCAAGGAGTGTTTACAACTTCAAGTTAGTTATTAGAGCTAGTTGTCACCTAAAAACTGACAATGGAACTCTTTAACTAGGCAACGTAACCGTGTCTCGTAGGGAATTGTCTATCATGAGCCGATCAATTCAAAAAGTGCGATCTCTACCCTCTATGTGCAGATTTCTGTCAAAACATATAAGCACATGTGAAGGGGGAGTGTTTCTGAAAATATAAAACTCACATAGTGTTTCAAACATGTTTTCTATCATAAACACTCTGAGACATTTTCAAGAAATGGTTTTATGGCAACAATAGGACAGTCATGGAGTTATAAGGTGACTAAGGATAGGAAATCAGTCCTATGATCCGCCAGAACCGGAGGGATCTACCCAAGGACAATACCAATAGTTAGTACTAGAAGTCCTTAGGTATGATTGAAAAAAGGAGTAATGTGAGAAAGGAGAAAGAAGGGGTTGAAGAATTAAAAAGAAATGTAATGAAAAAGGGTGAAAAGAAATAGCCCTCCATATTCAACCTTAGGGCCGAAACCGGGTTCAATTCATCTGCTACTGGTTGTCACTAAGTTGACACTGGTATTGAAGACAAAGACGTCATGGACCCAGTGACGCACTGCACCTAACTTTCTAGCCACTCAATTCCTCTTAAAAGGATTTGTTTCATTCTCACTGGGAACCCTACATAATCTATCGGCTTTCTCTTAGAGATTGCTGATATTGAAAAAGGATACCCTCTCCCTAGTCTCCGCTCAGGAAAACCAAAATGCACTATTGAGTCTAGAGCCACGAGATTCATCAAAAGATCTCATAGGAACACTTGTCATGACATCGCTTGTTGTTCATCAATAAGGACACAAGTGATATATTCTAGAGTCCTACGCAGGTCTTAGCAATCTGCCAGAACATTTATGAGAAGTTTCACATCTGTGATCTTCAGTGATTGAATGGAAACTCCTGCCAGGGTCAACTTCAAGCAGCCCTGACAGCAGGTCACTTCGGTAACTCCCCGTGGATTACGCTTAGTGTGTCTCAAACGGTCTACGGTCGTGGGGTGATGCTTCGGTGTACCTCAGCGACTCATCTGAACTGTAGGTGTACTTCGTTACATCGCGTTATCTCACTTGTGGGACTCCAGTTCAGGAACGACCTTTGTAAGAATTAGAGATGTGTTTTCACACTATGCTGTTAACACCCTCGAAGTTCAAACTTGTAAGTGCCGGAATCCGCTTATTACTAACCTGTTTTTATGTTTTCTTCTTATGGAAGCTCCGAAGCGGATTGATCATGCAGACTCTCCACATGCTCATACCAACAACACATGAAAGTTCTCATCAAAATCAATGGCTACTCAAAGTTAAAGATGATTCTTCGTCAATGTCAAAGAATCTACAAAGTTTAAAGACTCGAGAACTACATCATTGGTAACCAAAAGACAAATAGAAGTGTGAGCATGGTGGAGAAAGACGTGGAGACACCAAACCAATGAAGTTGACAACGGCAGACAACCACATTAATTGATCACAAAGCATGAAGGAACAAAGATTCGAGACTATTCTATATCTACACACAAAGTTCAAGCTCGAGAAAAGTAAAGACCTAATCAAGTGGAGAATCTTTTGAATGACCACCCCTTATGGTGAGATTGTTAGCCTTATTAGTTTTTATTAGAAGTGATGGTCATTCACATTTAGGAACTTTATATCGTGTGTTAGACATCGTGATAGAATAGTCAACGGGCTCGTGGATTGGACTAAGCTAAATGGGTACTAGTTATGTTAAGCTTGCCTTTTATCCAATCCAACCCATGTCCAAGCCCACGAAGCCCATGGAAAGCCTTTTAGGGCATCATGTATTCCAACTATAAATACCCCTCAAATGGTCATTTGAGGGGTGTGCTTGAGTGTGTGTGTGTGTGTTTTCTTTGGAATATACAGCTTATTGTTTTCATCTCTCTATCTTGTTCATACGCATAACATCAAGTCACCATCTTTCTCATCTTTATTTCTTTCATCTTCACGCATAGTTTCTGTTTGTGTGTTAACGAGTTCTACGCATAACGTGGTATTTGTGTGATAAAGTATACGTGATAAAAGGGGCTTTACACAAAAACTCATCCATAATTAAATCATCATCATCCAAATCCACACTAACATTCCCTACACCTTTTGCGCCACTAAAACTACTCTCTTGTCCAGAGTGAATAAACCTACAAAACCCCGAATTCGCTAGTGGATTTCCAACATTTCTACAGTTTTCGGGTTTACTAGACGAAACGCAACGAGTGGCGTAACTAGCTACACCAAGTCCTCTACTAGTACTAACACTAATACCATTAAGCCTTGATAACTTGTTTATGTTTAATCTTGATAATAAGTGCTTCAGAGTCATGATGATTCTATAACAAGATAGAAAAATAAAAAACTAGTTAATACTATTTATATCATGAAATGAAATGAAAAAATTAAGAAAATGACATGATAAAAAGATATACCTCATGTGGTTCGATTATTGTTGTGTTTCAAAGAGGAGTGGATCATGGGAGAGTGAAAGGCTTATGTTAGGGTTTTTGTTCTTTCTTGCTTGCTGTTTTTTTTATGAGGTTTACATGTTTTGTCCCTATGGTTTAGACATGTGTATGAGAGACCTTCAACCTTACGTATATGGGAGACAAACTGCAAAAAACCACCCGACCCAATTTAATATCGGTTTAGACATGTTTATAGGTTTACAAGTTTTGAATTCCATGTACTGACTAGGTGAAAGGCAATGTGATAGATATAATATATATGCCGTTTCTGGGGTGTTCATTAAACGGCTTGAACTGAGAAACCACCCGAACCAGTTTAACACGGAGTATCTGTTAATTGGTTTTGGGTGAAGTGGTTTGGTTCGGTTAATTGGTTTTAACTGATTTATTAAAGTGGTTTTTTGTTTGGTTTTGGGTATTTACTTTTAAAAATTGGGCCCGAACTAAGGGGGTGCTTAGTTGAAATGAAGGAATGAAAAAGAGAAAGATAATGATAATACAAAGGAATGCAATAGTTATTTTATTGCATCTAATGTTGTTTGGTAATGTTGAAGAACGAAAATGATTTTTCCTTGTCATCTCACACCAAACTCAGTATAGGTTCTTATTGAAAATATTGACGGAACAAACATGATTATTAGCACTGTATCATGTTGTATCAAACTCCATTCACTGCTAGTTGATAAATTCAGATTCCGATATCATGAGCATAACAAATCTATATGATAACCAAAGAGAAAAAAAAGTAAAAAAAGAATCAAACAATCATTTATTATGAAGCTTATAAACTATCACAATCAATATAATTAATATATATATATATATATATGTATATATATATATATGTATATATATATATTATATATAATATATATATATATATGGGACCTTTATTTTGAGAACCCTGTTAAGTGCGAGAACTGCGAGAACCCTTTATGTACTTCTAATAATGCATATTGTGCAACATAGCATTTTTGAACTATTAAAGCTTTTTATTTAATCCAAAAGAGTATAATAGTAAAAGTCAATTTTATATATTTTTTTATTTTTTAAAATAAATAAATTCAATTTTTTAAAAACATTCATTTTTTTATTTTTTTTTATTTATTTTTTATTTTTTGCTTTTTTCTGAACATGCTTGTTTTAAAACTT
>OU343224.1:235777831-235895331 GCA_910596185.1 Chrysanthemum makinoi | reverse complement strand
TCCATCTACATCAAATAGTAATATAAATTTAAGAAGAACTCAGTCTATGAAACTTAAAGGAGTAAATTTTGATACATCTATTCCAACACCTTTATATGAAGATGACAATATAGGTGATGATTTTAGCGATCAACCATCTAGATCTGAAGTAGAATATTATAGAGAAAATTATGAGTGATACTTCGATACAAGCAAAGATTGCTAGAAATCAAAACAATATTAATCATTTAAAAAGTTTATATAAACAAGAAAAATCTTTAAGATTAGAAATAAATTATGTTAAAGACATGATTAAAAAATGAGCAAAATATGTAAATTTAAGAGTACATCGAGGTTATCAAGTATATGATATTGAATGGAGTTTAAAACATTTACTAGTAGATTTAAAAGTCAATCAAGATATGATAAAATTGGTAAGATCACAATTAGTTATTTCTTAAAAATGAGTTTATATCAATATGAACTTAAAAAACAAATAATATATTATCAAGAATCCATTTTAAGAAATAATAAATCAATAAAAATATTTAAAGAAGAATTATTCACCGGAGAATATGTTATTAGTAAAAGGGCACATAAAGATATGATATTAAATTTAGTTTTACAAAATCTTCGTTTAAAAGAAAAATTAGAACAATTAAAAAGACTAATTCATTAAAATAGAAGAAATAAATAATATTCCTTTTAAAATGGAAATAAAATTTCTAAAAAATGAAATGTTTAATAATTATAATAGTGAAAAATTAATATGGTATTATCAAAAATTTAACGAAAGAAAAAGAATGTTACATAATTTAGAATGGCAATCATATATTATTGATAATGAAGTAAACATTCCTTTTTTCACATGGTTTCAGTTATACAGTATAGAACAAAAAATAGATTTCCCTTTTATAGAAAAAATAGAGGTAACTACAGATGATATTAATAAGGTATATTATGATCCAAAATCAAATAATCCCATAGTATGTCAACATCCTCCATGTAAAGACATTATAATTAAAAAAGATAATGAAGAATATATAGGACAACCTTTAGCCAAACATAATAATGACGATAAAAAATCGTTATCAACAATAATATATCAAAATAATCATACAAATGAAATGCTAAATACTATAGGACAACAATTAGATAGAATGGAAAATAAAAAAGAAGCTAGTACGTCACAAACCAAAGAAAGGATTATAAAAATAGAAGAAAATCCTTTATTTGTACCATATAGTATGGACACACCAATTAATTTAGGAAAGCAAGATTCTATATTAAGAGAAATTGAAACCAAATTGTCTAAATTAAATATATCCAATGAAAAAATAAATGTCATAAATAAAAATGATTCAGAAGATAATATATCAGAATTAGAAGAGCAATTTGATCTAAAAATAAATAAAATAAAATATAATAAATATACACCAAATCCAGAAACAAGAAACTATTATCCTAGACCTACACCGCCAGATTTACAATATGAAGAACAACATACTTTAGTACAATCTAGATATGATGGTAGTTGTATATATGAATGGAATATAGACGGTTGTTCAGAATATCAAATTATAAATTTGTTACAAGAAATGACTATGGCCTCTAATGCTTATAAGTCACATAATAAAGATAATGAACAACGAGTTTTTAACGCATTAATTAGTGGATTTACTGGAAGTTTAAAAGGTTGGTGGGATATGTATGTTTCACAAGAAGAAAGGGAATCGATACGTTCTGCTAAAAAGATTATTATTAAAGAAGAAAATGGTCAACAAATACCAACTGAAATGAATGACTCAGTTAATACTTTAATTTTTGCTATACTTAAGAACTTTGTAGGAAATCCTGCAGCTTATCAAGATAGGAGTGCTGCTATTTTATTAAATTTAAATTGTAGAAAACTACAAGATTTTAGATGGTATAAGGATGTATTTTTATCAAAAGTAATGCTTAGGTCTGATTGTAAAGAAGCATATTGGAAAGAAAGATTTATTGCTGGATTACCTAAGTTGTTTGCAGAAAAAATAAGAAACAAATTAAACATTGAATTTAATAATTCTATACCATACAAAGAACTAACTTATGGAGAAATTATAAATTATGTTAATCAAGAAGGTCTAGCTATATGTTCAGATTTGAAATTAAAAGCTAAAATTAAAAAAGAAGGCATTAATAATAAGAATGAATTAGGAAACTTTTGTGAACAATATGGATATGAACCTTTAAAATTGCCATCATCCAATAATAAAAAATATAGGAAAGAAAAACGATATAAAAAATTTAGAAAACCTAAAAGAAATTATATACAAGACAATAAAAATGAAAAGCACAACAAATACAAATACAAGAGAAAAAGGTATAACTATAATAAAGATACAATTATATGCTATAAATGTGGAAAGCCTGGTCATACGTCTAGAAATTGTTATACTAAAAAGAAAATAAATGAATTAAATATACCAGATGAGTATAAAGAACAAGTTCTTAAAATATTGATAAATGAAGAAACTAGTGAATCTGATATATCTGATTATGAAGAAAATGATTTAAATATAGTAGAAAATGAATCAAGCAATAGTGATGAATCAGAAGAATGTGAATGTTTAGGTAATTGTGTTTGTGAATATAAAATAAATGCTATAACTAATGATAGTGAAGAAATTAAAATATTAATAGAATTAATGGAAAAAATAGAAGATAAAGAAATAAAAAGAATATATCTAGATAAACTAAAAGAAAAAATAAAAGAAAATAATACTATAGAAGAAACACAAGATTATAATTTAATGGAAATATTCAAAAGATTTAAAGAAAAAGCCAAACCTATAACAATTCCAGAACTTCAAGAAGAAATAAAAAATGTTAAAGCATAAATAGTCACTATAAAACAAAAAATAAATATATTAGAAAAAAGTAAAGATACTAATAATAATAGAGATACAGGAACATCTAGCAATATGGCTATTAATAATATACAAAGTATTAGCACTCAAAGGTGGTACATTAAAATAAATATTGTAATAAATAATGATTATAGATTATCATTAATAGCTTTAATAGATTCTGGAGCATATTTAAATTGTATACAAGAAGGATTATTTCCAGTTAAATACTATGAAAAATCATCTCAAAGACTTTCTGGAGTCACTGGAGATAAATTAAAAATAGAATATAAATTATCAAATGTTCATATTTGTAATGATAATTATTGTTATAAAACAAATTTAATACTAGTTAAAAATATAGGTTCTCAATTAATTTTAGGACAACCATTTATAACACAATTATACCCATTTAAAGTAAATGAAAAAGGATTAACTACAAATTTTTTAGGAAAAAAGATATTATTTCCCTTTGCTATACCAATGATAACTAAAGAAATAAACATTATTGATAATAAAAAGAAACATATAGAATATTTGGTAAATGAAATAAATGATAAAAGAATAGAAAATCAATTACAAGATAATATTATAAAAAATAAAATAAAACAATTGGAAGACAAATTTAAAAATAATGTATGTGCAACTATACCAAATGCTTTTTGGACTAGAAAACAAGATATTGTTAGTTTACCTTATATAAAAGAATTTGATGAAAAAGATATTCCTACTAAATCTAAATCTATACATATGTCTCAAGAACTAGTTCAATATTGTAGAAAAGAAATACAAGATTTATTAGATAAAAATCTTATAAGAGCTTCAAAGTCTCCTTGGTCTTGTTCAGCCTTTTATGTAATGAATAGCGCTGAAATAGAAAGAGGAGCACCAAGATTAGTTATAAATTATAAACCATTAAATAAAGTACTAAAATGGATTAGATACCCTATTCCAAATAAAAGAGATTTATTAAAAAGATTATATGATTCAAAAATATTTTCTAAATTTGATATGAAATCAGGATTTTGGCAAATTCAAATAAATGAGAAAGATAGATATAAAACAGGATTTAATGTTCCTTTTGGTCATTACGAATGGAATGTTATGCCTTTTGGTTTAAAAAATGCTCCTTCAGAATTCCAAAATATAATGAATGATATAATTATTCCTATAAGTAGTTTTGCTATAGTATATATTGATGATATTCTAATATTTTCAAAAAATATAGACCAGCATTTTAAACATTTAAATATATTTTATGACCTTGTATACAAAAATGGTTTAGCGGTTTCTCCTACCAAAATAACTTTATTTCAAACTGAGATAAGATTTTTAGGTCATAATATAATTCAAGGAACTATTAAACCCATAGAAAGAAGTTTACAATTTTCAAATAAATTTCCAGACGAAATAAAAGATAAAAAACAATTACAAAGGTTTTTAGGATGTTTAAATTATATTCATGATTTCTTCAAAGATTTAGGAAGTATATGTAAACCATTATATGAAAGACTTAAGAAAAATCCTGAACCTTGGTCAGAAAAACATACCCAAGTAATTAAACACATAAAAAATAAAATAAAAGAATTACCTTGCCTAACTATACCTAATCCAGAAGCAAGTCTTATAGTAGAAACAGATGCAAGTGATATCGGATATGGGGGTATTCTAAAACAAAAATTAAAAGACAATAATAAAGAACAATTAGTAAGATTTTTCTCAGGATCTTGGAATGATACTCAAAAGAATTATTCTATAGTTAAAAAAGAAGTATTAAGTATAGTTTTAAATATTCAAAAATTTGAAGATGATTTATATATGAAACCTTTTTTATTAAGAGTTGATTGTTCTTCAGCAAAATATATCTTAGAAAAAGATGTTAAAAATCTAATTTCAAAACAAATTTTTGCCAGATGGCAAGCTATCCTTAGTAATTTTGATTTTCAAATTGAGGTTATAAAAGGAGAAGCCAATTCTCTCCCAGACTTCTTATCGAGAGAATTTTTACAGGGATGAATTCAAATGACAAGAAACCTCTTGTTCCTATACCAAAGCCCCGATTATCATCTCCATCAACATCTCCAAGTGTTATATCCCAGACTAAGTTCACACCATTATCCCCATTTTCTCCAAATCAATCTCCAAGAAGATCCTTATCCCCATTCTCATCAAATCAATTATCTCCAAGATTACCCTATTCTGCTTTGGCATACATGCCAAATATATCTTCAAGTCAAAATTCTTATACATCAGTTGCCTCATCCTCCAATATGCCTAGAAACCCTAATAAACCAGAACCCAAAGTTAATCCAAATCGTCAAGTCGTAAAAATTCTTGAACCAGAAGAAGAAGAAAAGTTAAATCAAAGTTTTGGTTCTCTTATCAAATATATTTTTCCAGAAAATACTCATTTTTATAATGTTGATTTTCAAACAAGAGAATATTACGAAGCTATTTTGTTAGAAAGTAATTCTATAGAGTTATTCCATACTCAAGATATCCGAGTTCAAGGCCTTATCAGCAGTACTAAAGTCAAAATTCTCAAAGTTTTATCTTTAGAAGACTGGGGAAATAAACCCTATATCAACAAAGTTTTAATCCGTTTTCCAGAATATCCAGCATATAATTACTATGATTATCAAGAAGCTTGGTCTAAAGCGTTTTTTCAGAGAAATCATAGTCATACATGGTTTTTCCGGTTTAATGAAGTTTTCCCAAATAAATATCCAAGATGGTTCGTTAAATGGTTCAGATACATGGGTGGAATTCCGGAAATTTTCCCTCTAAGAATTTTACAAGGATATCAAAAATATAAATCAGTTTTTTCTCAAGAAAGTATCCCTCCGTTTGAATATACTTTATAGTTTATGATTATATTTAGACTCCCATGGATCATGTCATGGAATTATAAAAACAAGATGCTGAGAAGGGTTTCTCCTCCTCTTTTAGTAAGGGAGTTCAGCGCTAGATGGTGGAGTGCAGTTTCAGAAGATCAAGCAGATGAAAAGGCAGTCACAAATTATTATAACAATCTGGTCAGTTCACCTAGCTCAAGTCCTTCTATCCCTAACAAGTCCTATACAGATGAAGATGCAATCAAAAGAATTCAAGAATGTAAATCAAAAGAAGAAACCCAAAAGATTCTAGATGAAGTTCGTAAATCCCCTACTCCAAGTGAAGAATTATATCAAGATTCTCAAGATCCTTATGAAGACGATGACTTTGAATTTCTAAGTTAAATTATTATATTCAAGTTTTAAATTTTATC
The DNA here is from genome assembly GCA_910596185.1 of Chrysanthemum makinoi. Classification (NCBI taxonomy): domain Eukaryota; kingdom Viridiplantae; phylum Streptophyta; class Magnoliopsida; order Asterales; family Asteraceae; genus Chrysanthemum; species Chrysanthemum makinoi. The sequence goes on along the minus strand of OU343224.1, from coordinate 235,889,193 downwards.
AAAAATGTAACATAAACGTGTCAAGTCTTTATATTTAAGTAAAATATATTAAAGTAAATATCATTATCATCCATTATCACATATAAAAAGAATGGCCGACAAACTTTTATAATTGAAGATAATACAGCCTCTTTTGAAGACTTTTCGGATACCAACAAGGGACTTTATAAAAGGTAATTGAAGATAATGCAGCCCCTTTGGAAGACTTTCAGATACCAACAAGAAACTTTATAAAAAGAATTGAAAGTATTCCATGATTGAAGATATTATCGGCATTTGTAAGTTATCAGCTATAATAGAGAAAGTAACCGGTACTTAGCAGTCATCACGAAGAATGTTACTGAGAAGTTCAAGTATAAAAGAAGAAGACTCTCATAGTTACTCGCAGGCTTCATTTTATGAAGAAAAAAGAATCAATAATATTATCCACCACTCAATGTTAAAAAACCTTAGATTTTCAAATTTGTATATCTCCAAGTTCTTCTATATGTCAGAATATCTCTTCTGTAAACTCTGAATCTCCTTGTAATAATTCAGAAACAAATAATAAAGGTATCATTTTATAATTCTTTGTTATGTTTAAATTAGTTGATTAAATTTTTATTATAGGTAAAATATTATTTCTTAATATTATAATTTTATCAATTGATATTGAAAAATTATTAATTATAAGTGAAATATTCTTTCTTAATATTATAATTTTTATATTACATTACTTAGACATAATTTATTATTATATCAGATGTTTAATCAATAAAGTTTATACATTAATTATAGAATTATTATCATAAATTGAAATAAATAAAACGATCCAACAAATTGGCTCTCTTAATATCACGTAAAGTTTTTTTTTAAATACAAATTGTTAATATCACACTAACTTTTCTTTGATATCACATTACTTTTTTGTTTTTTTACTAATATTATTAATATCACCGTTCCTTTTTTAATAAAAAAATATTAATATCACGGTTTCTTTTTACTATCACAGGAACTTTTTTTCTTTTTTTAATATAATTGTTAATATCATCGTAACTATCATATGTTTTTTTTTAATAAAATTGTTAATATCATAGTAACTATCATATGTTTCTTAATATCAAGGTTCATTTTTACATGTAAAAAACTTAATATCACAGTTGGTTTTATAATATCATCATTTTATAACATCACAGTTTCATAATATCACACTAGAACTCATAATATCGTTAATATCACGGTAGAACTCATAATCAAGAAAACAAAAAGTGGTCCGAAAAATTTGAAAAAATAAAAAAATGAAAGAAGATAACAATAGTAAGGATCGCTCAAAAGGAAAAAAAATTAAAAAAAATCGTTTACATGATCAATTGGTACTGTTAGCGCAAATCTTGACTTTTTTACAAAAAGTCAAGATCAGATCTGGAATGGGCGGTCCAGATCTCGCCCGTCCGCACTAAAAATAAAAATCCAGCATTACATGATCCTCACTCTCTCTCTCTCTCTATATATATATATATATATATATATATATATATATATATATATATATATATATATATATATATATATATATATATACTACATAAAATGGAAAAACAGTCAAAGTGGAAAAGTGAAAAAGTGGAAAAACTGAATGGTCAAATGAGAGAGAAAAAAAACAACACTAAACCAACAGCAGCAGCCGCCGGTCCAAAAACGTCTTAAAAACACACACACACACACACACACTCTCTACAATCAAAATCACCGACACCCACAAACTAAATTCCCGATGCACATTGATATTTCTTGAGTAGGGGGTTAATAATTCAAGGTGCGCTTTTTTTTTTTTTTTTTATGTTGTGTGATTCTTTCATAATTTATGTAATCACAACATGTCTAATTTTGCAGGCCACATTTTTTTTTTATGATTGTGCCCTATTTATCGGTGGCTGAGGTTGCCTTCAAGGATATTGAGGTTGTTCTCAATGAGATGCTGAGACAATTTTTTGTTATGGTATGTTAGATATCAAATTTCTCTCAGTTTATTTGTTGTTACTATTAATGTTATAAGTTTTTTTACAGCAATTTGGAGGATGCCCATAAAGTGTTCGATTAAATGCTACGGTGGGATGAAATTGTATATACGGTTGTGACGAGGCGATAACCACATAATTAGGTAAACCACGTGTTTATAATGACAATTTTGTTAGTTGACCATTTTAAATGGTGTTTGGATTGCTTACATGCCTATTGTGTAAACTAAAAGGAAATAAGCACTTTTAATGAGAGAAAATGTTTTTCTAATAAGGGGACCAGAGTTACTAATTCTAAAAGGATGGTTAAGAATGGTTAAGTGATAAGTGTGCTTTGACGTACCGTACAATTAGTTTGAGTGTTTATATGTAGGGATAATGATTAATGAGGTTATTTGAATTGCTTTTTATTTGAGTCAAATGCATAAAAAGTACAAATGGTTTGTTAATTCTGGTTGAGCAAAATACGACTGATGAGAGTCCATCTAAACTTGATTGCATTCAAACTGCAAGGAACTTGGAGTCGTTAAGACTTTGGGGTGTGCTAATGGTTCAAGCACCGAAATGGGATGTTTTTCAAAAGTTGCAAAGTCTTGAAATTGTTGGAGTGAGAATGGAGGATCCGGCTTTGGCTGAGGTGCTCAGAGCAACACCTAATTTAACCCATCTTGTACTACTTGGTTGCGAGGGTTTGAGGACTGTTTGGATTGAGCTTCAGCTTCTCGAGCATTGTAAACTTGATTTCTATGGCTCGGGTAGCTCCTCACTCACACTCACAGCGCCAAAGATTGAATACCTTGAGATTCAAGGTTGTAGTTAGATTAGGGTCCGTGAGACCAGTTGCTTAAAGAATCTTACCATTGCGAACAATACTGGTAAATATCAAATTCCTCTAAATTTTATTTTTATGATGTAAATTCATATTTTTGTTTTTTGGGTCCTGTTTTAGACATATATTATGTTAAAGGTATAGAATCTGAGTATCACTTTTGTTGGTTGTAGGGAGAGTTTATCTGCTGGACTTTGAAAGCTTACGGTACTTGAATCGTTATCTATTAGAGGTGTTCAATGGTGTTGGGATGCAATAAACAAAATGATTGAACTTGCAACTGGAGTACAACATCTTTACATGAAAGTCGAGTTCACTGGTGATTTTGAAGCTCTTCTTCCATTTCCAGAGATTGACTTCGTTGACTTTTTCAAAAGTCATCCGAAGCTCAAAACATTTGACGTCCATGGTGCGATGTTTGCTGCTCTATGCCAAAAGAACAATTTAAAGAATGTAAGTTGTTTAAAAGCTATAACGATTACTTGCTAAAATACAAATTTAGATCTTATGAACACTCTTTTGTTGGTTTTTCGGTGGATTGATTTCATGATTCCTTACCTTGAAGAGGTAGTGATCACAGTGAGATCACCATTGAACACTGAACAGAAAATGAACACACTTGAGTCTATGGCTAAGTTTGGAAAGAAGTTAAAGAAGATGAGGATCAAAATTTAGTCATACTAGCAGGAGTGCCAAGCTTCTTTTGGTATCGTTCATCGTGCTGATTGGAATGGCAATGTAAGTAACATACCTTTTGATGTTACCACTACAATATGGGTGTGACATTTATTGGTTAATTAAATGCAAAAGTTGTTGCTTAAGTACTTTGAATGATGTATGTGGAAATATTTTCGACCATAGTTGACTTAAATTTCAGTCTGTTAATGATGAGATTAAATATACATTTTCATAAGTTCAGTTTTATTGACAATGTTTAACGTTATGTAGTAGAAAAAATACATTAACATTATTGTTCTATGCATCAACACGGTGACCCCGATGCAACACGCGGGTTCACCTGCTCCTTAATATACTATATAAAATATGGTTATTTATATATTTCAAGTTGTTCAAGCTGGTGTTAGCGCTATGACTATGATTGTATTAAAATTTTAATATATGAATGATGACCATGTAGCAATATTGCTAATGAACTAGAATAGCCTAAATTGCGACGATAGTAGTGACTGAGTTAGCGACTTTTATTGAAAATAGCGACGTGCTTAGCGACTTAGATAACGACTACTCTTAGAAATAGTGACAAGAATGGCGACTAGAAATAGATAAGTCGCAATTATTTAGCGATGTATATAATAAGAATTATCTATAGTTGTCGCTATGTTTAGCGACATAATTTGTCAAGTCGCAAAAATCTACGACTCGTTTATAGCGACCTGCCATCTGAAGTCGCCAAATGTGTCGCCGGCTTCAATACGTCATTTGCAAAAAGTCGCTAAAAGACAATTTTCTTGTAGTGACATGTTAAGAATTTTTGCTAGAGTTGAATTACCACATGTTACAACCGTTTGCAATTACATTTTGATCTTTTCACGTTATACGAAACACTTACCAGAATATCGCATATCGTTAATTGTGTGCCGCTAAGAACCGCTGCCGCTAGGCGCGGGTACTCGCCTAGTATATATATATATATTTATGTTTATGTGGTGAACACTTTAAAATGAAATACAATAGAAACCAACCAAAATATGCCAAGTGTCCTTTTCATTTGAAAGAAAATATAAATTAAATTTAATGTGTTTAAGGGCGTTTTGGGTAATTGCCATCCCCTTTTTATTTCTTACGCCTCCATCTCTCTTTTTTTTCAATCAAATTACACATTGCTCATATCTCTTTCTCACCTTAAAAACAACCACTCTCCATTTTAATCTCAATCTACTTATAAACTTTAAGCAATCTCACAATGTTGGTCGGTTTCTGTAACGTAAATCTAATCGATCCGATGTCTTTCTTTTTCACCAGCCACGAACCGACCACAAATCTCAGATCTGTTCATGACTAGCCGGAATTATTGATCGATTATTGGTTGTTCATTCATGGTCGTACATCGATGCCACGGTTATTAGTTCTTAAAGATGGTTTCGGAAAAACAAGCACAAGAAAAACAAACACAATAAATCATATTAAACTCAAACCCAAACAACTATTTTGTTCTAAAAGATGGTTTCGGGTAAGGATTTCATTATTTATTTTTTCTTTGATGTAAACCGAACCACAAACATACCAAACACAAACCATGAATCTTTTTTTTAAATAGTTTCTTGTTATAGATTTGTTGTAAAGTTTGGTTGGTTTAAATTCTCGGTTGCTTTGTTTCTTGTTTGATACGGTTAAGTTTGTTTGATACAGATGTATATCTATAAAAAAAATGATACAATTGCAATTCTTTAATATAATTGATGTATATTTTAATTTGAGATTTTGGTGTTGTAATTGATTTATAAGCTTGTACATGTTTGGATGTTTGGTCTTGTAATTGATTTTGCTGTCGAAATCGGTTGCTGCTGGCGCTTTATAAATATTGTGGTGATATGGTTAAGTTTTTCGTTGTTGGATTTTTTTTATATCAAAAAGCATATTGGATGAGTTGTGAAATAAAAGGGCGACTTTGTGTATGAACAGAAGATGAACAAAATTTGGGTTGGATATGTAAGAAATGGTTGTGTATTCATATAATTTATGTTCTAGGGCACATGATATGAAGTGAAAAAGGTACATAAAAGTACATGAGGATCCACAAAAAATACATTTTTTATATGTGCTTGTGTCCTTTTTCGTGGATCTCCGTGTACTTTTATGTAGTTTTTCACTTCTTATCATGTGCCCTAAGGCACATAATAGAAAAACCCTTGAAAATATTATGTGTCCCAAAATGTATTATGAAATCAAGTGCGTCAAAAAAATTAATTTTAAATGCATCAATAAACTAAGTGTGTCAAAAAACTTTAAATGTATCATGAAACTAATTGTGTCAAAAAAAACTTAGGGTGTCACTTTAAATATATCAATAAACTAAATGTGTCACTTAAAATGTATCATGAAATTAATTGTGTCGAAAAACCTAGTTTGTCACTTGAAACGCATCAAAAAACTAATTTGTGTGTCATTACGAATGTATCACAATATTTAGTTTGTCATTACATATGTGCAAAAATTTTAATGTGTCACTAAACAAGTATCAACAAATTTAATGCGTCATAAAAAATAAGGACACGATGAATACTGCTAAAATAAAAAAATAAGGATACGATGGATCAAGACTTGATAATAAATTTGAAGTAACTAAATGTCCATTCAGTTTCACCAATTTACAAAATTGCCATTGTCAATATTAAATAAGCACCCATTTAATCAACTAGGCGAGACCTTTCTGGCTTAGCTTGCTAAATGACGCATAATTAACGAGCATGATATCATGGCAGTGTTGTTCGTATAATATTCAAAATAAAATATTGTGGCAATTTCTCAACCCGAAGTAGATTGAAACATTGTACATATGTATATATTTTTTCCTGTGATTTTTCATTTAAGGTAATAAATATTTTCCTTGTTATAACGAATGGAATTTCCTTAGCCAGAACAGAATATGTTGTTCAACTTAACTGTTATAATGGTTCCTCATCTTTGAATACAATTAAGACAGAGCGCACCAATGGAACATTGAAAATAAAGAAGCATTGATAGAAATTTTAACAAACACATGTGTTTGCAAAAAAAACGGAGTTACTAATCCAACAGAATAGACCATCTTTGTGATTCCAACACAAGCCCAATTCGGACTTGCATATCATTTGATAGGTAACGAAACTAAGGAAAGAAATACATCGTTTATATTTGTTGTAAAACAAGATGTTTAACAAAAAACAAAAACATAAATGTTATTCTTCTTCACTCTCACTTTGATCAACCAAACAATAAACTCGTTTCCGACCAAGATTGATGGGTTGACTCGTTTCTTCTTGACCATCATCTTCGTCATCACTTGATATGACAATGACATCATCGCAATTCCAATTAATCAGATTAGGATTGAAAAATGGAATAGGATGCGGAGGAGGGAGATGAAGCTGGTATAAAAAAACAAACAAGTTTTGTCAATGCACATTATAAACAACAAACAAGTGCATATTTCAAAAAGAAATCGATTTCTAACCTCAAGATCATCATCAACATTCTTTTGATTTTGCATTTCCATTATTTCGTTTTCCTATATTGAAATATAGGCACCTGTTTTGAGGTTGTTTATATAGGCAATAAGCAATTTTCAAATTGATTTTTCCCGCCTTGAATAAGTTTTGAGTGAAATAAGAATTTCATTTTAACACTTGTAATCCTTTCCATTTTCAAATCTCGTTTTCCTGTAGTAAAGCATTCAAACTTTAAGGTTTAAAATAATAACTTTTGATGAATCATGTCTTTGTAAATATGTACATGTCTTCTTCATTGTGAGCCAAATTTATAACTTTTGTTGAATCATTTTCAGATTTCGTTACTCCATTTTAATCCTTACATTAGTAACCATGCATATTCATGTCATTTACAATTTTAAGTTTCACATATAATTGATTATGGGTGAGCTTCGATTGAGTTTTACCATAATATATACCATGTTACCAGGACCCAAGTGACTGTTTATCATTATTAGTAATCGTTTATGGTTCTATATCGAACACTATTTATAATATGGCTCGAGAGATTACCTCCAAAGGAACAATCACAAATGGAAACGTGACTCGAATGCGATCTCGAACATGATCACAAACAGCAACCCGACTCTAGCAATCCCCGTTGTGAACCCAAAACTATGATGTGAACCCGAACATCAACCAAACACAAGACGAAGTTCTAAAACCCTGAATGATCAACGTGCATGAACCGAACACTAAGCATGGCCACGAACATGAGCATGAGCAATATGAACATGAACACATATTCATAGCTTGATTGAGCACTGGCTGATGCGAATCAAATCGATACGCTGCTCTCTTCCTCCCTCATGTTATGTTCTTTCAAATCATTATTTTAGGGTTGTTGTGTCGTGAATGGATCAACGGGGAGATGAGGGGTATTAAAAGGAGTTATAGCCGATATATGAGGAGATTATTTGGTATGTGACTATTGACTCATTCATACGACTCGTTCTAATTTTCTAACTGATTCAATCTTTTTAATTACTTAATTAATTTCCATATTAAAGATACTCATTTTTATCATTTATTTTGTTTTAGTAACGAATATATATTATTTGATTTGATTTAGCTAATTGATATTTGACTTCCTCAAAGTTGTAATACTTTCCATTGGTATATATTTGACTTCCTCAAAGTTGTCTTGTCACATGGTTGAAAGAATTATTAGTTTCCATCAATTAGAATCTAATTTTAACATTTCAACTAATTCCTCAAAGCTGTAACGTCACAAGCTTGAAAGTTGAAACAATTAATAGTTTCCATCACTTAGACTTTCATTTTAACATTTCAACAAAACTTGACTTTCAATATTCAATTTTCAACTTTTCATTTTTCCTCTTTGACCATTTTTCCATTTTAGATAGTAAAGATATTAATTATCATCTATCATGATTCATCTGACGGTCCACAAATGTTCCTATTATATTCTACTTTAAAGGTGTACACCACAATAACATCACCCTATATATATATATATATATATATGTGTGTGTGTGTGTGTGTGTGTGTGTGTGTGTGTGTGTATAATGGATTGACTATTTGAATTGTTCGATGGTAAATCAATAGAGGAAAAAGAAAAAGACAAAAAAAGAGATAAATTGACAATAAATGAACAAAATGTAGGAGTTAATTTATTTTTATTTTTTATTTTTATAATTATTATTATTATTATTATTATTATTATTATTATTATTATTATTATTATTATTATTATTATTTTTAAAGTTTTTTTATAACAACACTTTTATTAAAAACTCATAGGATTACAAAAAATTAGTGGGAAGCCTCAAAACCAACCTACCCCACACGCCTCTAGCAATAAGCAAAACCAATCCTATTAAAAATATGAACCTGCTGCGCGCTCCAATGTCCTGAGTCATAGAGAATTGTCGAATACGCTTAAGTAAGGTAACCGCATCATTCTCAAGTTCTCCAAAAGAAGAAAAGAAAAGGGAGAAACCCATATCAATATCCGCACATTTTCAAGCGATCGTACTTGACACGCTTACGTGCGCAACATCAATGATCGCAGCATACGCTGGCATAAAATCAGTCATCCTAGATTGCGTCAAGGGCGACGATCCCGTAAGATCAACACATACATCACGCCCACTATCCCACGAGTAAAGTAATATATCAGCCGGTCGCAAGGATCTGTCCCCATCTCCAGAAAGCCCAATATCCACCAAATAATGATAAGTTTTCATACCCCTCAAATTATTATTATTATTATTATTATTATTATTATTATTATTTGCATTTAAGTGGAAAAAATAATGATAAGTTTTCATACCCCTCAAATTGTACAGGAATGGTTTATTACTCCATATGAGGTAATGAGTGATTTCATTATCTATACACTTTTGAAAATGGTGAATTTATATTAGCACAATAAACAAAACATACAAGCAGTCCAAAGTCTGATAGGACATGCCCTATACAGACTCAAACAGCCAAAGAAATCACCATACACAGTTGAGTTGACTGCATCAACTACATACAATTCACCATTCTTCTAGATTAGATATTGCATAGTGTGTGACAATATCTAACTCTAGGCAACCACGAAGAAACCCCAAACATGACTACATTTCCAGCATACGAACACCTTACATGTGCTCACACCCAGAGCCACAGAGGCAGAGTCGGACCTATATGCATTATAGGTAGTGCCCGGGAACCACCTTAGAAACGAAGATCCTTTATGAGCTATATGTGATTTTTTTCGGGACCTACCTTAGAAAAATCAAAGGAACCACCTTGAAATGAAACTGAGATAGAAGAAGTGAAAAGAAATTATGCATCTGTAAAAAAACGTAAGTGAAGTTGAAGAAGGCTTATGGAAATGGAGAAGGAAAATAGAGATAAAGTTGTGGGGGAAGATGAAGTGATAATTAAAAATAGGGAAAATTCCCTATCTACCCCAGTTGCCCAACAAATTTACCCCAAATCCCTCAAAATTTTTTCACTTCTCTTAATGCCCCATGGGCAACTCTCCCATGGGCAACTCTCCCACTTATTTGGGCCCACCTTGTACTTACATAGTACAAATGTAAGGCTATGCGCAGTGGCTAAGGTTGAGGTCGGTTGAGGGCATGGGTTGTACTCGGTTATGCCATTGTGGGAAGAAGGTTGATGGTCGGTTGTGCCAAACTCGGTTGAGCTAACAACCGAGTTGTAAAGCCACAAAATCCAAAAAAAATCATACGGTTTGTAAAAAAATAAAAAATTGTCGGTCACCACTGTAAGTAACTTGGTCGTCGCGGTCGCCGGAGAGAGAAAATGATGCAAGACCGCACTTATTAACTAGGTCGCCATTGTGCATAGCCTAAGAGCTGATATATTGGGCAACTTTGACCCACTTTATTGGGCAACTAACACTTTTTGTCTTTTAGTCAAAAAGTAAAGTTTTTTTTTTGTTTTTTTAAAGGGCAAATTCCCTATCTACCCCAATTGCCCAACAAATTTACCCTAAATCCCCCAAATTTTTTTCACTTCTCTTAATGCCCCATGGGCAACTCTCCAAATTCAATATTTGGGCAACTCTCCCATATAGGTGACATGTGTCCCATTTTGTGGGGCCACCTTGTACTTAGATAGTACAAGTGTAATAGATATCTAGTTGGGCAACTTTGACTTTCAGAGTAAGAATGACATTTTTGTCTTTTAGTACAAAGTATGGTCTTTTTTATATTAAAAGTACATATATCTTGACAACTTCTGTCCCACACTTATGTATTTGGCAAGAACTCATGAGGTATAAAGTACACAATGTATTTAATATATAAAAAACTTTAAAAAGTGTATAAATAATTTTATAACTTTAATACATTTATACACTTTATATATTTACAAATACAAATCTTCCTTAGCACACTTCTTATTCTTATCCACTAACTGATAACACACTTCTTATCCACACATAACAAACTTCTTATCCACAGATAACACAGTTCCTATCCAAACCATCGCCACGACACTCTCTGATCTAATGTCTATAAAAAAAATGATTTGGGCTAGGGTAAGTAATTTTGTGTTTGATTAAGGGTTTCGCTATTTTTGGGTTAATTATTTTAGTTGGTATCGTATTGGGTGTTTAATTTATCGTATTTGATTAATGGTTAATTTCTGAAGTTGGTATCGTATTGATTTAGGGTTTCGTTAATTTAGGGTTTCGCTAATTTATGGTTTCGGTAGTCTAGGGTTTCGCTAATTTATGTTTTCGGTAGTCTAGTGTTTCGCTAATTTAGGGGGTTAATTTTTTAAGTTGGTATCGTATTAATTTAGGGTTTCGCTTATTTTTTGGGTATCGGTAATTTAGGGTTTCGCTAATTTAGGGTTAACTTTTTAAGTTGGTATCGTATTGATATAGGGTTTCGCTAATTGTTCTTGTTTGATTTTGGGTTTTATATTTTAGGTTAATTTTTAAGTTGTTAACGTATTGGGTGATTAATTGTTCTTGTTAAGTTTGTGAAACAAATGATGGATGTTGTTGAAGACTAAGTGAATAAAGTCTTGTAAGATAACGGCACTAAATGGTTTATAGTGATTAATTGGTAACGTATTGGGTGATTAATTGTTCTTGTGGTTTTAGTGATTTGTTGCTACTTATTAAGTTTGATAAACAAATGATGGATGTTGTTGTAGACTAAGTGAATAAAGCGAGTAAGATAACCGGTACTAAGTGAATAAAGCACCGTAATGATGGTGTAAACGGGTTCGAGTTAACGAAAAAAATACAATGAAAATTAAAGCTCCGACACAACTAAATATAATCCAGGTGATCCCAAGTTTGAGAGTTGTTAGAGTCGTAACCATCGTCGTAAAGATACTCGCACCAACTTTCAAATCTGCTGTCATCCCACTCTACATACAAAGCATCGAATTCTCTGTCCCGACGTTCTTGTTCCTCCGTTTGAGCTTCCTCCATAGGAGCAACTTCCTCCATCTCTAACAACACTTCTTCATCTTGGAGCATAAGTCGCTCCCTTTCGGCTTCCTCCTCAAGAGCCTCTCTTTCGCTATCTCCCTTTCTTCTTACTCCTTAATAGCAGCCTCCTCCATTTGTCTTAAAAGTTCATCTTCATCAATTTGTTGGCCAAAGTCTTTTTGTTCAAAATTGTTGGTCGAAGTCTTTTGTTCCTGAAATTGTTGGCTGAAGTCTTTTTTAGACATTTTTAAGAGAATTTTGTAACCTATTTAGCAACACCACTTGAATTAAAATACACACATATAAGGTGGGTAAGTTTAAAAATTTATTACCCTTAATATGTCAATAAATGTGATGCAGGTGGAAACTCTCTTATATAGTTCATATGAGCCCACCTTGTACTTACATAGGTGATTTATTGGGCAACTTTTGCCTACTTTCTAATTAACCATTTACTTCTCTAATAAAACACTTTAAGTCTTTTTCTTCTCTTAAGATAACTGGTATTGAGTTGAGTCAGTGCAAACGGGTTCGGTTAACTCCTTTGATCTGCCACCTAGAGTGGTATGAATACCTGCTCTGGCCAACACTAGTTCAGTCGGCTTAATCCCCCAAAATATAAGGATTTAGGCATTTTGGAAGGAGATTGATTAAGGTTTTAGGCAACAACCACTCGCGGCAATGTTGCTGCATCCACTGCTAGTTCAGAAAAAACCACTGCTAGTTTAGAAGAAACCACTGCTAGTTTGGAAGAAACCACTGCTTGTTCAGACGAAACCACTGCTAGTTCATAGAAAACCACTGCTAGTTTAGAAGAAAACCACTGCTAGTTTAGAAGAAACCACTGCTAGTTCAGATGAAACCACTGTTTTGTGTATTTGTGATATGTATGAGGCTGTGATGACAAATATCTTACTTGATGAAGCAAATGATGTGATTTACCGTATCTTGGCATGGCAGTTTTATTACATTCTTATGCAGCCATGGCGGTTATATCTTGATGTTATCATTATTATCTATTTATTACAGATCTGAGCCTTGATAATGCATGTCACAATACACACTCAAGAGCATACATTACTGAAAACCCATGGGGCAGAACGTTTGATTTGATTTTGAGGGAACGTTTAATTGTTGCCAATGTGTGTTTGAGAAGGAAGGTTTGAGTCAAGTGGGAAGATTTTATGTGTGTGATGTGTGTGTTAGTAGCAGAAATGTATTTTGTATTTAGGTGTATTTGGGGAAGTATAATTTGGAATATAAAAGGTGTATTTGGTACATGCAAGAGGCTGTGATGATGATTATTTTATTTGATCAAGCAATTGATGTGAATAAGTTAATGGCATGGCAATTTTATTACATTATTTTGCAAAACACCACGTTATATCCTGTTGTTTTTGTGTTTATCAAACTTTTTACGATTCGAGCCTTGCTAATGCATATAACAATACACCTCGATTGTATACTCACATAGATGATTAACATCTTCGGGTCAATTATGTTTCATTGTGGTTGGCATCCTATGGCAACACATGAATATATATTTTCTCTGAGAGTATATAATCATTTCTCCCCAGCGCATCGGCCCCAATGAACCATGATTGGCTCGAAGATTTGTATCATCTCTCGTGAGTATATCATTTATGTGGATAAGAAGTGTGTTAAACTAGACATGTAACTTTTTAAAACAATTCCTTTACGTGTATAAGTTGTTAATTTGTAAGAGGTCGTGATGACAAGTATCTTATTAAATCATGCAAATGATGCGATATTCGTCTTGGCGTGGGCAATTCTATATTACGCCATTGCGTTATATCCCCGATGTTGTATAAACTATTGATTTATACGATCCGAGCCTCAAGATATGTTAAGAAAGGGCTAAATATTGTTATGTAATTGTTTCTTTGTCACTTTGATAAAATGGTCTTTTATCACAGTATCTACATAAAAGGCTAATTGCACTTAAGAACAAAACAAACATATGAATTATCAAACATGGATGAACGGCACCACCTTTGAGTAGCAAATTAAACTTAATATGGTGTCGTTCATCCATCTTGATTATTCATCGCTTTGCAAATGAAGTTATATCTTAGATGCATAAGTTAACCAAATGCGATAGTTTGGTTATTTATAATTCGCTTTGTTGATTGAATGGCATGTCGCACCGGTTCATTTGTGTAATTTATAAATCAACCTAGATCTGACATGCTATTCAATCAGCAAACCCGATTGCAGTGAACAAACAAGTATATGGAGGAGTTTTAGACCGCTCTTCAAAGGCATTTTGCCTATGGGGCATTTAGGGAAGTTTATTTTTACCCGTGTCACAAGCTATTTGTATTTATCATATTTTGATTGTTTTTTACTTTATATTAGTGTGATATAATTGTTATAGGACTGCTTGCTAGATTGTTAAAAAAAATAGTTTATATATGTTAAGGAGTTACTTAAGAAAGAAGGATCAATATGATATAGTTGTGGATTCAAAGTCAAGTTGAAAGTAACAATGTGGCCATACACAACTTCCTACATTCAACTTGTCTTTGAATATCTCAATGATCATGATAGATGTGCCTTGATCATTGCGTGTTGATTGTGATAATGATATAGTGTGTATTGTTCATGACACGCCACACTCCTTGATTATCCTAATCAAATCCTTTTCTAGAATCCACAATTTAGAAAAGACTTATGGTTTGCCTCTTATAATGATTTTTACCTAATCATGCAACAAACCTACCACTCTAAGTACCAAAGTCCGTCCCACTTATTTATAACATATTGACAACCAACTTTGTTAACCAACCCCTTTACATATGTAAATGTTTCAAGTTCGCTTTATTTGGGCCACATGTGTGTATTGTGATATGCAAGAGGTCTGTGATGACGCATTATCTTATTAGATATGCAAATGATGTGATTTACCAGATCTTGCATGGCAATTTTATTACATTATTTTGCGACCATGGCGGTTATATCCTGATGTTCCTGTGTTTATCCAACTTTGACACGTGATTCAGCCTTGCTAATGCATATCACACTGTACACCTCATTTTGGAAGTTTATATGAGTCTGATATACTTGTTATAGACTTGCTAGATTGTTAAAAGTTAAGGATCAATATGATATACTTCGGATTCAAAGGGAAGTTGAACGTATGTAGTGGCCTCATATTTTTTGTAGATGAGTAGGGAATTTTAGCATAGTTACCCATTCTGCATTCCCAAACAGTGCCTTTTGTTTTTTCAACAATATAGCAATCCGCCTGGTTCAGGACTTTGCTCAAAGGGAATTGAAACGACAAAAGGTACTGTAGGGGAATTCAGAAGGGTTCACTAAGTTGAAATTTCATACACATCTACAAAGTAACGAGGCCACATTGGTATGTTCAACTTCTGTTTGAATCCGCAACTATATCGTATTGTTCCTTAACTTTTTTTAACAATCTAGCAAAACTATAATTATGATTTTAAAAAACATAATTAACCCTTCTAAGGTCCCATACAGTTCCTTTTGTTTTTTCAACAATCTATCAAATCGCCTGGTGCAGGCCTTTGATCAAAGGGAGTTGAAACTGTTGGAATCACTCCTAAACCTTATTCAAGTGTTAGTTACTCATATGTAATAGTTAGCTTATTATGGCCTTTATGTTTGTTATTAGCCTTAAGCTTATGTAGAAGGCCCATGAGCTTAGGCCCAAGCCCATAGGTGAAAGGGAAGGAGTAGGAGTGTTGCCCTAGCTCCTTGCCTATAAATACCTTATGTAAACCTTCATTTGAAGGTTGGTGGTTCAATTTACTCTTTCACTCACTCTACTTAACCCTTCTTCATTTATAAGTGTGCGTGTGTGAGTGTAGATTGTTCATCCAAATTTCTTCTCTCTCTCTATCTCTTCTCTTGATGCTCTGTGTGGAAACCTTGTGACCTAACAAAGGGTATCAATCGCCATCTAGTTGGGTGAAACGGTTTGTTTTTGTCTACTGTAAGGTTCACGCTTTTTTAACCTTTCTCACGCTTAAAAACTCATTTTTACACTTTTCAATCCAAGATTCTTGTACTTTAAAGGTTATTGGGTGTTAAAGTTTAAGTTTTTGGCAAAAAGTTTGAAACTTTATGTGTGTAGAATCGTTTTAAGCTAGTTTTTGTACGAGGGTGTTTTCCTACGCAGAATCGCTTTTAGAAGCTGGATCATCAAGTTTCACACTTTTGTGTTATTTTGGTGATATTGAAGCTATTTCATCACAAAATCTGGTTTAGAAACATCTTTGGGCAAAATTCATTTTACGAGTAGAACTACGCGTATCAAAACCCTAATCTAACGCTAACTTTATCATTGGTTTGATCTTCAGTTTGTGGTTTACTCCGGTTTTCTTGCTTGGATAAGCCTGAAAATACGTCGACTTTGGATATCTTTTGCACCGTGATAGTGTAAAAGATCATTTGGGATAAAACCCTAAACTTACGATAAGCATAGCTTACGCGTAGAAAATCCTACGATAAGATTCATCCTACGCCAAGCCCGAGTTTTACGATAAGATAATCCTACGCCTGTTTTCTACGCATAACTTCTGTTTACGCATAACTTTAGTCTTTTTCCTCGCTACGCAGTAAGCTAAAACTAACGCGCGAACTCCTATTGTTACGTGAACTTTGGTGTTTTTTACGCTTAAGTGCTACTTGGTTATTGTGATTTCTACACCTAAGGACACTTCATCAACAAATAAGCCATTCGACTACAATAATCCACCAACACAAGTTATCAAAAAAGTTTTTACGGGAAAATTTGAGTAAAAATTAATTTTCCAGGAGACTAAACGTTCATTTTTACGCGAAATTCAAATTTTGGTTTAACTGTGAAAATTTTGGTCAAAAATTCAAATTTGTGGGCCCAAATTCAAATTTTTCTGGTAAAATTTGGCGTCAAAATTGTCATAACTCAAATTTTTCTTGCAACCTTAGAATTGAATTTTATAGTGAATTTCAAATTTTGAGAGTCAAAATTTTTCAAAATTATTTTTGGAGGAAAATTGCAATTCACTATATCGACCTTCTGTGTGCTATATCGACTTTGCACCTTCTTCTCTTTGATTCTTCTGCAGGGAGTGAAATGGATTCCATCATAAAGATCCATTTGTGGCATTGGAAGAAGGATACATGGCTCTGGCTCGCATTGAAGCCGCACATCATCAAATTCCCGATATCCCGCAATGTAAGGTGAAAGAGTTGATGTACATGCAAGGAATGCTCAAATGGACGTTGAGAATGTTGTGATTACTAACCGCTTGGTAATGGACAATGAGGTTGTAGCATTGGAAAAGATGACAAACAGCAGATCTGGAGAAGATATCATACTTAACTATAATAATCGAGCCCAACTGTGACGAAGAACAAATGGTTGAGGAAGATATCTTACCCACCTATGACACCGACACGTAACGTGATGGTCGAGGTACACCTATCGTTGATCATATTCCGACCGCAAATGCATAACAACATACCAGCAACCTGAATTTAGTAATGAAGGAGAGGTTGACCAGTGTGTTGCACAATGTCCGCACAACTTTCTCATGTCTAAGCCCTTACTTGTTAACAATTCAACTGAAACGTCAAATCAAACTCTTGAATCTGAAAAAATTCTTCTCAAAAAGACCATTGCTCAGTTTCATAAAGATTTTTCAAAACTAGAGGCACATTGCATCTCTCTTGAACTTAAACTACAAAACAAATCTTTTCTTCCTAACACAATGGCAGATTCAAATGAACAAATTAATCGTGTGGATACATTAGTAAAAGAAAATGAGCATTTAAAGGCTCAAATTCAAGCAAAGGGCTTGCACATGTTGCTTTACAAAACAAACTGAAGATTAACTCGACAAGAGTGGATACTAATTTTGTTAAACCAACAATCTTGGGAAATCGCTCTACAACCTTTCAGAAAACAATCAGTAGTTAGACAACCAACCGCATTTAAATCAACGCTCAAAATCTTCAAAACCACAGTTTCCCTCCCAAGTTGTTGAGAATAATCATTTGATAAAACCAGTCCACTCCACATTCTCGCCTAAGAATAATGCTTCGTTTTATTAAACATGTCTCTGTTAAACCTGCTTTTATAATTGTAAAACTCCACATGTGGTCGCTCCCGCAAATCTAGGATTAATTTGAACACTGTGTCTAAACCGAGCATTAAAATTAAAAATTCATATGATTCAAATGACGAATACAAGAACTATGATCTAGAAAAGGCTAGGAAAAGGGCACTTCTTCAAAAGGATGGAATCTTAGGTTCACGACCTAGTGTATCACCTTCGCTGTGTATCTACTGACTACCTGTAGTAGCAAACCAAAACCTAAGTTAACTCAACAAACAGCTAGAAATAAACCGTTGATCTAAATGTAAAATGTCAGAAACCTAATAGGTGGATCAATATAGGACGCAGACTCTTCCCAAAAGAAGTTTCAACATCCCTAGATCTAACCTTAGATGGATACCAACAGGTAGGATTTTCAAAACTGTTAGTCTTAGGTGGATTCCTACAGGCAAGATACTAAGTAGTTGCACCAAAACAAGTGGGATACCAACAACATCCATCCCTGAGGCAGAAAAGGAAATCATCAAATTAGCATGTTCAGGTGTCAAGAAGATAATTGACACTACATCTTTATGTTTCTAACATCCGAACCCGTTATACTGGGGATCCATGTTTTTTCTTCCTTGCCCCCTTCTATTTTTCTATGCAGTACAACAAACTATGGCTCCTATGCAAAACAAACAGAGGACCCGCTTTCTCACCGTTAAAAATATCATGATCCATCAACCGTTCCACCATTGTACTTAATCGTCATGAATTGGAAACATTGCTTGCTCCTCTCGGTTAAAGATTCGCCAAAAGTCGCGGCTTCGTGATGTATCGAATGTTTCCACAGACAACCGATAATACTCTAATTTCAGTATACCCAATCTACAACAACAACCTAATCTTCTATAAATGTAAGATCAAACCGCCTCAACAACAATGACACAATTGATGATCAACATAATGAACAGAGATCTTTATCAGCTGACTCTCTCAAATATTTTTGGTACTTCACACTTGTTCGATCAATTAGACATACATGGTTTCATTGTCTCCTTATACATGGTTTCGCTCCTTATATATTGTTTCCTGTCTTCAATTCATCATCAACATACGTGGTGTATGATTCTCAATCATTGAAAACATCGAGGGGGAGAGAGTGTGTAGGTGGTCATTGCTTCATTGTTCATCTACATGCTTCTTTGCGAAAACCCAATGCCTTCTTGAATTTCTTCAATTAGGGGAAGAAATAAGACGATCCGTGGCTCAAACGCCTCACTTTGAGTTATCGCCTCGATTTCACGTGATCTTGTGTGAAGTTACCGAAATACGTGAGAAGATCTTGTTGATTTATGGAATGTTACCCTAAATTCGCATCTTCCGCAATTAGTCGATTTTCTTTGTATTTATCGCTTCATCTACAAATTCACATAATGTAGAAACCTTCAAAAGTTAGAGGAAATGTAGACTTCATCAAAGTTTCAAATCGCTATAAGACAAATTGTCGAGTTTTGGGGAAACTGATTCTAAAACTTCTTCATGATGGCTTCGAAAGTATAACAACAACTTGGAACCCGGACACAACCGCTTAAACTTCCCCAAACCCCATCATCACCAACAAAGCCCCCAGCCTTACTCGCACAACAAATGGAAAGGTTATTTGTCTCACTTCGCTGAAGATCTTGATGAACGTGCTCTGTGTGTATTCGCTGCTTTCCGCTGCCAACCTGATAATACTCTTATACCGATACACCTGCTATAACAACTATCTCTGCAGATGCACCTACACCGCTTGACTCCACCACAACAGCTTGAACAAACCGCTTCCAACAATGATGAAGTCTGCCGATGATATTCAATGTAGTACCCCACCTGCAGATTTTGATCCAAATGCGCTCTTCAACCCGCTTGCTAATGAGATCGCCGCACTGATGTCGCTGAATCTTCAACAAACCATTTGAATCCTCGACCGCACAATGTATATCAACATCAACCTCCACACATAGATGGACAAAGACCATCCTCGAAAACATTATTGGCAACCCGAATCAACCGGCCGTTACAAGACAACGTCTTCACACGATCGTGAACATTGCATTTATGCACTCACCGCCCGCCAATCAACCTAAAAACATCAAAGACGCAATGACAAAAGACGATTGAATCCATGCAAGAAGAACTCAACCAATTCAAACGTCTTGAAGTATGGGAATGGTGTTGAAAGACCAACAGAGTCTACGCCATTGGTCTAAAATGGATTTGGAAAACAAATTGATGTCAAGGAAATGTTATCCGAAATAAGTCACGCCCGTGGCTAAGGGTTATCGTAGGAAGAGGGTATTGACTTTGAAGAATCTTTTGCCCGGTTGCTCGCCTTGAGGTCGCTCGATATTTCTAGCGTCGCGCTCATATGAATATGACGGTCTATCGATGGATGTCAAAACTGCTTCTCAATGGACAACTTAAAGAAACGGTTTATGTCACCAACCGTGATGGATTCGCTGATCCCGAAGTTCGAATCACGCCTACAAACCTAACAAAGCTCAGATGGTCTCAAACAAGCTCTACGAGCATGGTACGATAAGCTATCATCCTTCCTCATTGCTAATAATTTCACCAAAGGTTCGGTTGACCCAACTCTTTTATACAATATCACGGGGCACATATCTTAATTGTTCAAATTTACGTGATGACATCATTTTTGGGTCTACACATAAAAAGTTTTCAATCGCTTTGCAAAACTAATGAAGAAAAATTTTGAAATGTCCATGATGGGTGAACTCACGCTCTTTCTGACCGCAAGTTCATCAATCACCACGTGGTATTTTCTTGAGTCAGCCCAAATATGCCCTTGAATTGTTAAACAAATTTGGAATGAAAACCCGTGACACCTATGCCACACCAATGGCTCATACCAAGAAGCTAGAAATGATTACATGGGAAATTGTTGGACTCTACAAAATACCGTAGTATTATTGGGTCTCTCATGTATCTAACACTAGCAGCACTGATATTGTCTTTGTCGCTATCTATGCTCCCGCTATCGGCCGCGACCAACCTAAAACCCACCTCTCTAAGGCTAAAAGAATCCTCCGATACATAAAGGAAACCATTAACTTGGGGATCCGTATCCGGGATTCGTTTTGAACTAATCGCTTTTTCGACTGACCACGCAGATGCTTAGACTCAAGGAAAGTACTTCGGAGCTCTACAATTTCTTGGTGATAAACCGTGTCTGGCAATCAAAGAAGCAGGATTGTACATCACACCCAACCAGAATATGTAGCCATGTCCGCATGTTGTGCTCAAGTCATCTAGATGAGAACACAACTCAAAGACTATGGTTACGTATTTGACAGAATCCCGATGTATCGCGACAATCGGAGTGCCATTGCGATCTCGTGTAACTCAGTCCAAAGACTTGAAATCAAAGCACATCGATCTTCGATATCATTTCATCAAGGACCACGTGGAACAGGTAATCGTTGAATTATATTTTATGGGTACGTAATACCAATTGGCGCATCTTCTCACCAAAGCTGTGCCTCCCGCTAGGTTTAATGAGTTGGTCCACCGGATTGGTATGAGGTGTTTGACTCAAGAGGAATTGATGACCTCCTAAAACAGCCTTTAAAACCTCACAAACACCAAAATCTCTTTTGTAAATATTTTTCAAAAACAAAATACAAAAATATAAAACCCGATAAAACAACAAAAATATTCTTCTAATCTATTTTTCTTTCAACATGGCAAGTACATTTTCCTTCAACACTATAATCTTCAAAATTCAAGATTTTTACGATCAAGTGTTGAGGGGAGAAAATTATAACTTAACTGCTTCAAATCATCCGTGTACTTGCATGTTATTTTATCTCTGCTTGTTTCTTTTAACAAATGGTGGTAAAGTTTCTGGTACAATGACACTCCTCGTACTAAATTTATAACCTTTCATTATTTCTTAAGTCGAGGGGGAGTGTCGCCAAAGTTCCTTTCCTAAAAACTTTGTTTGGTAACCAAAATGGAAGTTAAATGGCTTTGTTTGAAAAAAGGAAAAGGTGGAGGGACTAAATCTGTCAAAATGTTAAAGTTATTTTTAATAAAACACCTCCCACCTACTTTTACTTCACATTTAATACACACAACCATATTCATCCTATGCCTAAGATTGAACCAAGAAATCCGTTGTTTTTGATCATCATTTTGTAAGTGTTTTAATGATCTTAACATGTTCTTAAGCTAAGGTTTTAATCTCATGCAAAACCAACGCTAAAAGTGTATACGCTGTGGATTATGTGTTCTACGATAAGCGTTATGAACACATAATCATTATGTGTGTGTTTTTTAGGTTATATGGATAGTGTCAAACGCTTATACATCAAGTACACCATTTTAACCATTAAAACCCACCCGCATACACTTATTAATGATTATTGAAAATTAGGGTTTATGAGTCGATTTGGGTTTTTCCAAATGTGAAGTGTTTTGGTCTAAAAGATTGTTGGGTTATGGTCATATGAGGTTGAATTGATGATTTCCATGATTGTTAACCACCAGTAAACACTAATTGTTTGACAATTTGATGTTAGGGTTTAAGGTTCATAACTTTGGGTAATTTTGATTTACAAATCTAATTAGATGTTAATACATGGCCTAAAGACTCTAACAAAGACTCTAGACCTACCGAATTTGTTTGATTTATATCCCATGGTTAGAAATGATACTGTAAGTCTTAAACCTTATGGTTTTGACCTACGCTGCATAACTTTCACGCTGAATCGTTATGAATGTTCATGCCTTAACTTGTTGATAAAATGATGTTTTGTGTTAATGTTAGTGATTTGATGAACTTATTTCGTGTCTTGCTATGCATAATATTCGTAATCAAGGTCATTTGAAACTCTACGCGATAAGGATTACCCACGCTGCGAGTCAAGTTATCCGTAAGAATAATTCTACGCATAACCATTACGCGTAAGGTTCTACAATGGGACTACGCCAGATCCTCGTGAAGGATATGCGTAACAAAGCTTGACCCCTACGCGATAAGGTCTACTCTCTTACGGTAAGCCTTACGCTTGGGTGAAGGTATATATATAATGTTTCACGCGTGAAGTTTCCCTACACATAAGGTCCCCTCTTTTCCTACGCTAACATTTCTACGCTGTAGTTAGATCCTTCTCGTAAGCTGGGCTTCACGCTAGATATCATCTCTCAAGCACGCTTAACTTTGCCAAAACTACGCTTAAGCCCGGATTGACCTTCATAATGAATTGTTACGTGTACAAACTTGTAAATAAACTAATCATATCACACGTAATCCAATAATGTCACTAATAAACTTAAACGCTTAATATGTTAGAACCATAAGTGATAACATAAACTTTAAAACCTAAAGTTAACTAACTCACTAAACATTTCACGACGTCATTGAACTATTAGACAAACAAGTGACTTAGGACTCAGAATAATCATTGACACCGCATTCAATAACTAGAAAATGAGACCTTCTGTTGACTAACACTATGTCTTTCGATATGTTGGTTCTTTTGGCTAATGTTATTTCAGATCACGACATGGCTGGACAAATGAATGTGGATGCATCGTAAGTTCTTACAATTGCTCATATCTTTCCGTAGGGTTATCCGAGAAAGCTTGGAAAGAACAACCTTAGGGTTGACTTTGACACCCTCACATGCTCGGAATCTTCTTGTCTCATTGCAAAGGATATTCTCGTGAATCATCCCTACCGTAACATGCTCTCATACTCGGCCACGCCTAAGAGGTCTACATTCAACAATTCCGATTCTATGCAGAGGATCACCGGTCAAAGTGCGTTGAATGTGACACTTAATCACAAACAAGTCACTATCACTCCCGGCCACTTACGGCTGTTCTCATCATTCCCGACATCGCCCAACCGACTTCTTTGCTACCCCAACAAGAGACGCCTCCCAAATTCTTGATAGATATTGGTTATGATGAAGCTCAGAATCATTACTAAGCACTCTCACGCGGAGTCGAAGTATATTCCTCAACCATGGAGAACACTCTACATGATCATCACCAAATCGGTTCGGTCGCGGACAAAGGGCTATGAGCATCCCAAGCTCATGGAATCAAGAAATTTTCTCGTCGCTGATCAACAAGAAGGACATTGAAATCGGCACCGGATATGGAGGACATGATGTCGCTTCACGTTAAGCTTGGCTCCAAGATTCCTATGTCGATACACCAAACCGCTGATCCAGAAGACTTGACTTCATCCTGAGCCCCAACAACAACCCACCTCTCCCAAACAAGTTCAAACCAAAGATCATCATCTAGGCCTTCAAAAAGAAGAAGAAGAAGACGCCTCGACCGACGTCAGATCATGGCTAGATGATTATAAAACAGAGGAATTTGAATGGTTTGCTAATCTTGTTAACAACACTCCCTACCCCTGAAGAAGGTCAGAACTTGGTAGATGGTTCTACATTGGAGCATGCTAAAATTCTGCAAGAAAAGTTCCATGTGAAGAAAATGATGAAATCTGAAATGGCCTAATCAAGAATGAAGCGTTTCAACTTCTAAAAGACAACTCTGAAAGTGCCCTCGAGGTCGAATATCACCTTGAAAACATTGCTCGAGCTATGTCTAACAACATGGATTGGCTCAACCCTAAGCAAACATTGACTTCACACAAAGGGACAACCCTCCATACTACAACGATTGGACCAAACCTCTACCAACACTTGGCCAACCAAATGAACCAAGGATTCCTTTCAGATATTTCTTCAACAAAGACTTGGATTTTCTTTTACACGGTGGCGATGATTCAAGAAAATACGCTACATCGTTGACACTTCCATTCCCCTCAAGCACTGCCACTCAAACCGCATAGCCATTGAGGAACGCGGCCAATCACTTGTTCTCCAACTCAGTGGAAGCATACGACCGAGATGCATTGTATGGGATTCATCACCGCCGTAACGCCACAAATCTACTACCGGCCGCCAGTTCGTAAGTCTCAACATGCCGTATAGTTCTAAGGATATCGTTGCCATCATACACGCTGACCTTTCGTCTAAGTGGGACTACACATTCCTAAAGAAGATCGTAGTCAAACGACAAGATGAACGGACTATGCTTTCTCTCGAGGTGACTTTGAGAATTTGTCTCTCAATGATCAAGACATGTACCTTGCCAAGGTATGTGGTCGCATGAGACAATTCTCAACCGCAGCATAACGCGAATTTATCAAGTCACTCTCATCTTCATAAGACGATTGTCATCAAGGAACGTAGAAGATCTCCAACCGGCGTTGAATCTTATCAAACGCGTGTCAACTTCACTCCTCCAAAGCTTGATCTTCCCGATATCAACCGGCTATCTCAATATACACTCATCAAGAAACCTTTCTGCAAGAGTTTACCGAGTGAACTTCAAAGAAACCGCTTATGGCATGTAGCGAACTCCACAAGTTCGGGATCATACTTTGAAGTCGGTTGGGATGGATTGGCATACGTTGAAGGATATACGCCGTAAAATTGGGTCTCCTAAGTGCTGGAATTCTCATGAAAGGAGGGATGTGAGACGGATCATCACAATGATTGATGAACGGTTGTTTCAAGGGATCGCCTGCGCATTGAGAGTTATGTCGGTGGTCCACCCAGATTAACATAACCGCTTTCAACGCCTCGCGCACACCCCGGAACATCACCGCACTTCCCCGTACCCCTTGAATTGCTTCCTTCATATAATTTTGGATATTTGATTAATTATGTATATGGCTTGTGCACATTACGCTGTACAACCCGTACTTGTAAATAAAGGACCCTATGGTACTTTCGCCACAATCCTTAGAAAAGGAGCTAAAGCTTCTTACTTTTGAGTAAAACCTATCAAACCTTTCATTTTTCAAGGTTTTGCTCAAAAGAACAAGTACTTCCCTTATGTTTTTCAAAACCTCAACCGCTTATATCACTTGTTGAGGGGGAGTATTTGAAACTTTGTTCACAAATTGTTCACAAGTGGTCATTCTTCCCGCAACACTCGAAATGGTCATATTTATTCTCAAATGTTTCAAAAATAACACTTTAATATGCCATTTTTGAGGGAGAGAAAAGTGTGTGATAAGAAATATGTTGTGTAAAATGCAAATGAATCTGTGTGCTTCGTGACTTAACCAACTAATTGACGATGCTTAACTGTTAGTAACTCGAAAAGACTTGTCCCGACGGTAATAATTTCAAACTGGTTCGCTAGTGATGTAAACGTGTCTCGCAAAGGACTTGTCTGAGTAGAATGTACCATTCGAGAAACTCTTGATAAACATGAACTCGGACGGGTTTGACGACCTTTCGAGGATTGTCTACACCTTCAAGGTAGTTACTAGAGCTAGTTGTCACCTAAAAGCTGACAATGCAACTCTTTAACTATGCCACGTAATTGTGTCTCGCGGGGGAATGTCTATCTTGAGTTAATCAATTCAAAAGTAAGCGCGCTTTTCCTCACTGTGCATTTTAACCGTTAAAACTCTTAAGCACATGTGGAGGGGAGTATTTATGCAAAATCTTATCTCAACAGTACTAAAATGTTTTTCATTCATAAACACTGTGAGAGATTTTTCACATCAATGGTTTTAATGGCAACATAGGTTAGTCATGGAGTTATAAGGTGACTAAGGTTAGGAATAACTGTCCTATGATCCGCCAGAGTCGGAGGGATCTACCCAAGGACACCACAAATAGTTAGTATTTAGAAGTCCTTAGGTATGATTATAAAAAGGAGAAAATGAGAATCGGAGAAAGAAGGAGTTGAAGAATTAAAAAGAAATGCAAAGAAAAGGGTGAAAAGAAATAGCCCTCCGGATTATTCAACTTAGGGCAGACATCGGGTTCAATTCATATGCTACTGGTTGTCACTTAGTGACGCCGGTATTGAAGATTAAAAGTCGTCATGGACCCAGTGACGCATGCACTAAACCTTCTTAACCACTCAAGTTTCTCTTAACAGAAGCTTGTTTCATTCTCACAGGGAACCCTACATAATCTATCGGCCTTCTGTTAGAGATTTTGGTATTGAAGAAGGAGACCCTCTCCCTAGTCTCCGCTCCAGAAAACCAAAACGCACTATTGAGTCTAGAGCCACGAGATTCATCAAAAGATCTCTTAGGTACACTTGACATTTCATCACTTGATATTCAACAATAAGAATTTCAAGGATACATTATCGAGTCCTTCACTGATCTTAGCAACTGTCGAGAACATTTATGAGAGGTTCACATTTGTGATCCTCGCTGATTGAATGGAAACTCCTCGCCAGGTCAACATCAAATAGCCCTGACAGCAGGTCGCTTAGGCAACTCCCCGTGGATTGCGCTTAGTGGTCTCAAACGGTCTACAATCGTGAGGTGATGCTTCAGTGTACCTCAGCGACTCATCCTAATCGAGGTGTACTTCGTACATCGTGTTATCTCACTTGTGGGACTCGACCAGAACGCCTTTGTAAGAATTAGAGTTGTGTTTTCACACTATGCAGTTAACACTCTCGAAGTTCAAACTTGTAAGTGCCGGAATCCGCTTATTACTAACCGCTTAAATGTTTTCTTCTTATGGAAGCTCTGGAGCCGAATGATCGTGCAGATTCTTCTCATGCTCACGCCAACATCATCACTAATGGAAGTTCTATCCAAAAGCAACACAACAAATGTAATGATTCTTCGTCAATACGAGAATCTACAAAGTTAAAGACTTAAAGAACTCCATCAAGACTGAATTCCAACGCCAAAAGAGCGCGGTGAGCATGTTGAAGAATGACGGAGACACCGAGCAAAATGGGCACTGAGGCGCATATGATGCGCACAACAACATACTATCACTTTCATCACAAAGAACAATGATCAAAGAACAAAGTTAAAGATGACGCCAAAGCATAACCGTTCAAAGTAAACTATCTCTACACCGGGAGATTGTTCAAATCAAGGCAATTCTTCTCACAAGAAAGAAGAATGTCAAGACGCCAAAGCTACTATTACATCAACGCCTTCACCATTTTTCATCACCAACACTTGAGTGTTTGTTACTCATATGTAATAACACTTGAGGGGGAGATTGTTGGAATCACTCCTAAACCTTATTCAAGTGTTAGTTACTCATATGTAATAGTTAGCTTATTATGGCCTTTATGTTTGTTATTAGCCTTAAGCTTATGTAGAAGGCCCATGAGCTTAGGCCCAAGCCTATAGGTGAAAGGGAAGGAGTAAGAGTGTTGCCCTAGCTCCTTGCCAATAAATACCTAATGTAAACCTTCATTTGAAGGTTGGTGGTTCAATTTACTCTTTCACTCACTCTACGCCTAACCCTTCTTCATTTATATACGCGTGTGTGTGAGTGTAGATTGTTCATCCTACTTCTTCTCCTCTCTATCTCTTCTGATGCTTGTGTGGTAAACCTTGTGACCTAACAGTAAACGCATAAAAGGAATCAGAGGGACTCGTAAGCTGCTAACTATGTTTCCTTTTTGAGGAAAATTCTTTTTTTATGATCTTAAAAAAACATAATTAACCCTTTTGAGTTCCCATGCAATGTCTTTTGTTTTTTCAACAATCTAACAAATCGCCTGGTGCGTGCCTTTGCTCAAAGGGAGTTGAACGACAAAAGGCAATCAGAGGGGACTCAGAAGCGTTAACTATGTTTCCTTTTTTATCAGGAAAAACTGTTTTAATGATCTTAAAAAACCATAATTAACTATGTTTCCTTTTTTTTCTGAGGTCCCATACAGTTCGTTTTGTTTATTCAACAATCTACCAAATCGCCTCGGTGTGCCTTTGCTCAAAGGGAGTTGGTTTATTTTGGGCCACATGTGTGTATTTGTGATATGCAAGAGGCTGTGATGACGATTATCTTATTTGAAATGCAAATGATGTGATTTACCGTATCTTGGCATGGCAATTTTATTACATTATTTTGCAGCCATGGCGGTTATATCCCATGTTCCAAGTATCCAACTTTGACACGATCCGAAGCCTTGCTAATGCATATCACAATCGCACACCTCGCTTGGAAGTTTATATGAGTATGATATACTTGTTATAGACTTTTGTTAGATTGTTAAAAAAAAGTTAAGGATCAATATGATATACTTGCGGATTCAAAGGGAAGTTGAACGTATTTAGGTTATCGCGTTACTTTGTAGATGAGTAGGGAATTTCAAAGATAGTTACCCATTCTCGAATCCTTAAACAAAGGCTGCCTTTGTTTTTCAACAATCTAGCAATCCGCCTGTGCGTGTCTTTGCCAAAGGGAGTTGAAACGACAAAAGGTACCGTAGGGGATTCGAAGGGTTCCCTAAGTTGAAATTCCATACACATCTACAAAGTAACGCGGCCACATTTGGTATGTTCAACTTCCGCTTGAATCCTAAACTATATCATATTGTTCCTTAACTTTTATTTAACAATCTAGCAAAACTATAATTATGATGTTAAAAAATCTTATTAGTTCTTCGAGATCCCATACAGCCTTTGTTTTTCAACAATCTAGCAAATCGCTTGGTGCGTGCCTTTGCTCAAAGGGAGTTGAAACGCACAAAAGGAACTGTAGTGGGACCTCGAAGCTGCTTAACTATGTTTCCTTTTGATTAAATCGCCGATTATCGTGGAGCATCTGTATATAATGTGTCAGTGTGTATGAGGCTGTGATGACAAGTATCTTATTAAATCATGCAAATGATGCGATACTCCATGTCTTGGCGTGGCAATTCTATACTTTATACTATTGCAGCCCATGCGATTATATCCTGATGTTTTGTAAACTATTGATTTATACAAATCTAAGCCTCATTATTATGTTTATAAAGTTTTCTAAAATTAGGTAATTGTTTATTTGTCGGAGTATGATAAAATGCTTCATTTTGATAAATATGATTACGCACTAGGAAATCGATATGTTTTGGAAGGTTTTGTATCTCTTCTAACATAGCTACTCACACTATGTATGTTTTATTGATTGTAGTTGTGGTAAGATACTAATTAATTGTTATTAATTTGATTTTTTTCTTCTTCTAAGGAATACGAAGCCAATGTCATCGTTAGGAGAAAATTGAAATACTTTTCATTAATTAAAGAAAAGTTGAATCATAATGGAAGGAAATTGTTTAGGACTACATGTTTTGGAGGATGGCTGGATATGTTCTTTTTTGACCATGAAGCACATATGTTAGATTATGTATTACAAAAATGTGTTTTGTGGATAATCGTCGCTATGACATGCCCCTTATATATAACCTCGATGGTCGTAGTCTACATTTTGGTCGACCCAGTTTTCTCGTTATAACAGCTTTCATTTTGGGAATGTTAGTTTTTATTTATATAGTTCAGGGGATTTAACATTTAAGTCGAGGGTATGTCCAAAAAAATTTGGGGTAAACCTTTCCAACTTAGATCTTATTCGTGTTATTGAGGATGCAGAGTTGTTCGGGTAATTAACTGATCAAGACGCAGTCCGTGTGTGTCTAGTGTTATCGTTAGAGGTCATTTTTATAGGTCGGTTATTGGTTGAAGAGGTGGATGATACACTCCTGCGTTTGGTTGAAGACCTTGACGCATGGAACTACTTTCCATGGGGGGAGCACATTTGGAGGCAATTGTACGACCAGATACTCGATGTTGTATCAAACCACAAGTGGGAACACCTAAAAGGTCCGAAACAGATCGGAAGTATGTTCCAACATACACAATTGCTGGATTTGTTTGGCCTTTCAAGGTTATTCCTTGTTATATTATATTTTCCTAAGTTATTATTATTGAAGTTTTGGTATGAGATTAACGCATCTTTATTATTATAGATATGGATTCTTGAGTCTTTTGAAAGAAGCAGTCATTGGTGGAATAAAGTCCCATATGTCATACCAAGGGCAGTAGCGTGGTCAAGGAAAGTAATGTTTACAAGATCGGATTATGGAATGCTATTTGGCAAGGTAAAACGTATTCAAAAGTTTCAATGCATGCTTATTAATTATTTAATTTGATACTGTATTAATGTTCTTTTTTGATTTCCTTGCCATTGATGATGTCATTTAGGACTCGAAGATAATTTATGATCTGAAACCAACATTAGCTGAGCACCAGTCGGACTGGTATATGCAGTTTAGGGAATTTTACATGCACTACATACCAAGGTCTCTTCCAACAAAATTACCGCATGATTACGATGTGTATCTACAGAAGTTGGTGCTGCACGCACGAAACGCGGTAGGAAAGAAAAAATTATTTACCGATTGCATAGGGTTCGCACAAGTAGTCTTCTAACGTAAATCAGCCTCAAGGATTATGTCATTCAAGAGTTGAATTCTCGGGTTTTCAAACTCGAGGCTATTATTCAAGTTATTTACGAGTCAAAGTAAAATAATAACTATAAGTTTATTTATATTCAAATTATTGTTTAGGATAATATCTTTTATTACTTCGTAGGTCCTTGCATGTGAAAGAACTTGCGGATTTCGGGTAATACATTCATCCGTATAGTACCTTTATTTCTTAAACAAACAGTTGGTTTTACAATGAGCTTTATTTCGTTCATGTGAAAAGTTGGACTTTACTACATCCTTTTCCCATATGAGCTATGAATTTCGAGACCAACTAAATCGTGAATTCTACGAATTGGTTGACTCTCTTATTTCTAGCAGTCGTTCAAACCCGGTAGATGTCGATGATGAGGATGATGTTGTTATGGTAATGTGCTTTCCAAACTACACTTATGCCATAATATAGTATACAATGTATTTAAAAACATCACCTCTTACTCAGGAGTATCTTTTGGAAGAGGAATTAAGGTTGAGGAAAGAAGAGGAAGAAAGGTGGAGGATGGAAGAACAAAAGATAAAGGAAAAGGAATTTCTAAAGGCGTTGATAGAGGAGAAGAATCGCAGTTGGAACAGAAAAGTTGTTGAAGATTGAGAAGGATAGGAAAAAGGTCTTTAGCTTTCTATAACTCGATCACTAGAAAAGAGCCAAGGCGCACATAACACCCGACAAGAGGAGTAAAAAAGATGGTGCAGAGTCGTCAGATATCGGGTCAAAAAGATTTGTGGAATCTCAAAAAAATCAAACACCTCCCTATGGATGTCGGGATCCAGATATGACCGCAAAGTTAAAAATTGTTAAACCTTGGGTTGAGGTATGAAAAACAACTTTTACATTCTTTGTTTTAACTGTTTTGAATATACGTGTTAGAAAATTAATTGCTAAGATAGCAACACTGTGTATGTAGGTTCTTTATCGAAGAAACAAGGCTATCCACACAGTAGTTCTTACTGATGAGTACGATGAATTTCTTGGAAAGCAGGGGCCCCTTCGATGTATGTTTCCTTAGTCCAAAGAAGTTCGTGTTGATCGGAGGTTTTGGGAATCCTTAGTGTGTTTAGACCCTCCTAAGAAAGGTTGGATTATGGACGAGGTAACAGTGATGCATATCTTTCACCTAGCTTATTTTGCATTTTTTATTGTGGCTTTAATACCCGAATGAAATTTGTTTTGGTTTGGTATTTACAAAGACATAGAGTTGTGGGTGGAATACATGTTGCATTTCAGAACCGATGGCGCTGATTGGGCTATGGTTACTGATACTTTGTTCACTTCTTTTACAAGACTCCATACCCATTTGGTATGTTAACGGAAAAGTACAAAATCCCATGGGCTGATGTTGAATAGGTAATACTTGTGTTCATTCCTTTACACATATATTGATATGTGTTTTGTTAACCCGACCTTTATACATATACTGCAGGTTTATATGCATGTCAATGAAAAGGAAAACATTGGTTTCTCGCTCGATTTCATATCGTGACAGGGGTTGTAACATTTTATGACAAAGGGCGATAAGCATGATCCCGAGTGGCCCCTTGGTACTTGGAGATGCAGGCATGTTTACAGGTACCATTGCTTTAAGTTCTTAATTGATACATGTTTGGCAATAGAACAAAATTAACAAACTAGTTAATAGAACAACATTTTTATAACTAGTAGTAAGAAACAAACTAGTTATTGCCTAAGTTTCCCATCAGTGTCATAGTTGCCCAAATAAAATAAATTATGAAACATACAATTTCAAGTGTATATGAACCTGCGCTTGTACTTGTTCATCAATTTTTTGGTCATTTTAAGCACAAGTCAACTCTTTAAGCTTCAAGTTAAGTATTAGAGCATTTAATACAAGTACAAGTTGTCTTAACTTCATATCTTATGGGTTGGTTTCTAGATATGAATGCTCTAATTGTTTATACTCTTCCTGTCCATACTACTCTAAACAGACACTTACAATTTCTAAGTTGCCCCAAAAAAATCTGGAAGGTTGCCCAATAAAATTTCCAAGTTGCCCAATAAACATCAAAGTTACCCTTAAAAATTTCAAAATGTCTGACAACATTCCAATTGAAGTTCAAATGGATATAGTTAATAGGCTTTCAGTGAAGGAGGTAGCTCAATGCCGAAGTGTGTGCAAGGCTTGGAAGTCTTGCATAGACAACACGCATTTCACTGTTTGTTTTGGTGTTCGGATGACTCCACCAGTTTCCTACCTTTTGCTGTACAAGCAGAGGTTTAAAGGTTACGTGGGTTTGGTAGATCAAAATTTTAACTTGAACCCTC
The DNA here is from genome assembly GCA_910596185.1 of Chrysanthemum makinoi. Lineage (NCBI taxonomy): Eukaryota > Viridiplantae > Streptophyta > Magnoliopsida > Asterales > Asteraceae > Chrysanthemum > Chrysanthemum makinoi. The sequence continues at coordinate 235,855,521 of OU343224.1, read as the reverse complement.
TTTCCTCAAACATAAGTTTTCTGACATCAACCCACTTGGTTGGTCCCATGGAGTATGGGGTTTTACGTATGGACCAATTGTGAAACATACCAAGGCGTTTGTTTGGAACACACCCATCAAACGATCAGTCGGCACATTTGTCCCGTATGTGAACACATCACAGGAGTATGAAAAACGTTTTTTGGCTTTTGGGATTCGTCCCGAGAACTTTGATCCGACATTCCTTAAAATTTCATACCCCTTCAATCCTCAACAGCCATGCACTGTCTAAATTTTCACCTTATCCTCAAAACAATGGAGGGTGTTAGATCATCAATGCTTGCTTCCTAACACAATCAGAATCAAAAAAGCAAGTCAAGCAAATGTTGGGGGTCATATCTATTGGTGTGGGTATGAACGGTTCTATGCTAATGATGGTAGCACCTTCAAGAGCTACATGATTGTTTCTTTTGAATTGGTCACCCACCGTTTCCATGTCCTAGACATTCCTGACCGGTTAATAGGAAAACTTCCTTTACTGTTCTATGTGTCTAACCTAAGAGACAAACTGGTGGTTTCTAGAAACATTCATGGGGATGTCAGTTCTGTTTTCTATATCTGGGTTTTAATTGTTGTTGGTGGAACAATAGCATCTTCTACACAGCTACTTAGCATTACCACTCCAATAGCACTCAAATTAATTGGTTTTGATATTAACAACGACCCTGTCCTTAAACTTGAAAACCATGACGAATTTGATGCAACCATTGTAGTCTACAAGCTTGCTACTGAGAACTTCTAGAACCTCGGGTATCGAGGAGATGGTGGCTCCTTTTTGTTCAACCCGTTCGTGAATCACTTATTTTGCAGACTCATCCGATACGCATGGCTTATTAGGATGTCCGGTTTCATTGGAGTGTGGTGTAGTTTATGTTATCGTTTGTTGTAGTTTAGGTTTTCAGTGTGTCATATGTAAACAGTTAAGTTGGTATGTGATCAGTTAAGTTGGTATGTAAAATAACCAAACATGTTTCGATGTATATACAGGCTGGACTACCAATCGTTCTAGAGGAAGCCGTGTCTTCCGAAGAAAGGTATAAATCCGACAACATATGCAATTACCTTCAAGAATGCGCACAATGTTCCGCATCGGGGGCTGTTAGGTGATTGTGGTATCTGGGTATGCATATTCTTATATCGATTGACACATGGGAAGGCATTGGCCGTCGATAATCCTGCATACATCGCCCCTTGCATATCGTAAGCATATGGCTATTTTTTTTTCAAACACAGAGTATGTATTTGGTAGTCATGTTGTAGTCATATTTGGTTGTAATTCTAACATTTTGTATCAAGGGAGCAAGTTTGTATTACGGTATGAAGTTTGTATTAGACAAGTAGATAAACTGATGTATCAACTACTTTAATTAATGTGATCCTTTATATGGGATGTATTTATTTTGTAAGTATCGTTGTCATTAATAGTGTTCGCATGGTTGCGCTTTGTTTGTATCGTACGTATATTAAGAATTTAGTAGAAGGAATGCTTCTCATTTTGCCAGATAAGTGCCCTTTTCATGGTGGCCTTTATTACGACTTATTAATGTTCTTGTTAATTTATCCTTAAATAATGACATATTCATCGACAACAACCACGCCAATGTTGCTGTATCCACTACCATTTTAGAAGAAACCACTGCTGCAAAGTTAAAGAATTTAGTCGAAGGAATGATTCTCATTTTGCTAGATAAGTGCCCTTTTCATGGTGGCCTATTTATTACGACTTATTAATTTTCTTGTTAACTTATTTTTAAATGACATATTCATCAGTTCTTTGATACATTAGCCATAGTTTCAACAATGCTTCTAGCCGTGGTTTCAAGAATGCTTGCGTACCGTGGTTTCATCCTTCTTGCCGTGGTTTCATCCTTATAGCCGTGGTTTCATCCTTCTGAACTAGCAGTGGTTTCAAGAATGCCTCTAGCCGTGGTTTCATCCTTCTAGACGTGGTTTCTTTTGCTCTAGCAGTGGTTCCATATCCATTGCTAGTTCAGAAGAAACCACTGCTAGTTCAGAAGAAACCACTGCTGAAATTAGTTCAAGATGAGAATGAAGATGCGAAGACCAAAAACAAAAACCAAACAACTCAAAGAGTGTGAGAAGAGAATTATTTCAATATGAGAATGAAGATGCGAGCAAACAAAAAAGTTTAGGCTTACAAATTTAACAACCCATTTTATTCAATGCAATATCTTACAATCGATTTTCATGGGTCACACACAAGCACTACAACAACACTTATAATAAGATCACTGACACACACAACTGAAAAAACAACCAACAACAGAGAGCACACTTAGCAGATACACACTTAGAGATCCATCAAGCCCATGAGTTTCTGGATAAAGAGGTCATGGTTCCGAGCATTCAGCTCCAGTTCCCGTGCAAGGATATGCATCCAATGATCTTTTGATCATCTTTACCTTGAACCCCACTCAAATATTCTGCTATTTTTTGAGCATGCGTGTTTCCAAAACTCTCCAATTCTTGAATGAAGCTAAGCCTTTCTTCAGTGATTTGAAGCAATCTTCCCACAAACGCATTCATTTGTTGTGCCATACCAATATCTTCGCCAGATGCTTGGTAGCAATAGAACACTAACATATCGGCCGTTGTTAGAATTTGCATCGGCTCTAAGCTTATCATACCTAGGATATCTAGACATTTCCTTATCTCACTTCTTTATCACAAATAAAAAAATAAAGTGGTTCACTAACAAGGTGGGTTAGCTGTCTTAAATAGGCAACTAGCAAATAAAAACAAAAGGCATATACATACATTACTGTTTATTGGATTTGTTTTTTGATTTAATTTATCCATGCTAAAATTACAATTTTTATTATTATTTTTATTCATTACACATGCATGTTTCTTAAACATAAACACAAACTTTATTAAACACATAAATATTATTGAATAACACCAAAAAAAATCCGTGTAAGCATAGGCTCCTTTTTCACATGCCTATTCCACATCTCCAATCCCTGTCCTCATAATTCAGTCCCTCACATGATGCACATCTGCTCCCATATTATTGAATAACACAAAAAAAAAATTATAGCCTTTCAACTGCTTTAAAGCCCAGCCACATATTGGCACTAAATTTGTTTTTTTCACTTACACATGCTCACAAGATTTACTATTTCTGAACACACATCTAAAACAGGACAAATTCTTGCTGGTTTTGCATACGACTTTTCTCTTCTCACATCGTGCACACCTATCAAAGGCTAGCACACCAATTATTTATACACTTACTTGATCTTGGAACCACAAATCACTACTCAACCATAGGCAGTGATGTTTAACTTCAACCAATGACACACTAAAACAATGAAACCAAAATTATTGACCATGCTCTTTCACACTTCACAATCCTTTGTATTGATTAACCTTTCACAATTATTGACCATGCCCTTTCACATAAAACATAAAGAAACATTCATACACAAAGACAACGTTTTATTCATAACAAAATTCAAATACTTGGTTGAAGAAAATACATTAAAATGCAAGAAACTTAAAATTCATGCAACCTTGCAAGCAATATAGTCACTAGCACCAATCACCAGAGCAACCAACACTAACCCTTTAGATCCATCAAACCTACATGACGTTGCTTTTCAGCCCTCCCTTCACGAGCTAAATCCAAAACCGCAACCAGCGCACCTAAGATATCTCGGTCTCTCGCTGGCTCCAACATGCACTCAACTCGCATCGAGCAACATCATTAAATGGACTAAAAGACTGGCCTTCTTGAATTAGTCAATCTATTCTCTCAATGTTAGCCTCAAGATCAGCACATTTCTGCGAAATGTACATGACCATACTCTCATTCTCTCTCCATTCTTGCACAAACAAATACTTAAAGCAATGCTGGAGCTTATTAGAACCACAACACTCCTTTAAATGGTCAATGTTTGGTGTTGCACCCATTGGTGGTTAGATGTGAGGTGAATGCAAAGTGCCTAAGCAAAAGCATCCTTATATAGGCAACAAAAACAGACAGGGTGTAAAACAATTACTTGTAACACCTATCAAAGTGTAACACACCAATTATTTATATAGTTACTTAATCTTGGAACCACAAATCACCACTCAACCATATGCAGTACTGTTTACAAGTTTAACACCTAACCATTTAACTACTTTTAGCTTAGTTAAATAAACAAAACATTGACCTAGAAATTATCCAAGTGATAGAAATCATCCAAGTGATAAGTATTTGATGATTCAGGGAGTAAATTTAGGTTAATGCCAGAATTCTCTATGTCACCCTCCCAAACGTTGTTACTTGGTTCACCATCCCAACGCACGCATCCCAACTGGTAAATTCTCAAATTTTGAAAATACTCGCCGTCCCACTTTTTGCTTTTGGTTCCTCTTTCACTTGAAATTCAGTACTTGACTTACGTTTACGACTTCCCTATTCAAATGCCATCTCTTGCATAACTTCTTTACCCTTTTCTGACATGCTATTCGTTTTTTTCTGAGAACATGTTTAACCTATCTTGTCAGAATACTAAAAAACAAGATTAGTTATACATTTGAAAGAAAAAGGTAGGTTACCTGTTTTCTGGGCAATGGTTCTATACATGTTTCACGGGTGTACCCTACGGTACCACACCTTCCACATTTTACAACTTTTGGCTTCTCATTTTTTGATCGGATACGATCTTTGTTTTTAGGTCTTCATGTTTGCCTCTTGTCCATCAACGGCGGTTTAACCTTTTGCAAGTTACCCGAATCATGCCATCTTGACTCTAATTCCAAAGGATACACCATTTCATGATATGTGCCTTTGAGTGCCAGAAACCATGTTTCCGCCCATATGTTACAGTTAGTCAATTTTTCTTCTCTACACACGGCACACACATGACCACATGGTAGTCCCAAAAGTTGCCATTTCCTGCACGTTGTTCGTAATCAAAAACCATACACGAATAAACAACATTTACCGTAATAAACAACCTGTTTATTGCGTGTACCGCAAAGTGCATTCATTTTTTACAAAATCAACAATATGACTATGACGATGGTCTAGAACTTGGTACACAAAGACACATGGCAATGCCTCTTACTTCCCAATTAGCACTCTTTAACATTCTCTGCTCAACCTTCCTAGTTGCCCATTGTGTAAGTTCAAATTTCTAAGGCTCTACAAAATAAACATACATCGTAACATTTATCAAACAAGTAAATGAGAGACGGCTAATATATAGTTATACCGTGGTATTTTTCTCGACGTTCGAAATACCAATTGTAAAAGCCTTCTGTAGTACTCCAAGAGCATAGTTATTGGTACCTTTCGAACGTGCCTTGTTAATGAATTTATTGATTTTTCACTGTTTGACGTCAAATAATTGTATCTTTTTCCAAAGGCAATATGCCCTTGACCACTTTTCATACCCGGCGTCTTCAAGTTTTTGAAGGCTTCTGATTTTTTGCACGAAGCTCAGAAATTGCTTTATCAAAATCTTCAGTTGTATAGGTTTTGCACACCTTCCAGTACAAAGCCTTATGCTTTTTTCGGGTCAAATTGCAATTCATCATCAAGTTACGACAACAATAACCATGAAAGCAATCGCCATATTAGGCACTTCACCAATGCATTCTTTCAACCAGCTCAAAAACAATGTCCAGGCTTCAGCGGTCTCACCATGTGCGACCCCCGTAGCAATTGGAATAATCTGATTGTTTCCATCCATACCAACAAAGAAGCATGTTGGTTCCTAAATACTTCCCTTTCAGATGCGCAGCATCAATTATAATCAATGGCCGCATGAAGGCTATAAACTCCGAATCTAGTATCGTTAAGTATATATTAGTGCTTAGTATACGTTAAAGCTTAATATAATAATAATAATAATAATAATAATAATAATAATAATAATAATAATAATAATAATAATAATAATAATAATAATAATAATAATAAGAATATTAATAATAATAATAATAATAATAATAATAATAGTAATAATGATAATAATAACAATAAATATAAATCTTCCCGAAACTTACCGCAAAACCAAATGCTACAAAAACCATCTTAAATCTTCCAGCATCGTCTGTATCGATGTGTATTACCGTCCCCTCGTTTTTTAGCTTTAGTTTATGACAATATAAAGCTAACTGCTTAAACGATTCTTCATGTTTACCGTTCAACACCTCAAATGCCAAATTCCTACCTCCCCAAGCTCGTTTGTAAGAAATGTTTACTTTCCATTCAAGACTCATATCTCTTTGTATGTCCTTTCCAAAGATATACCCCGATTATCTTTCAATTTTTCGATTAGTAACTGACTAAGTAATTTCATTGTCGCATTACGATGATTAGGATGTAATTCAGTTCTTGAACATGTGTGGACATCGTTGATGCTAGATACAAAGAATGTGCTATCTAGTTTTTACGGTGTATATGTTCCATGAGCAGCCTTCATTTATACATTTCACGCTGTACCTCATGCTTTCAGATTTATTAACTTAGTATTCAAAACGCTCAACTAATGATTTCTTTCCAATAGCAAACATGCATTCTGCCTTATTATAAAATTATTTATGTTTGAAAAAAACGGTATCGTTTTTCTGGGAATCGATGTTTTTTAATTCTGGTTGTGGTGCAGTTGGTGGCATGGGCATATTTTTAAATGAGTTTCTTTGCGACATAGGAAGTGAATGATTAGGTTGGTGAAAAGAGTATTCTTCAACCTTTGGGGTGTCATGATAACCCTCTTTGTGAAGCAGCGGAATATTCAGATCTAATGATAAATGATTAGAAGCTGAGGATGATTTTACCTCTGAAGGTGGTGGTTCTTTATTGAAATGAACAGAGCTCGAGTTTGCACATTCTTACAACATACTTCATGAATGAAGAATTGGACATCATCATCATCAACAACGTCCAATTCCATGGAACCATCTTTGTAAGATAACCTCACTTTAGCATTTTGTGTGTCTTTGACACCGTCTACTTTTTTCTTGACATACGCCACTAGTTTATTGAAAGTGATATTTTTAGGTAGTTTAACTGCATGTTTCGATGATGGATGCATTAAATAAACCTTAAACTTAGAATTGTCATCGTAATCCATGGTTGTGTTTTGAACAAATTTAGGTGGAAATAATTCTTAGAGTTTACATTAAACTCTAAGAACTAAACCAAGTGCAAATTACCAGCCCTTTGTACTTGTGCATTTACTTAGGTTGCCCAACAATGTCAACTTTCTAAGGTTTCCAGAAATTAGTGTATCATCAAAGATACACTTTACTGAGTGTATGAAGTATGAACCACCCTTTGTGATTGTTTATTATTAATGTTGTACTTGTGCCAAACGCCTAAGATTTACTAAGATACACATTTATTTGTGTTATATGAAAATTTTATTAAGTTGCCTAAGCTTGAAACTCCAATCGGATGAAACTAATAACTTATCCCAACTACGTAGTCTAGACAAATGACACAGTACATATAGATTGTTTGAGTAATCTCAATTTCATATTTGTAGTAATGTCTAACGGTAAAAATCATTACTTTTGTTACTATACTTATGTTAGTATAGTATAAATAGTTTTTGTAATATATTTATGATCATGCGTTTTTTTTTAAATTTATATATATTTTTTTACATATATAACATGGATTGTGCGTATGCGTTTGTCTTTGGAGGTCGAAAGACCATGTGAGGACGTGCTTAATGAAATATTTCGGGAACAACTTAACAAAAGATCTGAGGAGGATGTAGCTGAAAAATGTGCGGTGGGGGTCAAGGAAACAGGTAAAAAGAATAAAGATGAGCACAACAAAATAAATGTAAATGTGGATGGTGAGAAGTCGACATCGAAAGCATGAAGTTGAAGCAATAATGGAACTACAAGCCGAACAAGATAGGGCTGAAAGAGAAATGGAAGAGAGAATGCGGCAAGATCGGGAACACGAGGAGCTGTTCTGTAAGATAGAATAAGGTCACCTTGGAAGCCAACTTGATGCTACAACAAGTCAAAATGAAGGATAAATTTAGTTAAACTTAGATTATCATCCTCCAGACTTGTATGTTTGTTTCCTAAACTTAATCATAGTTTCAAATAAGATGTAATTGACTTCTTTAAAGTTAATATATTTCACTTTCCAAATCTCCAGACTTGCATGTTTGTTTCCAGACTTATATACTTGGAAATTATTCATTAATTAATAAAAATGCATCAAAGGATGCAGTGGTAGATACTTCCCATTCATACAACCATCTAATAAGTACATCAACAGTCAACCACTAAGGACTACTATCAAAAGACTACTACATCAACATAACCACCTAAACCATCTATGGCCTCTTTGCTATGGCCTATGCTGGCATCTTCTGCTGAACTCCTTGTCCCCCAATAACAGCCCACACTTTTGGGCAAGCAAGTCCCCTCACTCTCTCTCTTTTGGGGGGTGCTGTCGAGGATGGACCAGCTGGTTGTGGTGGAGCTGCAAGTGCTTGAAGAGGTGGAGATGTGACTGGTTCTGGTTGGATGGAAGAGGGTCCAGTAGGAACAGGATTGTCCTCATAAAGGTGAGGGATGTTTTTCTTGGAGTAAAATAGTTCTACCAAGTATTGTTTGAGGATGAACTATTAAAAGAATCAATCAAGAGATTTCCAGTGGATGTTTTGGTGAGCCACTCATGTTGCCTAAAATGTTTTCAAAATAGTTAATGAAAGAAAGACTTCTAGAAAGAAGAATTTTTGGGAATACAAGAGATATGTGTGATTTATGGGTGATATGTTATTAAATAGAGTTAAAAAGAAATCAGTGAGTTAAATGTGTAGAAGGTGTGAGTTGTTGTGTAGTAAATGAAGTCATTGACTTAAGGTGGACGTGTAATGACTTGGAGTTGACTATTTGACTGGGTGTTTAGCACTTAGTCTAAGCACTGCTGGTTGTGGGCAACCCACTGCTAGTATCTTTCTGACCACCGCTGGAAGTGGGCAACCCACTGCTAGTGCAGTTTTGATCAAAATGGAAACCCAATTAGGCTGTTGTGTAACATGATGGTGATAAAGTATTTAAATGTGAAAAAGGTGTGTGTTGTTGTGGAGTAAACCTAGTCTTTGACTTAAGGTGGACGGGTCATGACTTTTGAGTTGAGTATTTGACTGGGGATTTACCACATTGTCTAAGCATCTGGGTTGTGGGAAACCCATCGCTAGTATATTTCTAACCACCGCTAGATGTGGGCAACCCACGGCTAGTATCTTTCTAACCACCACTGATGCGGCAACCCATTGCTAGTGCAGTATTGATGAAAATGGAAACTCAAGGGGCTGTTATGTAACATCTTGGTGATAAAGTATATAATCCCCAAATCACTGCCCGATCAAATAATTGATCTTTAAACACTTCATATTGGCGCTCTACACAAACCCTAACCTCTCCTAAACTGATAATTACACAAATCACACGTCTTTTACATCCAAATCACACAATGCCAAAAGAATATTCCACCACCCACAACCTCGTTGCATACCTAATCAAGAACAATCATACATAAGGGTTCCATGAGATGATTGATTTTATCAAACACACTCCTATTCACTATGCTTTAACTGTACAACCTATCATTCTTAAAGCCTACATTCATCAATTTTGGTGGAATGCCGAAATTCAAGAACGAGATGGAGCAGAGGTTATTAGGAGTTTTGTTGATGAGAATGAGATTATAGTCACAGAGGAGGTGATTAGGGAGGTTTTGAAGCTGGAGGATGCTGATGGGGTTGTCAATTTGTCTGATTATGATATTTTTGAGGGGTTGGAAAGATTGTGTTATGAGAAAAATGTGGATAGAATTAAGTATCATAAAGGTATGTTCTCACCCCATTGGAAGTTTTTGATACATACTTTGCTTATGTGTGTAAGCAATAAGACCACTGGCTTTGATGAGTTTCCATCAAAAATAGCAACTGCTGTCATATGTTTATCACAAGGGAGGGTCTTTAACTGGTCTAGGATGATGTTTGAGGGTTTTATGAAGAACATTAAGGAAAAGGGCAAATACTACTTATATCCTAGGTTTGTTCAATTAATAGTGTAGAAACAGATCACGGAACCCATTCCTCATAAAAGGGAGTATAAGGTACATCATATGTTATCTAATGTATTTACACACTTGAGGAAAAGAATCCAAAGTTCTCGTGAAATCTTACACCTTTATTCCCTAATATGCTTAACTTGCGGACATTCCCTGATAATGAGGAGGTACCTAAATCCCAACCCACCCAAAGAATCAGATATAGACTATAATCGTCATCAAGAATAATCCTTGTATGCAGGTAATAAATTATCAAAAAACTAGAACTATTTCATTGATATTGGTTTCTTGTTGTCAATACTTGAGAAGCTTGGAATGTCATTTTCAACCGACCAAGTCGTAAACCCTTGGTCTCATCATTGATGTAATCTCTCAAAGATCTTTTCAAATCCACCAGCCATGAGAGCATTTATAACTTTTTCAAATTCCTCGGGCTTTAATTTGTTCTTATTAGCCTCAAGAACCCCTAGTGCTTGAAGGGCTTTCTTTTCTTCTTTAGCTCTAGCGTACATATCACAAAGGCTTATATGAACATCGAGTGAAGGTGAAACACCTTTTCAACAAACTTTCTCAATAAGTCTTCAACTTCATCAATCAATTGCAATTTTCCAAGCCAATCCACAAGCACATAATAAGTGGCAACACTATGCTCAATTCCATCTTTTTCAAGCCGCAAAGAAGATGCAACCCTTTATCCAAAGAAATTCTTATGGGCATAAGTCGCAATCATTCGGCAATACACCGGTCATCGTGTTTATATCCAAGTTTGATAATTTCATCAAAATGACTTATTGCTTGATCAGGTTTCCTTTACTTAACTATAAGCCTCAACAAGGTATGTGCATGACTCCAGACTAGGATGATATCCTGCTAACTCCATTCTGTTGGATATTCTACCAGTTCTAAGTGGATCAAAGATTCTGAGCATATGACCTAAGCAACGAAAGATACAAGTCTTTAGATGGTTTAAGACTCTTAGACTCCAAATCTCTCATTAAAGAGTCACTCAACTTATGATCACCAAAGATTAACATAAGCCATGATCATTGAGTTGTAAACTTTCACGTCTGGTTGGAACCCTTGGCTTCTCAAGCTTTCAAAAGCCTCTTTAGCAAGATTTAGGTTGCCTGACTTGCTATACATATGAACCATAATGGTTTTGTCGATATCAGTTCAATTCCCTTTTCGCTCATTTTCCTAATAACTCTTTAGCATCATCTAATCGGGTTAAGTCTCGCATGGGCATCGACTAGTTTTGAATAATCTCTTATACTAGATTGAAAGGATTCTTCATCAAGTAGAAATTCTGCAATCTATAAAAAAAGTGTCAGCCATTGCAACTTCATTCCTATTTGGAACTAACAGAACACAACCAAAAGTGTTAAAATATACTATATCTTTAAATATAAAGTCAAGACATACGTATACAATTTAATTGAAAAATTACACACCTAAAACTGATAACGCTCTGCTAGTTAATATAGTGCAGTAAAAGATATCAAATCTTACTAAGCATCTAACATTCATGAGACCCCTAACCAGTGATGAACTAATCTACAACATTGGACTTGGCACATAATTTGAAGACACCGATCGACTATTTTTCAATAAATAAAAACACCCGATCATAAAGAAAAACTGTTGACATCCTTTAGACCCAAACCAATACCACCTATTCATTTCCACTAATGGATTGATGATAACCAACAACTGGTATAAAAAACTTATTGTATTTTCTTATGGTCTCAGCAAAAATTACACATATTGGAGTAGTAATAGAAGTAAATGGCAATATACATATTTAGTACAACGTCAAGACACGAATAAATATACATAGAAGTTCTGATGAACAAGCAACAGCCTTAGTTGATAAAGATGGGCAAAAATTATCAAATTTTACTCTGCATTGGGTATGAGAAGTGGCACCGGAAAAACGGGTACCGACTGCACTCGTACCGATTCTTATACTAGGTATGGTACCGGTACTACTAAAATGGTCATAGAAATTCGTGCATGGATCATAACGGAATTCCCGAATTCGTATCGGAATACAAAAGTTTTCTCATGTATAACCTGAACGTTTAAACAAAAAAGCCCGAAAAAAGCCTCCCAAAACCTCCCAGTAACAACTAAACCTCTCAGAGTTTGTAACATACTTCAAAACCCTCCCACAAATCAAATCCTACCCTATTACAATCAATAAAATCATCTAGTTTGCATCCACACAACATCCTAATCATCATCATTTTAAATAAGCATCATCATTCATCAGGTTACAAAAAGAAAATGGAGGTAAGAAGAATTTAGTATTATTTTTATTTATTTATTTATTTATTTTTGCTTTATAATGAATGTATGTGTATATGTTAGGTGTAGAATGTATATGGTAGAATGATGATACTATTGTTGAGGACACCCCATTTTGAATGTCAATGATTGATTCGGGTTATGAAAGTGAACCACAAGTGTTGTTGTCAAAAAGGCTCCAAAAGCAAAAAGTCACAAAAGGAAAAGAAACGACAAAGAAGAAGAAGAATATGAGATTTATAAGAAAACGAGTAAGGAGAGGGCAAAGATTTGGGAACACTATGATCCGGTTAGGATAAAGAATGATCCAAATACGAGAAGGGCACTAGCAGCAGATGGACCTTCAAATGGTACTTTTAGTCTTCATAAACATTTTCCATGTCCTAAGAATCCTTTATATGTCCCAAAAAAAAACAACAAACTCACGTACAAGTATGTTGCAAGAGGTATTAACAACAAGATTTGATTTTCTTTTAAGTATGTGTTTCTAATGTTCATTAAGTAATTAACTTAGCTTGTTTGATAGTTCTCAGAAATAACCAAACATGAGCCCGTGAGTTTGCAAAACTTGGTAGAAAGCTGTTATACAACAATTCCGAGTAGTCTGTACTATTTTCCAGCTTTTAAGTCTGTTATACTACCGGTATACAACAAGTCTCAGACTTTTTAAGTCTGTTACACTATCGGTCCAAATTTTTGTTATCTACATTCTTTTAACTTATCTACATTGTTTTAGCTTTAATTTTCTTTTAAGGATGTATTTCTAATGTTTGTTAAGTACCTAACTTAGCTTGTCTATTGTCGTATGTGTAGAGATTGAAGATGGAATTAACAAGCAAAATGGTAAGAGAAAAAGGGAAAGAAGGTGTGAAAGATTGAGTGCAACTTTCAACATTGTTTAGTTTGTTTATTTTGAACAATCTCATATGATTTTGATGTATTTTGCAAGTTTTGGAACATTTGTAAGTTACAATTATGTTAAAGATATGTTTGTTTAGTTATTGTTCGCCTTTTTGACACATTGTTCGGTTAAAATTGCTCGAAAATGTCCGCTTTACTTTAAAAAATTGTTGCTGCTACAAAGGGGGTTGAGGGTCAAACTGGATTTTTTATTTTATTTTTTACTTTTTTAGTTGATGAAAATAAAAGACCACCTCTTCATTACAATAGTGATAATGCATGATTTATTAAAATAAAAAATAAATTAAGACACTTGATTTCTGAAAAGGACATATGTAGCTTTCATGGCATGCCGCAAAAAATAAGTGTTACAATTATATGTAACATAAAAAGTACCCTTTTAGAGGTTGTTCATGCTATTTGTTAAGACCCATTAACATTCCACACTTACACTATGTAACGCAAGAAGTGAAACTGGGTTTTCTCCCATTAAGGTTATGTGTAAAAAGTGACAGTGGCACAAATTGAGAACAAGAGCAAATAGCGTAAACATATAGCAATAACAAAAAATTAACAACTATTGTTCCAAAAAGATCCGTTATCGATTTGAAATTCACTTCTATACTAAACCATAATAGAAAAATAATACACAAGAAACGAGAAAAGAAACTAAGTACCTTGAAGTACAATCGTAATTTTTCCTTAATCCCGTCGAGCAAAGGCAATCCAAGAACCCGTGTAGGTTGTAGTAGATCTATCCATTCTGCGATCAATGGAGAAGGGTTATCATCCACTTTCAACGAAAGTAATTTCTCAAGAACAATTTTGCATTTCCCAGATATCGCCTTTGGTTCTTGAGGCCACACTGATCCTTCACTCTTATTAATATTTTCCGTCACTTCCGCCCACTTTGGTTTCGAAAGATCAAGCCCATAAATATTATACTTTATATTTCCACTCCTTTTCGGTAACGCAACCACCTGATCATCATCATCTTCTCCCTCAACGTTATCTTCTGACCTTTGGGTTTTCACTTCCGGTTCCTTACTTGCACGTCTCATCTGCTCCAACGTCTCATAAAACTCACTATCTTCCAACTCCTCACGAGCCCATTTAAACCTAAGCTCTCTCAACAAATCACCCCTAATCCCAATCTCCCCGAAATCTAGCCATCTCTTTCACCGCGTCCGACTGCAAAAACTTCTTCATTTTCTCCTTCTTCTTCTCCTTCTTCATATCCTTCAAAACCACATTACTAGCCTCCCACACCGTCCTCCACAGATCCTCACTAAACTCCTCAGACGCCGACGCCGCACCGACGCCATCAAATCCCCAAGACGCCTCCTCCATTTCCTACAAAACCTTCCCAAAGCAATAATATGAAGCATAGCATTAATCTCTTCCTTACCGGCATCAACATAAACCTCGATCAACTTCCCTCGCATAATCCACACAAATCTTGACAAAATCTCATCCATAATTAAAAATATAAAACTTTCAAAAAATACAAAAACAATATAAAATCAAAAATCCAAAAATATTCTTCTCACTACATGTCTCTCGATAATCGATATTCTCAGACGTTTCTAGAAATGTTATTCAACAATGATACGGGTATGTACAGATGCTTGAGCGAGAGTTCTTTAATTTGTTTTTCAAAACATGTCGTTTCTCAAAATTTCTTCAAAAATGGCTTTCGATACTTCAAGATTTAAAACCCGGACAAAAATAATGACTTTTGATTATTTCAAATCAAAACTCGTGTTTTTTTAATGAAAATCACTAGTGTACGCCAAAGGCACTACACTTAAAACTGATGAGAAATCATCATCATCTTGAGCACCTTTTCAAGATTGTTCAAAAAGATTTTTCAAAATCTTTCAAAATATTTTGTGCTCAAGATAACTCCCTCTAAAACCCTTGAATTGATTATGCTTTATTAAAGGGGGAGTATAAAACTAAAATGTTCCAAATTCATGCTTAAATCAAATCCATTTGTCTCCCCAAAAAGATTCTAAAATGTTGTTTAATCCGTTGATATAAAAAATATCACGAATATGCTATTTTTGAGGGGGAGGAGACGTGATTAGAATGTGATCAAAAAAGTTTAATGATCATTGTTTGAATCTCAAAATGAGCTCGACTCAGTCAGAACCAATGAATTGACGAGTAATCAATGTACCATCTCGAGAAACTTGTGATAGATATGCACTTTCATGGGTCTAACCTCCTTTTCAAGGAGTGTTTACAACTTCAAGTTAGTTATTAGAGCTAGTTGTCACCTAAAAACTGACAATGGAACTCTTTAACTAGGCAACGTAACCGTCTCGAGGGAATTGTCTATCATGAGCCGATCAATTCAAAAAGTGCGATCTCTACCCTCTATGTGCAGATTTCTGTCAAAACATATAAGCACATGTGAAGGGGGAGTGTTTCTAAAAATATAAAACTCACATAGTGTTTCAAACATGTTTTCTATCATAAACACTCTGAGAGATTTTCAAGAAAAGGTTTTATGGCAACAATAGGACAGTCATGGAGTTATAAGGTGACTAAGGATAGGAAATCAGTCCTATGATCCGCCAGAACCAGAGGGATCTACCCAAGGACAATACCAATAGTTAGTACTAGAAGTCCTTAGGTATGATTTAAAAAAGGAGTAATGTGAGAAAGGAGAAAGAAGGGGTTGAAGAATTAAAAGAAATGTAATGAAAAGGGTGAAAAGAAATAGCCCTCCATATTCAACCCGAGGGCCGAAACCGGTTTAATTCATCTGCATCGGTTGTCACTAAGTTGACACCGGTATTGAAGACAAAGACGTCATGGACCCAAAGTGACGACCGCACCTAACTTTCTAGCCACTCAATTACTCTTAAAAGGATTTGTTTCATTCTCACCGAACCCTACATAATCTATCGGCTTTCTTTAGAGATTCCCGATATTGAAAAAGGATACCCTCTCCCTAGTCTCCTCGCCAGAAAACCAAAATGCACTTATTGAGTCTAGAGCCACGAGATTCATCAAAAGATCTCATAGGAACACTTGTCATGACATCGCTTGTTGTTCATCAATAAGGACACAAGTGATATATTCTAGAGTCCTACGCAGTCTTAGCAATCGCCGTAACATTTATGAGAAGTTTCACATCCGTGATCTTCGTGATTGAATGGAAACTCCCGCCAGGTCAACATCAAGCGCCCCGACAAGCAGTCACTTCGTAACTCCCCGTGGATTACGCTTAGTGTGTCTCAAACGGTCTACCGGGGTGATGCTGTACCTCGACTCATCCGAACTGTAGGTGTACTTCTACATCGCTTATCTCACTTGTGGGACTCCAGGAACGGCCTTTGTGAGAATTAGAGATGTGTTTTCACACTATGCGTCGTTAACACCCTCGGTTCAAACTTGTAAGTGCCGAAATCCGCTTATTACTAACCGTTTTTAATGTTTTCTTCTTATGGAAGCTCAGCGGATTGATCGTGCGCACTCTCCACATGCTTATACCAACAACACATGAAAGTTCTCATCAAAATCAATGGCTACTCAAAGTTAAAGATGATTCTTCGTCAATGTCAAAGAATCTACAAAGTTTAAAGACTCGAGAACTACATCATTGGTAACCAAAAGACAAATAGAAGTGTGAGCATGGTGGAGAAAGACGTGGAGACACCAAACCAACGGTTGACAACGCGCATAAACCACATTAATTGATCATAAAGCATGAAGGAACAAAGATTCGAGACTATTCTATATCTACACACAAAGTTCAAGCTCGAGAAAAGTAAAGACCTAATCAAGTGGAGCATCTTTTGAATGACCACCCCTTAGGGGGAGATTGTTAGCCTTAATAGTTTTTATTAGAAGTGATGGTCATTCACGTTTAGGAACTTTATATTGTGTGTTAGACATCGTGATAGAATAGTCAACGGGCTCGTGGATTAGACTAAGCTAAATGGGTACCAGTTATGTTAAGCTTGCCTTTTATCCAATCCAACCCATGTCCAAGCCCACGAAGCCCATGGAAAGCCTTTTAGGGCATCATGTATTCCAACTATAAATACCCCTCAAATGGTCATTTGAGGGGTGTGCTTGAGTGTGTGTGTGTGTGTGTGTTTTCTTTGGAATATACAACTTATTGTTTTCATCTCTCTATCTTGTTCATACGCATAACATCAAGTCACCATCTTCCTCATCTTTATTTCTTTCATCTTCACGCATAGTTTCTGTTTGTGTGTTAACGAGTTCTACGCATAACGTGGTATTTGTGTGATAAGGTATAATGATAAAAGGGCTTTACACAAAAACTCATCCATAATTAAATCATCATCATCCAAATCCACACTAACATTCCCTACACCTTTTGCGCCACTAAAACTACTCTCTTGTCCAGAGTGAATAAACCTTGAGAACCCAGAATTCGCTAGTGGATTTCCAACATTTCTACAGCGGTTTACTAGTCGAAATGAAACAAGTGGCGTAACTAGCTACACCAAGTCCTATACTAGTACTAACACTAATACCATTAAGCCTTGATAACTTGTTTATGTTTAATCTTGATAATAAGTGCTTCAGAGTCATGATGATTCTATAACAAGATAGAAAAAATAAAAACTAGTTAATACTAGTTATATCATGAAATGAAATGAAAAAATAAAGAAAGTGACATGATAAAAAGTTATACCTCCTGTGGTCGATTATTGTTGTGTTTCAAAAAGGAGTGGATCATGGGAGAGTGAAAGGCTTATGTTAGGGTTTTTGTTCTTTCTTGCTTGCTGTTTTTTTATGAGGTTTACATGTTTTGTCCCTATGGTTTAGACATGTGTATGAAAGACCTTCAACTTTACGTATATGGGAGAAAAACTGAAAAACCACCACCCAATTTAATATCGGTTTAGACATGTTTATAGGTTTACAAGTTTTGAATGCCATGTACAAGCTAGGTGAAAGGCAATGTGATAGATAGAATATATATGCCGCTTCGGGGTGTTCATTAAACGACTTGAATCTGAGAAACAACCCGAACCAATTTAACACGAGTATCTAATTGGTTTTGGGTGAAGTGGTTTGGTTCGGTTAAATGGTTTTAACTGATTTATTAAAGTGGTTTTTTGTTTGGTTTTGGGTATTTACTTTTAAAAATTGGGCCTGAACTAAGGGGGTGCTTAGTTGAAATGAAGGAATGAAAAAGAGAAAGATAATGATAATACAAAGGAATGCAATAGTTATTTTATTGCATCTAATGTTGTTTGGTAATGTTGAAGAACGAAAATGATTTTTCCTTGTCATGTCACACCAAACTCAATATAGGTTCTTATTGAAAATATTGACGGAACACACATGATTATTAGCACTGTATCATGGTGTATCAAACTCCATTCACTGCTAGTTAATAAATTCAGATTCCGATATCATGAGCATAACAAATCTATATGATAACCAAAGAGAAAAAAAAGTAAAAAAAGAACAATCAAAAAAGAATCAAACAATCATTTATTATGAAGCTTATAAACTATCACAATCAATATAATTAATATATATATATATATATATGTATATATATATATATATATATATATATATATATATATATATATATATATATATATATATATATATATATATATAGGGGCCTTTATTTTGAGAACCTTATGCTTATAATCATGAGAACCCCTTATGTACTTCTAATAATGCATATTGTGCAACATATCAATGCAACATAGCATTTTTGAACTATTAAAGCTTTTTATTTAATCCAAAAGAGTATAATAGTAAAAGTCAATTTTATATATTTTTTTATTTTTTAAAATAAAGAAATTCAATTTTTTAAAAACATTCATTTTTTTATTTTATTTATTTATTTATTTTTATTTTTTTTGCTTTTTTTTTTTGCTTTTTCTGAACATGCTTGTTTTAAAACTTATTTAGTGCATATGTGTTTTTATGAATTAATTTTTTTATTTTGGTTTTTGGAATAGTTTTTTCGACATACATATTTTTCATAGTGAACTGCATACATGTTTTCTAGATAAGTAAATTTATATGAAACCAAGAACATACATGTTAAATACAAAATCCAATATCGATTGATATATAATTAAATACAAATTTCTAAGAAGCGGAAATACATGAATCTAATCGATTTATACCCGTGTGTACAAGTAATATTTAACGCAAAATATATATGTGCACACTCCTTGTTATCAACATTTTTAGAAGTCGGACATATTTGCACACCTCGAGTCGCAAAGTTCTAAGTTGGACATATGTGCATGCTCCTTTTCAATGTTTCAGAAGACGGACAAATGTGCACACTCGTTGTCATCATTCTTTTAATTCGGCTACATCTGTTACAAAGATAAATATTAAATTAGGAAAAATAAACGCAAAATACACACGTATAAACACATGTATGAGGGCCTAAATTTATTTTTTTTATTTATGTTTTTGGAATAATTGATTCGCAAAAGAATGCCAAACCGTCAAGTTATCTCACACAAGCTAGCCACTTGTGAATGACTAACCGTAAGAAACTTAAAACAGTTCGCATTAATCGATTTGCTGATAATGAAGGCTTAAGGGTATGTGTGTACGGATAAAACCTCAATATCGATCTCAAAAATAATCACTTAAGATAGATTCAAGTTCCTTTAGGAAAAAGAATAATAAATCAAATCCCGTGTGTGATCGTTGATACGGATTAGTCAACCCGATCGCTTCCCAACGAGGCGGAATTGCCAACGCCGCTTTTGGTTTGGAATTTAATTGTCGATGTTTTGATTTGTGATTTTGATTTTATTAAACTACGGGAATAGGGAAAGTAATTAAGGGAATCTATTTTACGTGAAATCCTAATGCAAATTTAACTAAAACGTAATTAATAAAACGTAAATAAAAGGCAACTACGTCTAAATTATATCCTAAAAATGCCTAAAATTACTTTTACTCTAGAAATGCAAGTTGAAAACTAATTTAGATTTAAAACTATTTTTTAGGATTTTTCTGGGTTTTAGTAAAATTAAAAACTAATTTTTAACTTTTAAATCTAAATTAAAATACTAAAAATTATGAAAATTAAGGAGAAAAATATGAAACTATTTTTATAAAATCTAAAATAACATAAGAGAATTTTCAAAACTATTTTTTATTTTTCTGATTATTTTTCTATTTTCTACTAATTTAAAACTATTTAAATCTAATTTAATTTGTGAAAAATACCAAATAAAAGGGGAAAAATAGGGAAAAATATTTGTTATGCTTTTTATATTTTTCTTAAACTGGGAAAATTGAAAAATTATTTTTTGGAACTTTTTCTTAATTATTTGCAATAAAAGCTATTTAAAAGTGACTAAAAACTGATTTAAATAATGAAAAATACTAAACAGTGATGAAAATTAATGAAAAATTCAGGAAAATTCTAAAATCTTATTCTAAATCTATGAAAAATAAGAAATAAATAGCTTATGTGTAAGATGTAGGAGCTGCAGTACAAACTGATAATGAATAAGCTAAGGAAATTAAGCTAGTAAGAGAATTAAGCTACCAAACTTCTACATAAGCTATATTATGTTAAAATAAACTAATTACAACTGATTACACCTAATCCTAACAAGCCACAAGCTCTGACTAATGAATTAAACAAACTGCCTAATCTATAAAACAGCTACTAAGGACCTAGTGCATGAAGCTTAACAACAGTGCTTATTCAATAAGCTAAACTAATAAACAAAAGTGCAAATTCCTCAAGACCACCAACCAAAGAGTGAGTATGCCAAGTTTCGTGCACTACTAAGCTAAAATGAAGCTTTAAGAGCTTCAGAGAGACTGCACAACTCAAGATAAGCCGAGTGTGCAGTGACAAAACAGCCTTGTTGAGAGCTTATTAACTGCTTAAAGAGATTTCTAGAGTTTTGACAAAAAACACATTTCAAATCTTGACCAATTGAACTTATGATTCCCAAAATTCCAATAACTCTAACTCAAAAATGAATCAATGATTCATCCACAAAGTTTTATGAAAAACTTGATTCTACACTTTGACTTTTGATGACAGATTTTATTATTTGACTAAACTGAGATTTGATTCAAAATGGTGAACTCAAGTTATGATGTAATATGATGAAATGAAAACAATGCAAGCTATTTTATCAAATTCTACACCCATATGCGTAATCTCAACAACCGATTCCAAAGATTTAAGATCAAGAGCAGTTTCTTTATGATTTTGACTTTTGTGAAAGACTGATACAAACTTTTGATTGAAATGACTCTACTAATACTACTAGATACTAATGCAAATGTAAATCTAATACCAAGATAGCCTTAAACACGATCTATCCACTCGATCCAAACAAATTTTTAACTACTCTAATAAGCAATCTAAACAAATTTTAATCCTATCCTACTTATGCAAAGGATTATAAATGTACTAAATGACTAAGATCGAGAGAATCAAATAACATTAAATCAAGCATTATTCAAGAAGCCACATGATCATTCATCAAAAACAGCTTTGAAACTAAAGATCATCAAAACTTACTTTAAGGTCCAGCCTAAATTTGAGCATTATAACAAGAATAAAACCCAGTGTAAAACACCAAACAAAATCCCAATCCAACAACTAGATCAACCCATATCCATCTCTAAACCAAGAACAATCACCAGTTTGACTTTCGTTGACCAAGAAGCTTTTGTTGTGTATTGATTGTAATGAAACAGTGTAGGCACAATATAAGCTCACTAAAGCTATATCAAGCTTAAATGAGCTTATTCCATTATTCAAAACAGCTTATTGAGTACTTAAAATCATAAATGCAAGATTAAATTTAAAACTTGAAATTTGATTAAAACTGAAAGAGGATTACAATGGACTGAGATTACAAAAAAGCTTTAAGAAAACATTAATAAACTACTGAAAGGTTGAAATACAAGAAACAATAGGCTAATTTGAAACTAAGGAAATGCACCAATACAATGTGAGCTCAAGGGGTCCTTATATAGCCCGACTCCTTGGGATTCCTCTTTGGAAGAGCCTAGAAGGCTTATCCACAGCCACAAATCAACCTCTGAGTCTCAATCACCAATCAAAATGCTCCAATTCACCAATTGAGGTGTTTCGTCCAATGAGAGAGCTCCAAATGGCAACGCCAGCTTGGTGACACCCATGTGTCGACGTGGTCGATAAGTTTCCTTCTAGAAGGTGAATAGATTCTAGTACGAGGTGGGGATTGGGGTAATTTGTGGTTTGGGTAAATGAAGGAAACGGGGTAAAAGGGCTGCTTGGATTTGTTTATTATTATTCAAGTGATATTGACCGGTATTGGGTGGGTTTGACCATGTGGTTTGGTTCGGGTTAAGTGGGTATTCGGGTTGGATATATATTGGACGGGTATAGGATTAGATTTAGTGGACCGGGTATTGGGTTTAGATTTAGGGCCGGTTTTGTATTTGGACTTAGGATTATTAAAGTGATCCAAAGTATATTTCAAGGACTATTAGTGTATATGCTGAAATTTGAGGGACCATAAATGTGCATTCTGAAAGTATCTTCCAAGGACCATTTTTGCCAATCTTTAAATAAACCAAGGCTGAATTGCAACTTTTGAAACTTGAAGGATCACTTTTGCCAAATGTTGAAACTTGAGGGGCCATTTTTGCCAATTCTTCAAACTTGGTTATTTCTTCCAAAAATCATCCTCGGAGAATAAAATCTTCATAAATGCTCAATTTTGATCTTCCGGCTCAGCTTAAGCTCTCTTAATCTCTCGTGCTCGGATTTACGTCTGATTTGGTTCCTTTTTGTGTGTTTTTACATATTTGTACCTGCACAAGCACAAGCTCAAGAAAACCACAAATATTAGCAATAAATGGCTCTTTCTTGGTTATTTTGGGTCAGTTTTGATAATGAAAAGGTATGTGTTTTAGCACATACCAAAATACCCTAGACGAGACCATTGTCGTGTCCCCACGCAATGCAATCAACTCACGCTTCTAAAATTAAGGATTTCAATCTCTTTCTACTAAACCTATGAAGAAGTAGCAAAGGTTCCTCAAAAGAGATTAAGAAAGCCTTAATTCTAAAAACGCCCCGTTTACCTTTTAATTCACATGTAGATATTACGATTAAGCACATTCCGATTATGAGTGACGGTTTGTTGAACTTTCATGTCGATCAATAACTCCAACATTTTTCAAACGACACGTTAGGATCACGGAGTAGAAAACACAACACGCAGTGAAGTGACCATACAAATAGAATACATCGTCCCTGATTTTTCACAAGTCCCCAAACTAAGCGTAAAATCGAAATCATTGTTAAATATGACTCTAGATGCCAACACTACCCATGGAAGTTACTTGTGTAATTACCTTTTGCTCCCATTTTCCTATTTTCCTCTATTTTTTTATTTTTGGTGAGAAATGAATTTCTTCAAGTTTCTCGTTTCGATAATTTTAATTCCGATAAAGATATGAAGCTAAGTCGCTAATTAGTTATCCATCTCCTCTCAAGAACCATTGTCCCAAAAATGAGGTCCACATCAAGGAATTTTTATTCATTTACTTTTGATTTTTTCCAACATTTTTCAACATCAATTTTTTGCACTTATACTATTATTTATATGAGCTATGAACTACGGAGCTTCACGGGGTAATTCCAAGACTATAGGCTTCATGAAATGAGGATCCCGGCTGGCTAGGCTAAGACCTCACTCAATCCCGGCTAAAGATCCAAGGGTCCGATCTCGACACCGTAGCTCACAACTTTACTTATTACTTATTCACTTATCAATTATTGCTTATTTATTTATTACAGATCCTTGATGTGTACCCAATTTTTTTAAAACAAAGATTCTTTTAAGAAGATAAAGAACTAACTATCGCCAAAAACTCAACATCTCTAATTATTATTAGCAGATATGGGGTGAAACAATTTTGTGGGAACAAAAAGCCATAAGTACCTTCGATGGGCTCTAAAGAGAACCAACTACTCCACGCTTAGCATCTAAACTCATAAGTAACTCTATCATTTCTCGATCTCCGCAAATTTAAAATCCCAAATAATGAGATCCATGGATGCTTAGCCGATAATTAGATTATCTATGGTTAAGGGAACAAGCTAGGGCTCAACACGGGTCAAGTCAAATTCTATTCCTACTCTCACCAAATGAAAGTCAACAAGGTGACAAAACATATATTAACTTAGCAAATGCTTCGTCTAATGAAATCAAGTTATGCATATTTAAAGTCACTCAAGGAAACTTGCAAAATCTTGGCCTTGTGAGCTAGAATTGCTTCTTCTGTCTAAGAGACTAGCAAGAACTTTTCAATCAAAAAGACTTAACAAAAGCTTCAAAAATTTTAAATTTTGCTCATTTTTGCACAATTTTTTCATTTTCTAAGGAAAAACGGGGTTGCGAGAGTACACGACAAAAAACAAGCAAGTGCGGTCAAATCAAATCGAAGATTACCCTACCCCAGACTAGAACCAAACATTGTCCTCAATGTTTAAAAGCAAGGGTATCAACGAAAATCTAAAAGCCGCTTATTAAGTATGCTCAAAGATAAACGTTAGTCGATAAGATTAGGATATCGGATTTCCATCAGAATCGATCATGAAACTCGAGTGGAGAAAAGACAAACTTCGAGCACGAGAGTCTTCATATCGGGAACATCCTAAACACAACATCACAAACAACCAAACACGAGAAATCAAGAGGCAACCCCTTCGCCAACTTATTAGAAAATAGAAAGAAAATAGAGATAAGCATGGGGTGCCTCCCACTAAGCGCCATCGTTTTTGGTTACCGAATCGCTAGCTTGACTCGATCCCCGAATTCAGTTGTCCTTAGGGAAAGTTTGGAGATCCGGGACAACCATAGATGGGATGTCCCCTCCAAAATAATGTTTCACACGATGGCCATTCACTTTGAAATTAGGGCCATCGAGTTGAGAAAGCTCCACCATTCCATAAGGGAAAACCTGAGCAACGGTGAATGGTCCTGACCAACGGGTTTTGAGTTTGCCCGAGAATATCTTCAATCGAGAGTTAAAAGGAGAACTTGATCACCAACGTTGAAAACGCGGTTTTTGATTTTAGAATCATGAATCCTCTTAGTCTTCTCTTTGAAAATCAAAGAATTCTCGTAAGCCTGATCCCTAAGCTCATTTAATTCATTCAATTGAACTTTCCGGTGATCACCCGCGGTCTTAAGATCAAAGTTAGCATGTTTCAAGGCCCAGAATGCCTTATGTTCGAGCTCGATGGGCAAGTGACAAGCTTTTCCATACACCAACTTAAATGGGGTGCACCCGATGGGTGTCTTGTATGCTGTGCGGAAAGCCCATAATGCATCATCTAACTTATCGGCCCATGAAGCTCGATTTTCTCCTACGGTCCTTTCTAAAATTCTTTTCAAACCACGATTGAAGACCTCAACTTGTCCGCTCGTTTGCGGGTGATACGCTGTAGAAAGACGATGGGTAACTCCATATTTAGCCATAACTTTAGCAAATTGTTCATTACAAAAATGGGTACCGCGATCACGGATGATAGCACGAGGTGCTCCGAATCGGAAAACAAGTTCTTCAGAAACTTAACAACCACTCAGGCGTCATTGGTGGGGAGCGCCTTCGCTTCAACCCATTTAGACAAGTAGTCAACGGCCACGAGGATATACTTATTACCCTTAGATGATGGAAATGGCCCCATAAAATCGATGCCCCACACGCCAAAAATCTCACAAACTTGAATAGCATTTTGTGGCATTTCATCCTTTAGCGAAATTTTCCCTTGACGTTGGCAAGAATCACAAGATTTGACTAAATCATGAGCATCTCGATATATGGTAGGCCAATAGAATCCGGAATCAAAAACCTTCTTAGCGGTGTAGCTTGCACCATGATGGCCACCAGTGGGTCCGTTATGGCAAGCATTGAGAATATCCAGAGCCTCTTGGCCATGAACACACCGCCGGATTACTTGATCCGCACAAATCTTAAACAAGTAGGGATCGTCCCGTAAATAATGCTTAACATCTTTGAAAAACTTTTTCTTCTGTTGGGACGACATCCCTTTAACGATGAAATTGCCCGCATGGTAATTTGCAAAGTCGGCAAACCATGGGGTGTTTGGGTCTTTCTTAGCAATCATCCCAAGTGTCTCAAGAGGAAATGTTTCCGTAATCTCCTTTTTCTCGAGCACACTTTGATGGGGATTCTCAAGTCTAGAAAGATGATCGGCAGCAAGGTTCTCCGCTCCTTTTTGTCAAGAATAGTAACATCAAACTCTTGAAGGAGGAGAACCCACCGGAGTAATCGTGGCTTAGCATCTTGCTTTGCCAAAAGATACTTTAGGGCAGAATGGTCGGTATACACTATGGTCTTCGACAAGACAAGGTAGGGTCGAAATTTCTCAAAAGCATAAACAACGGCCAATAATTCCTTTTCAAGAGTCGTAATTGTGTTGGGCCTCGCATATGTCTTACTCGCATAATGTATGGGTTGAAAATGTTTCGATTTACGTTGCCCCAAGACTGCCCCAATTGCGTAATCACTTGCATCACACATGAGCTCAAAGGGCAAATCCTGGGGCAACTAAGATCTGTGCCTCAGTTAATTTCTTTTTAAGAATATTAAACGCTTCAACGCATTCGGTGGTGAAGATAAACGGAGCATCCTTTTCAAGGAGATGGGTCAGAGGGCGGGCTATCTTAGAAAAATCTTGGATGAAACGGCGATAGAAACCGGCATGACCCAAAAAACTCCGAATACCTTTGACGGTAGTGGGATGAGGGAGTTTAGCTATAACGTCGACTTTAGCTCGGTCGACCTCAATCCCAGATTTTGAAATCTTATGGCCGAGGACAATGCCCTCTCGAACCATGAAGTGGCACTTCTCCCAATTCAAGACCAAGTTGGTGTCTTCACACCGTTTTAGCATGTGGTCTAGATGAGAGAGGCAAGAAGTGAAAGAATCTCCATAAACCGAGAAATCGCCCATAAAAACTTCCATAGACTTCTCGATCATGTCATGAAAAATAGCCATCATGCACCTTTGGAACGCATCGAGCATTGCATAAGCCAAAAGGCATTCGTCGGTAAGCAAACGTTCCATAAGGGCACGTGAAAGTCGCTTTTTCTTGATCATGCGGATCAATCGGAATTTGAAAGTAACCAGAAAAACCATCGAGGAAGCAATAGAACTCATTCCCCGCTAAACGTTCGAGCATTTGATCCATAAAAGGTAGCGGAAATGGTCCCTTGCGAGTAGCATCGTTTGATTTTCGATAATCAATACACACCCTCCATCCGGTGATGAGGCGTGTGGAAATCAACTCATTATTGTCATTGGCAACGACGGTCATGCCACCTTTCTTCGGAACACAATGGATAGGGCTAACCCATGAGCTATCGGAGATTGGATAAATGATTCCGGCCGAGGAGTTTAAGAATTTCCTTTTTGATAACCTCATGAATTTTTGGGTTAACCCTACGTTGTTGTTGAATCACGGGTTTACAATCATCCTCCATCAGATTTTGTGGGTACGTAAACGAGGATTGATTCCTTTGATATCAGAAATTTGCCAAGCGATTGCATTTTTATGTTTTCGAAGGACATCCAAAAGTGCGGTCTTCTCCTCATCTTTCAAGTTTTTAGCAATGATGACGGGAAACTTGTTCGGTTCTTCAAGAAAAGCGTATTCAAGATGAGGAGGTAAATCCTTGAGCTCGGGCTCCGGAGGATTTTCATTAGACGTTTGTACTTCTTTGATTTCTTCAATCGTGATCTCTTTCGGAGGGAGTGACGCTAATGGATCTTCATTTAACAATTGCTCAAGATAACGGATATCTCCCTCCGAATCATAAACACCATCATCAATTCCCGTTGGAATCGATTCATCATCAGCAAGAAACTCATCGATTTCTTCCAAAATGAAATCACCTCCCTCGAACGGAGTGAGAGAGGGGGAAGAATCGGCAATAATAGGCTCGTAAGATGGTTCAATATTTTCAGAATGAATAGTGGGATTACCACTCATAAAATCAAGAAGCTCTTGAGCATACTCCTCCGTAGCAATATCGAGAACGCCGATTCGATTAATAGAAGCATCATCATAGTTGGAGGAGTATCTCAAAGGATGGTTAATGTTAAATGAGACGGTTTCCTTATGAGATCGTAAAGTAATTTCTCCTTCATAAACGCCAATCATCGCACGGCCCGTTCGTAAGAAAGGTCTCCCGAGAATAAGCGGCACTCGAATCAATCAAAGTCAACGACAACGAAGTCGGCGGGAAAATGTAGTGGTCCGACTTTCACATAGACATCCTCGGCGATTCCTTTCGGAATAGAGGTTGATCGGTCCACGAGTTCAAGAGTCATCTTAGTAGGAGTGAGATCCGGGAGAGAAAGCTTGTTATAAATCGAAAGAGGCATTAAGTTAATACCGCACCAAGATCGCCCAAGGCGGAGCATTTCACAATTCCCGGAAACTCACAAGGGATAAGAAATTTGCCGGGTCTCCTAACTTTTCGGGAAGTTTCTTGAGGAGCACCGCCGAGCAATTCTCATTCAACGGTGTTTTGCAATTTCGCCAACTTTTCCTTATTACTCACTAAATTTTTGATCATGGCGCAAATTTCGCATGAGGAGTAAAGCGTCGGTGAAACTGATGTTAAAATTCAAGGATTGAATGATTTCAACAAATTTCTCCATTTGGTTTTCGGTTTTATCACGAATCCTTTGATCTTGAAGTCTAGACGGATAAGGAAGTGAGGGTTTGAGAGTAGTCTTCGGAACATCGGGTTCCGGAATCGGAGTCTGAATGACCGGAGGTGGGACGGGTGCAGGCTGCACATTTTCTTCAATAACCACGGGTTCTCGTTCCTCCTCCCTCACCAGCTGAGTAGGAAACGATGGTTCATCATAAGCCTTACCACTCCGTGTGGTTATAGCTTTTAACTCACCCTTCGGGTTGGGAATGGTATCACTTGGAAGAGATCCCGAAGTTGAGGGCTGACTGACCTTACACAAAACAGCATTCAACATGTTTTCGAAGTTTATTCTGAAGCATCCAATTTGTTGTTCTAAAGTCGAATCTCATTCCTAAACTCATTGCTTTGTCTAGTCAACGAAGATTGAAACTCATTTCTCAAACTTGAAATCTGAGTTTGCATGGTTTGGATGGTAGCATTATTGTGTTGAACGTAATTCGTGAATTCATTTGAAGGCAAAGGCGAAGCTTGATAGCTTGAATTTGGATATCCTTGATTGTAATTGACTCCTTGATTCGGGTATTGATTTGGTGGGGTTTTGAATTGGTTTTGAACATTTGGTCCACGAACTTGATTTTGATTAAAACGATTCTGATTGTTCGATTGAGAAAATCCCGGAGGTCCAATTTGATTACTAACACGAGGGTTTGGTTCAACTTGAGAACGGTATTGGTTACCTCCGTTTACGGCATTAGCTTCGAAAGGATTTCCATCGGTGGCGGTACAATTGTAGTAGGCGCATGGGCCACCACAAGTAGTACAAGTCGTTTCCACCGCTTTGACTTGAGCAGGTGGAGAAAAATTAACCTTAGCGGTCTTAATCTTAACCAAAGCCTGAATCATGTCCGTAAGCTTATCAATCTTAGCATCGGTGCTAGACGTATTTTCGTAAGACGAGGACGATGGTGTAACACCCACTCGAGCAGCAACCGATTTGCTACGTGAGGTACGAACTTTAGATTTGTTCTCAATAATCAACAAGGCATCTCTCGTTGATCGGGTCAACAAATTACCACCCGCGGCGGCATTGAGAGAGTCTTGATCAGTCTCATTCAAACCGTTATAAAACGTATCAAGTTGGTGTGAATTTTTGCCTAAGCAAATCTTTGAATCGGTCCCATGCCTCACTAAATGATTCATCAAATCTTTGTGTGAATTTTGTTATTTCATTTTTAGGCTTGTTGTTTTAGACGGTGGAAGAATTCGTCACCTAATTTTGATACTAAATTCTCCCATGTGGTTATCGATCGAGGGGTAGTTTTCGAGCCAAATCCGGCGCCCCTCAAGTGAAAATGGGAAGAGTAGAAGCTTGATAGCCTCTTCCGAACGCTTACGGTACTTGATCGTAGACGTGAGCTTGTTGAATCGTCGGATATGAGAGTGAGGATCGCCTCTCTCGAATCCGTAAAATTGGCTTGATGAAACCAAATTTATCAATCCGTGTTTAAGCTCAAAGTTATCGGCAACGATTGCCGGAATGACGATGGCTTCTCCATAACCCTCGGTGGGTGCTTGGAGTTGCTCTAGCATGGATCGGTTGTCCTCCGCCATTTCGATGATGGGCGGGGTTTGATTAGTTCGAATCTCGGTTCGACTAATGGAGCACGCCTATTTCGCCTTCGCGTAAATTGTAGCGTTTCAAGTATCGGTCTGTAGTTATTAGAACGAAAAGCGCATGCACTTTCAATAACCAAGGCAATTAAAACGAACGGTATTCGAAAACACAGTGAACTTAACCAATAATCCCAAGTGAATAAATCACCTCTATAAGACAAACGCACAAGCGAGCGGAGAAGCTTTTTAGGTCAGCGCAAAGCTTATTAAAACCCGCTTCTTTACAGCCGCAATTTAATGTCAGCCGCCCTTATACCCACCACACAGCTTTGTTTATCCGATAAAGATAAATAAATTCACAAGTTTACACAAAGGCAAGTTTTTTATCTTTAGTTCGGGAACTTATTAATGATAACACCTCCGTTGAGAATGTTTATATAATTGGTGTCTTCTATTTATTAGCAAAAACACAAGAGAAAATCTTTTTGTATTTTTAATATGATATATATATATATATATACAAAAGAAAAAGGAAAATATTTTTTACTTTTTTATTTTATAGAAAAATAATAACTTCACGAATTAAGGATCTCGAGTCACTAATCGTCAAAACTCAAACGCTATTGTCGTGACACAACTCACCGCAGCGGCCAAAATTTGATTCATGCTAAACCGTCAAGTTATCTCACACAAGCTAGCCACTTGTGAATGACTAACCGTAAGAAACTTAAAACAGCTTCGCATAATCGATTCGATAATGAAGGCTTAAGAGTATGTGTGTACGGATAAAACCTCAATATCGATATCAAAAATAATCACGAAGATAGATTCAAATTCCTTTAGGAAAAAGAATAATAAATCAAATCCCGTGTGTGATCGTTGATACGGATTAGTCAACCCGAATCGTTTCCCAACGAGGCGTGAATTGCCAACGTCGTTATTGGTTTGGAATTTAATGCTCGATGTTTTGATTTGTGATTTTGATTTTATTAAACTACGGGAATAGGGAAAGTAATTAAGGGAATCTATTTTACGGGAAATCCTAATGCAAATTTAACTAAAACGTAATTAATAAAACGCGAATGCAACTACGTCTAAACTATATCCTAAAAATGCCTAAAATTACTTTTACTCTAGAAATGCAAGTTGAAAACTAATTTAGAATTAAAACTTTTTTTTAGGATTTTTCTGGATTTTATTAAAATTAAAAATTAATTTTTAACTATTAAATCTAAATTAAAATTCTAAAAATTATGAAAATTAAGGAGAAAAATATGAAACTATTTTTATAAAATCTAAAATAACATAAGAGAATTTTCAAAACTATTTTTTATTTTTCTGATTATTTTTCTATTTTCTACTAATTTAAAACTATTTAAATCTAATTTAAATTGTGAAAAATACCAAATAAAAGGGGAAAAATAGGAAAAATATTTTTTATGCTTTTTATATTTTTCTTAAACTGGGAAAATTGAAAAATTATTTTTGGAACTTTTTCTTAATTATTTGCAATAAAAGCTATTTAAAAGTGACTAAAAACTATTTAAATAATGAAAAAATAGCAAACAAAGTGACCAAAATTATGAAAAATTCAGGAAAATTCTAAAATCTTATTCTAAATCTATGAAAAATAAGAAATCAATAGCTTATGTGTAAGATGTGGAGCTGCAAGTACAAACCGATAATGAATAAGCTAAGGAAAATAAGCTAGTAAGAGAATTAAGCTACCAAACTTCTACAGAAGCTATATTATGTTAAAATAAACTAATTACAACTGATTACACCTAATCCTAACAAGCCACAAGCTCTACTATGAATTAAACAACTGCCTAATCTATAAAACAAATTACTAAGGACCTAGGTGTGAGCTTAACAACAGGCTTATTCAATAAGCCAAACTAATAAACAAAAGTGCAGTCCTCAAGACCACCAACCAAAGAGTGAGTATGCCAAGTTTCAGGCACTACTAAGCTAAAATGAAGCTTTAAGAGCTTCTGAGAGACCACAACTCAAGATAAGTGAGTGTGCACAGGACAAAACAGGCCTTGTTGAGAGCTTATTAACTGCTTAAAGAGATTTCCAGAGTTTTGACAAAAAACACATTTCAAATCTTGACCAATTGAACTTATGATTCCCAAAATTCCAATAACTCTAACTCAAAACTGAATCAATGATTCATCCACAAAGTTTTATGAAAAACTTGATTCTACACTTTGACTTTTGATGACAGATTTTATTATTTGACTAAACTGAGATTTGATTCAAAATGGTGAACTGGTTATGATGTAATATGATGAAATGAAAACAATGCAAGCTAGTTTATCAAATTCTACACCCATATGCAGAATCTCAACAACTGATTCCAACAGATTTAAGATCAAGAGCAGTTTCTTTATGATTTTGACTTTTGTGAAAAACTGATATAAACTTTTGATTGAAATGACTCTACTAATACTACTAGATACTAATGCAACAGAAATCTAATACCAAGATAGCCTTAAACACAGATCTATCCACTGATCCAAACAGTCCTTTAACTACTCTAATAAGCAATCTAAACTTAATCCTATCCTACTTATGCAAAGGATTATAACCTAAATGACTAAGATCGAGAGCATCAAATAACATTAAATCAAGCATTATTCAAAAGCCACATGATCATTCACCAAAAACAGTTTTGAAACTAAAGATCATCAAAACTTACTTTAAGGTCCAACTAAATTTGAGCATTATAACAATAAACCCTAAAACACCAAACAAAATCCCAATCCAACAACTAGATCAACCCATATCCATCTCTAAACCAAGAACAATCACCAGTTTGACTTTCGTTGACCAAGAAGCTTTTGTTGTGTATTGATTGTAATGAAACAGTGTAGGCACAATATAAGCTCACTAAAGCTATATCAAGCTGAAATGAGCTTATTCCATTATTCAAAATAGCTTATTGATTACTTAAAATAAGAAATGCAAGATTAAATTTAAAACTTGAAATTTGATTAAAACTGAAAGAGGATTACAATGGACTGAGATTACAAAAAAGCTTTAAGAAAACATTAATAAACTACTGAAAGGTTGAAATACAAGAAACAATAGGCTAATTTGAAACTAAGGAAATGCACGATTCCATTGTGAGCTCAAGGGGTCTTTATATAGCCTCCATCAGCCTTGGGATCCTCTTGGAAGAGCCTAGAAGGCTTATCCACAGCCACAAATCAACCTCTGAGTCTCAATCACCAATCAAAATGCTCCAATTTACCAATTGAGGTGTTTCGTCCAATGAGAGAGCTCCAAATGGCCACACTGGCAGTTTGGTGACACCCATGTGTCGACGTGTCGATAAGCCTTATAGAAGGTGAATAGATTCTAGTACGAGGTGGGGATTGGGGTAATTTGTGGTTTGGGTAAATGAAGGAAACGGGTAAAAGGGCGCTTGGATTTGTTTATTATTATTCAAGTGATATTGACCGGTATTGGGTTTGACCGTGGTTTGGTTCGGGTTAAGTGGGTATTCGGGTTGGATATATTGGACGGGTATAGGATTAGATTTAGTGGACCGGGTATTGGGTTTAGATTTGGGCCGAAGGTTTTGTATTTGGACTTAGGATTATTAAAGTGATCCAAAGTATATTTCAAGGACTATTAGTGTATATGCTGAAATTTGAGGGACCATAAATGTGCATTCTGAAAAGTATCTTCCAAGGACCATTTTGCAATCTTCAAATAAACCAAGGCTGAATTGCAACTTTTGAAACTTGAAGGATCACTTTTGCCAAATGTTGAAACTTGAGGGGCCATTTTTGACATTTCTTCAAACTTGATTATATCTTCCAAAAATCATCCTCGGAGAATAAAATCTTCATAAATGCTCAATTTGATCTTCCGCTCAGCCTTTAAGCTCTCTTAATCTCTCGTGCTCGGATTTACGTCTGATTTGGCTCCTTTTTGTGTTTTTACATATTCATATCTGCACAAGCACAAACTCAAGAAAACCACAAATATTAGCAATAAACGCTCTTTCTTGGTTGTTTTGGGTCTATTTGATAATGAAAAGGTATGTGTTTTAGCACATACCAAAATACCCCAGACGGGACCATTGTCGTGTCCTCACGCAATGCAATCAACTCACGCTTCTAAAACAAGGATTTCAATCTCTTTCTACTAAACCTATGAAGAAGTAGCAAAGATTCCTCAAAAGAGATTAAGAAAGCCTTAATTCTAAAACGCCCGCTTACCTTTCAATTCACATGTAGATATTACGATTATTGCACATTCCGATTATTTGTGACGGTTTGTTGAACTTTCATGTCGATCAATAACTCCAACATTTTTCAAACGACACGTTAGGATCACGGAGTAGAAAACACAACACAGCGTGAAGTGACCATACGGATAGAATACATCGTCCCTGATTTTTCACAAGTCCCAAACTAAGCGTAAAATCGAAATCATTGTTAAATATGACTCTAGATGCTAACACTACCCATGGAAGTTACTTGTGTAATTACCTTTTGCCCCCATTTTCCTATTTTCCTCTAGATTTTTTTATTTTTGTGAGAAATGAATTTCTTCAAATTTCTCGTTTCGATAATTTTAATTCCGATAAAGATATGAAGCTAAGTCGCTAATTAGTTATCCATCTTCTCTCAAGAACCATTGTCCCAAAAATGAGGTCCACATCAAGGAATTTTTATTCATTTACTTTTGATTTTTTCCAACATTTTTCAACATCAATTTTTTTTTTTTTTTTTTTTGCACTTATACTTTTTATTTATATGAGCTATGAACTACGGAGCTTCACGGGGTAATTCCAAGACTATAGGCTTCATGAAATGAGGATCCCGGCTGGCTAGGCTAAGACCTCACTCAATCCCGCCTAAAGATCCAAGGGTCCGATCTCGACACCGCAGCTCACAACTTTACTTATTACTTTTCACTTATCACTTATTGCTTATTTATTTATTACGGATCCTTGATGTGTACCCAATTTTTAAAACAAAGATTCTTTTAAGAAGATAAAGAACTAACTATCGCCAAAAACTCAACATCTCTAATTATTATTAGCAGATATGGGGTGAAACAATTTTGTGGGAACAAAAAGCCATAAGTACCTTCGATGGGCTCTAAAGAGAACCAACTACTCCACGCTTAGCATCTAAACTCATAAGTAACTCTATCATTTCTCGATCTCTCCAAATTTAAAATCCCAAATAATGAGATCCGTGGATGCTTAGCCGATAATTTTTAGATTATCTATGGTTAAGGGAACAAGCTAGGGCTCAACACGCCCGGTCAAGTCGTAATTCTATTCCTACTCTCACCAGCGGAAAGTCACCAAGGTGTCAAAACATATATTAACTTAGCAAATGCTTCGTCTAATGAAATCAAGTTATGCATATTTAAAGTCACTCAGTGGAAACTTGCAAAATATTGGCCTTGTGAGCTAGAATTCGCATTTTATAGCTTCTTGTCTAAGAGACTAGCCAACTTTTCAATCAAAAAGACTTAACAAAAGCTTCAAAATTTTTAAATTTTGCTCATTTTTGCACAATTTTTCATTTTCTAAGGAAAAACGGGTTACGAGAGTACACGACAAAAACAAGCAAGTGCGGTCAAATCAAATCGAAGATTACCCTACCCCAGACTAGAACGAAACATTGTCCTCAATGTTTAAAAGCAAGGGTATCAACGAAAATCTAAAAGCCGTTATTAAGTATGCTCAAAGATAAACGTTAGTCGATAAGATTAAGGATATCGGATTTCCATCAACATCGATCATGAAACTCGAGTGGAGAAAAGACAAACTTCGAGCACGAGAGTCTTCATATCGAACATCCTAAACACAACATCACAAACAACCAAACACGAGAAATCAAGAGGCAACCCTTCGCCACTTATTAGAAAATAGAAAGAAAATAGAGATAAGCATGGGGTGCCTCCCACTAAGCGCTATCGTTTTTGGTTACCGAGTCGCTAGCTTGACTCGATCCCCGAATTCAGTTGTCCTTAGGAAAGTTTGGAGATCCGGGACAACCATAGATGGGATGTCCCCTCCAAAATAATGTTTCACACGATGGCCATTCACTTTGAAATTAGGGCCATCGAGTTGAGAAAGCTCCACCGTTCCATAAGGGAAAACCTGAGCAACGGTGAATGGTCCCACCAACGGTTTTGAGTTTGCCCGAGAATATCTTCAATCGAGAGTTCAAAAGGAGAACTTGATCACCAACGTTGAAAACGCGGTTTTTGATTTTAGAATCATGAATCCTCTTAGTCTTCTCTTTGAAAATCAAAGAATTCTCGTAAGCCTGATCCCTAAGCTCATTTAATTCATTCAATTGAACTTTCCGTTGATCACCCGCGGTCTTAAGATCAAAGTTAGCATGTTTCAAGGCCCAGAATGCCTTATGTTCGAGCTCGATGGGCAAGTGACAAGCTTTTCCATACACCAACTTAAATGGGGTGCACCCGATGGGTGTCTTGTATGCGGTGCGGAAAGCCCATAATGCATCATCTAACTTATCAGCCCATGAAGCTCGATTTTCTCCTACGGTCCTTTCTAAAATTCTTTTCAAACCACGATTGGAGACCTCAACTTGTCCGCTTGTTTGCGGGTGATACGCGGTAGAAAGACGATGGGTAACTCCATATTTAGCCATAACTTTAGCAAATTGTTCATTACAAATATGGGTACCGCGATCATTGATGATAGCACGAGGTGCTCCGAATCGGGAAAACAAATTCTTCAAGAACTTAACAACCACTCGCGTCATTGGTGGGGAGCACCTTCGCTTCAACCCATTTAGACAAGTAGTCAACGGCCACGAGGATATACTTATTACCCTTAGATGATGGAAATGGCCCCATAAAATCGATGCCCCACACGCCAAAAATCTCACAAACTTGAATAGCATTTTGTGGCATTTCATCTTTTGCGAAATTTTCCTTGACGCTTGGCAAGAATCACAAGATTTAACTAAATCATGAGCATATCGATATATGGTAGGCCAATAGAATCCGAATCAAAACCTTCTTAGCGGTGTAGCTTGCACCATGATGGCCACCAATGGGTCCGTTATGGCAAGCATTGAGAATATCAAGAGCCTCTTGCCATGAACACACCGCCGGATTACTTGATCCGCACAAATCTTAAACAAGTAGGGATCGCCCCAGAAATAATGCTTAACATCTTTGAAAAACTTTTTCTTCTGTTGGGACGACATCCCTTTCACGATGAAATTGCTCGCATGGTAATTTGCAAAGTCGGCAAACCATGGGGTGTTTGGGTCTTTCTTAGCAATCATCCCAAGTGTCTCAAGAGGAAATGTTTCCGTAATCTCCTTTTTCTCGAGCACACTTTGATGGGGATTCTCAAGTCTAGAAAGGTGATCGGCAGCAAGGTTCTCCGCCCCTTTTTTGTCAAGAATAGTAACATCAAACTCTTGAAGGAGGAGAACCCACCAAAGTAATCGTGGCTTAGCATCTTGCTTTGCCAAAAGATACTTAAGGGCAGAATGGTCGGTATACACTATGGTCTTCGACAAGACAAGGTAGGGTCGAAATTTCTCAAAAGCATAAACAACGCCAATAATTCCTTTTCAGAGTCGTGTAATTGTGTTGGGCCTCGCATAAATGTCTTACTCGCATAGTGTATGGGTTGAAAATGTTTCGATTTACGCTGCCCCAAGACTGCCCCAATTGCGTAATCACTTGCATCACACATGAGCTCAAAGGGCAAATCCCAATCGGGGGCAACTAAGATCGGTGCTTCAGCTTAATTTCTTTTAAGAATATTAAATGCTTCAACGCATTCAGTGGTGAAGATAAACGGAGCATCCTTTTCAAGGAGATGGGTCAGAGGGCGGGCTATCTTAGAAAATTCTTGGATGAAACGGCGATAGAAACCGGCATGACCCAAAAACTCCGAATACCTTTGACGGTAGTGGGATGAGGGAGTTTAGCTATAACGCCGACTTTAGCTCGGTCGACCTCAATCCCAGATTTTGAAATCTTATGGCCGAGGACAATGCCCTCTCGAACCATGAAGTGGCACTTCTCCCAATTCAAGACCAAGTTGGTGTCTTCACACCGCTTGAGCATGTGGTCTAGATGAGAGAGGCAAGAAGTGAAAGAATCTCCATAAACCGAGAAATCGCCCATAAAAACTTCCATAGACTTCTCGATCATGTCATGAAAAATAGCCATCATGCACCTTTGGAACGCATCGAGCATTGCATAAGCCAAAAGGCATGCGTCGGTAAGCAAACGTTCCATAAGGGCACGTGAAAGTCGTTTTTTCTTGATCATGCGGATCAATCGGAATTTGAAAGTAACCGGAAAAACCATCGAGGAAGCAATAGAACTCATTCCCCGCTAAACGTTCGAGCATTTGATCCATAAAAGGTAGCGGAAATGGTCCTTGCGAGTAGCATCGTTCAATTTTCGATAATCAATACACACCCTCCATCCGGTGATGAGGCGGTGGAAATCAACTCATTATTGTCATTGGCAACGACGGTCATGCCACCTTTCTTAGGAACACAATGGATAGGGCTAACCCATGAGCTATCGGAGATTGGATAAATGATTCCCGGCGTCGAGGAGTTTAAGAACTTCCTTTTTGATAACCTCATGAATTTTTGGGTTAACCCTACGTTGTTGTTGAATCACGGGTTTACAATCATCCTCCATCAGATTTTGTGGGTACGTAAACGAGGATTGATTCCTTTGATATCAGAAATTTGCCAAGCGATTGCATTTTTATGTTTTCGAAGGACATCCAAAAGTGCGGTTTTCTCCTCATCTTTCAAGTTTTTAGCAATGATGACGGAAAACTTGTTTGGTTCTTCAAGAAAAGCGTATTCAAGATGAGGAGGTAAATCCTTGAGCTCGGGCCCGGGAGGATTTTCATTAGACGTTTGTACTTCTTTGATTTCGTTAATCGTGATCTCTTTCGGAGGGAGTGACGGTAATGGATCTTCATTCAACAATTGCTCAAGATAACGGATATCTCCTCCTAATCATAAACACCATCATCAGTTCCCGGTGGAATCGATTCATCATCAACAAGAAACTCATCGATTTCTTCCAAAATGAAATCACCTCCCTCGAACGGAGTGAGAGAGGGGGAAGAATCGGCAATAATAGGCTCAAAAGATGGTTCAATATTTTCAGAATGAATAGTGGGATTACCACTCATAAAATCAAGAAGCTCTTGAGCATACTCCTCCGTAGCAATATCGAGAACGCCGATTCGATTAATAGAAGCATCATCATAATTGGAGGAGTATCTCGAAGGATGGTTAATGTTAAATGAGACGGTTTCCTTATGAGATCGTAAAGTAATTTCTCCTTCATAAACGCCAATCATCGCACGCCCGTCGTAAGAAAGGTCTCCCGAGAATAAGCGGCACTCGAATCAGATCAAAGTCAACGACAACGAAGTCGGCGGAAAATGTAGTGGTCCTACCTTCACATAGACATCCTCGGCGATTCCTTTCGGAATAGAGGTTGATCGGTCCACGAGTTCAAGAGTCATCTTAGTAGGAGTGAGATCCGGGAGAGAAAGCTTGTTATAAATCGAAAGAGGCATTAAGTTAATACTCGCACCAAGATCGGCCAAGGCGGAGCATTTCACAATTCCCGAAAACTCACAAGGGATAAGAAATTTGCCGGGGTCTCCTAACTTTTCGAGAAGTTTCTTGAGGAGCACCGCCGAGCAATTCTCATTCAACGGTGTTTTTGCAATTTCGGCCAACTTTTCCTTATTACTCACTAAATTTTTGATCATGGCGCAAATTTCGCATGAGGAGTAAAGCATCGGTGAAACTGATGTTAAAATTCAAGGATTGAATGATTTCAACAAATTTCTCCATTTGGTTTTCGTTTTTATCACGAATCCTTTGATCTTGAAGTCTAGACGGATAAGGAAGTGAGGGTTTGAGAGTAGTCTTCGAAACATCGGGTTCCGGAATCGGAGTCTGAATGACCGAGGTGGGACGGTGCAGGTTGCACATTTTCTTCAATAACCACGGGTTCTCGCTCCTCCTCCCTCACCAGCGGAGTA
Source organism: Chrysanthemum makinoi (assembly GCA_910596185.1). Taxonomy (NCBI): domain Eukaryota; kingdom Viridiplantae; phylum Streptophyta; class Magnoliopsida; order Asterales; family Asteraceae; genus Chrysanthemum; species Chrysanthemum makinoi. The sequence continues at coordinate 235,814,818 of OU343224.1, read as the reverse complement.
GGAAACGATGGTTCATCATAAGCCTTACCACTCCGTGTGGTTATAGCTTTTAACTCACCCTTCGGGTTGGGAATGGTATCACTTGGAAGAGATCCCGAACTTGAGGGTTGACTGACCTTACACAAAACAAAGATTCAACATGTTTTCGAAGTTTATTCTGCTAAGCATCCAATTTGTTGTTCTGAAGTCGAATCTCATTCCTAAACTCATTGCTTTGTCTAGTCAACGAAGATTGAAACTCATTTCTCAAACTTGAAATCTGAGTTTGCATGGTTTGGATGGTAGCATTATTGTGTTGAACGTAATTTGTGAATTCATTTGAAGGCAAAGGTGGAGCTTGATAGCTTGAATTTGGATATCCTTGATTGTAATTGACTCCTTGATTCGGGTATTGATTTGGTGGGGTTTTGAATTGGTTTTGAACATTTGGTCCACGAACTTGATTCTGATTAAAACGATTCTGATTGTTCGATTGAGAAAATCCCGGAGGTCCAATTTGATTACTAACACGAGGGTTTGGTTCAACCTGAGAACGGTATTGGTTACCTCCGTTACGCATTAGCTTCGAAAGGATTTCCATCGGTGGCGGTACAATTGTAGTAGGCGTGCGGGCCACCACAAGTAGTACAAGTCGATTCCACCGCTTTGACTTGAGCGGTGGAGAAGAATTAATCTTAGCGGTCTTAATCTTAACCAAAGCCTGAATCATGTCCGTAAGCTTATCAATCTTAGCATCGGTGCTAGACGTATTTTCGTAAGACGAGGACGATGGTGTAACACCCACTCGGCAGAACCGATTTGCTACGTGAGGTACTAACTTTAGATTTGTTCTCAATAATCAACAAGGCATCTCTCGTTGATCGGGTCAACAAATTACCACCCGCGGCAGCATTGAGAGAGTCTTGATCAGTCTCATTCAAACCGTTATAAAACGTATCAAGTTGGTGTAATTCCGTAAAACCATGATGGGGACATTGCCTAAGCAAATCTTTGAATCGGTCCCATGCCTCACTAAATGATTCATCAAATCTTTGTGTGAATTTTGTTATTTCATTTTTAGGGCTTGTTGTTTTAGACGGTGGGAAGAATTCGTTCACGAATTTTGATACTAAATTCTCCCATGTGGTTATCGATCGAGGGGTAGTTTTTCGAGCCAAATCCGGGCGGCCCCCTCAAGTGAAAATGGGAAGAGTAGAAGCTTGATAGCCTCTTCCGAACGCTACGGTACTTGATCGTAGACGTGAGCTTGTTGAATCGTCGGATATGAGAGTGAGGATCGCCTCTCAAATCCGTAACATTGGCTTGACGAAACCAAATTTATCAATCCGTGTTTAAGCTCAAAGTTATCGCAACGCATTGCCGGACGACGATGGCTTCTACATAACCCTCGGTGGGTGCTTGGAGTTGCTCTAGCATGGATCGGTTGTCCTCCGCCATTTCGATGATGGGCGGGGTTTGATTAGTTCGAATCTCGGTTCGACTAATGGAGCACGCCTATTTCGCCTCGGAATTGTAGCGTTTCAAGTATCGGTTCAGTTATTAGAACGAGTACGCATGCACTTTCAAAAACCAGGGCAATTAAAACGAACGGTATTCGAAAACACAATGAACTTAACCAATAATCCCAAGTGAATAAATCACCTCTATAAGACAAACGCACAAGCTAGCGGAGAAGCTTTTTAGGTCACAAGCTTATTAAAACCCGCTTCTTTACAACCGCAATTTAATGTCGCCGCCCTTATACCCACCACACAGTTTGTTTATCCGATAAAGATAAATAAATTCACAAGCGACACAAAGGCAAGTTTTTGATCTTTAGTTCGAGAACTTATTAATGATAACACCTCCGTTGAGAATGTTATATAATTGGTGTCTTCTATTTATTAGCAAAACACAAGAGAAAATCTTTTTGTATTTTTAATATGATATATATATATATACAAAAGAAAAAGGAAAATATTTTTTACTTTTTTATTTTATAGAAAAATAGTAACTTCACGAATGAAGGATCTCGAGTCACTAATCGTCAAACCTCTAACGATATTGTCGTGACACAACCTCCCCGCAAAGGGCCAAAATTTGATTCACACACAATGCCAAACCGTCAAGTTATCTCACACAAGCTAGCCACTTGTGAATGACTAACCGTAAGAAACTTAAAACAGCTCGCATTAATCGATCTGATAATGAAGGCTTAAGGGTATGTGTGTATGGATAAAACCTCAATATCGATATCAAAAATAATCACGAAGATAGATTCAAAATTCCTTTAGGAAAAAGAATAATAAATCAAATCCCGTGTGTGATCGTTGATACGGATTAGTCAACCCGAATCGCTTTCCCAACGAGGCTGAATTGCCAACGCCGTTATTGGTTTGGAATTTAATGCTCGATGTTTTGATTTGTGATTTTGATTTTATTAAACTACGGGAATAGGGAAAGTAATTAAGGGAATCTATTTTACGGGAAATCCTAATGCAAATTTAACTAAAACGTAATTAATAAAACGTAAATAAAAGGCAACTACGTCTAAATTATATCCTAAAAATGCCTAAAATTACTTTTACTCTAGAAATGCAAGTTGAAAACTAATTTAGATTTAAAACTATTTTTTAGGATTTTTCTGGGTTTTAGTAAAATTAAAAACTAATTTTTAACTTTTAAATCTAAATTAAAATACTAAAAATTATGAAAATTAAGGAGAAAAATATGAAACTATTTTTATAAAATCTAAAATAACATAAGAGAATTTTCAAAACTATTTTTTATTTTTCTGATTATTTTTCTATTTTCTACTAATTTAAAACTATTTAAATCTAATTTAATTTGTGAAAAATACCAAATAAAAGGGAAAAATATGGAAAAATATTTTTATGCTTTTTATATTTTTCTTAAACTGGGAAAATTGAAAAATTATTTTTGGAACTTTTTCTTAATTATTTGCAATAAAAGCTATTTAAAAGTGACTAAAAACTATTTAAATAAGAAAAATACAAACAGTGATGAAAATTAATGAAAAATTCAGGAAAATTCTAAAATCTTATTCTAAATCTATGAAAATAAGAAATCAGAGCTTATGTGTAAGATGTAGGAGCTGCAGTACAAAACTGATAATGAATAAGCTAAGGAAATAAGCTAGTAAGAGAATAAAGCTACCAAACTTCTACGTAAGCTATATTATGTTAAAATAAACTAATATACAACTGATTACACTAATCCTAACAAGCCACAAGCTCATAACAACATGAATTAAACAAACCTTGAGCTACCTATCTATAAAACAGCTACTAAGGACCTAGGTGTGAGCTTAACAACAGGCTTATTCAATAAGCTAAACTAATAAACAAAAGTGCAGTCCTCAAGACCACCAACCAAAGAGTGAGTATGCCAAGTTTCAGGCACTACTAAGCTAAAATGAAGCTTTAACTTCGAGCTTTTGAGACCCTAGCACAACTCAAGATGTTATATAGCCGAGTGTGCACGGTGACAAAACAAAAAGCCTTGTTGAGAGCTTATTAATGCTTAAAGAGATTTTTGTTTTGACAAAAAACATTTCAAATCTAACTGACCAATTGAACTTATGATTCCAAAATTCCAATAATAACTCTAACTCAAAAATGAATCAATGATTCATCCACAAAGTTTATGAAACTTGATTCTACACTTTGACTTTTGATGACAGATTTTATTATTTGACTAAACTGAGATTTGATTCAAAATGGTTAACCTGGTTATGATGTAATATGATGAAATGAAAATAATGCAAGCTAGTTTATCAAATTCTACACCCATATCCAGAATCTCAACAACTGATTCCAACAGATTTAAGATCAAGAGCATTTCTTTTATGATTTTGACTTTTGTGAAAAATCGATACAAACTTTGATTGAAATGACTCTACTAATACTACTAGATACTAATACTTGCAACAGAATCTAATACCAAGATAGCCTTAAACACAGATCTATCCACTGATCCAAACTGTCCTTTAACTACTCTAATAAGCAATCTAAACAGCCTAATCCTATCCTACTTATGCAAAGGATTATAACAGCTAAATGACTAAGATCAGACAGCATCAAATAACATTAAATCAAGCATTATTCAGCAAGCCACATGATCATTCACCAAAAACAGTTTTGAAACTAAAGATCATCAAAACTTACTTTAAGGTCCACTAATAAATTTGAGCATTATAACAAGAATAAACCAGTGTAAAACACCAAACAAAATCCCAATCCAACAACTAGATCAACCCATATCCATCTCTAAACCAAGAACAATCACCAGTTTGACTTTCGTTGACCAAGAAGCTTTTGTTGTGTATTGATTGTAATGAAACAGTGTAGGCACAATATAAGCTCACTAAAGTTATATCAAGCTTAAATGAGCTTATTCCATTATTCAAAACAGCTTATTGAGTACTTAAAATCATAAATGCAAGATTAAATTTAAAACTTGAAATTTGATTAAAACTGAAAGAGGATTACAATGGACTGAGATTACAAAAAAGCTTTAAGAAAACATTAATAAACTCTTTGAAAGGTTGAAATACAAGAAACAATAGGCTAATTTGAAACTAAGGAAATGCACGAATACAATGTGAGCTCAAGGGGTCCTTATATAGCCGGAATTCAGATCTTGGGATTCCTCTTGAAAGAGCCTAGAAGGCTTATCCACAGCCACAAATCAACCTCTGAGTCTCAATCACCAATCAAAATGCTCCAATTCACCAATTGAGGTGTTTCGTCCAATGAGAGAGCTCCAAATGGCCACACTGGCAGTTTGGTGACACCCATGTGTCAGACGTGTCAGATAAGCCTTATAGAAGGTGAATAGATTCTAGTACGAGGTGGGGATTGGGGTAATTTGTGGTTTGGGTAAATGAAGGAAACGGGGTAAAAGGGCGCGTTTGGATTTGTTTATTATTATTCAAGTGATATTGACCGGGTATTGGGTGGGTTTGACCAGGGTTTGGTTCGGGTTAAGTGGGTATTCGGGTTGGATATATTGGACGGGTATAGGATTAGATTTAGTGGACCGGGTATTGGGTTTAGATTTGGGCCGAAGGTTTTGTATTTGGACTTAGGATTATTAAAGTGATCCAAAGTATATTTCAAGGACTATTAGTGTATATCTTTGAAATTTGAGGGACCATAAATGTGCATTCTGAAAGTATCTTCCAAGGACCATTTTTGCCAATCTTTAAATAAACCAAGGCTGAATTGCAACTTTTGAAACTTGAAGGATCACTTTTGCCAAATGTTGAAACTTGAGGGGCCATTTTCGCCAATTCTTCAAACTTGGTTATTTCTTCCAAAAATCATCCTCGGAGAATAAAATCTTCATAAATGCTCAATTTTGATCTTCCAGCTCAGCTTAAGCTCTCTTAATCTCTCGTGCTTGGATTTACGTCTGATTTGGTTCCTTTTGTGTGTTTTACATATCGTACTGCACAGCACAAGCTCAAGAAAACAACATATATTAGCAATAAACGGCTCTTTCTTGGTTGTTTTGGGTCAGTTTTGATAATGAAAAGGTATGTGTTTTAGCACATACCAATAATATTTTTACAATTTATGTTTTTCACATAGTAAAGTGCATATGTGTTTTCTAGATAATATACACACGTATAAACACATACTGCTTTTAAAACATACATGTTTTGAACATACTTGTTTTAAAACATACATGTTTTGAACATACATGTTTAAAAACATCATGTTCTCAAACATATATGGTTTATACGTAACGCACATATATGTTTTTATACGAAAACATATATATTTTAAACGTAAACATCTATGTTTTATACATAAACATCTATGTTTTATGTTCTATGATTTTAAACGTAAACATATATGGTTTTAAAAATGAGGTGTATGCACTTGAATATGAAACACTGATCACGGCAAAAATCATAGAATTTTTAAAGCATTTACCATACAGGGCTTTAAAATGAATTATCAACATCAAGTTAATTGTACATATCTATAAATCTTTGAAGCATGTGACTACAAATGCACATACACTAGTAGAGGGACCAAAATGTGCATGTCAGGTTGGTTTAGTTTGGAGTTTTTATGTACTCTCTCATGTTTATAAATGCATATTTTTGTTTTTCCTAGGAGAACTTACTTGTACTTTTGAACGTAGGAATGCATTGTGATGCTCCAGCTCGACTTCCTGTTATAACCAATGAAAAAACGATATCACATATGAAATGCAACGTTCAAGAAATGAAAATGGTGAACACTTAGGATCATGTAGTATTACCCTTTTCTGCAAATTTTCGGTTTCGCCAGTATCATGTCATTCTTTTGAGAGTTAAATTAACAAAACATGTAAAAATAATGGTGTTAAAAATATGAAAGAATGCATACACAGTGAATAATACCTTCTTGGACCTGATCTGAGATCCCTCTTCAAGCCCCGGTCTCCAAGCTTCGTTCCTTCACGTTCAAACAACCCAAGTTCTCACCCATAAGATGGCTTCAATAAACCACAAAACAATGTTAACAACATAAATATTACCAGGCTATATCGTACTATTAATAAAAAATCATCAAAACAATAAAAACTAAACAACAAAATAACTATAGATAACTATAGGTACCATAAAAGATTTGGTCAAGCGTCTAACGGTTTGAATCTCTAACGACATGTATGTGACCACGAGATTTCTTAGCACACTTGATCTGTAACATAATTAAAAAAAGTAGAAGTTAACATCAATTATTGGGGGCACGTTGTGCTATTGGAGATATGAGCATAAAATCCAATACAAAGCCATCAGATATTTACTTTTTGATCTAGTAACTAATATAAACAAATTATCAAATCGTAAAAAAGAACTAGATCTGGTAACTAATATACATGATTCATAAGAGACACCCAAAATAAACAAATTAACTTTTTCGCATAATAATTAAATTTGCTTTTTTATCAAAGGATATCGAATTAAAAGAACAAGAATTAATGTAACTTACATGATTCGTAGATGATAAATTTCTTCAAATCCGTTTATGTTCGTTTATGTTCCGGCGACATGATGATCATCTTCGTCATCTTTTTCTGACAACATGATGATACAAGAGATCGACACCATTAAAATTTATCATATTCGATTACATAGGTTGGAGAAGACGGGGTGGGCATTGGTGGCTAGGGTTCTTGAGAGGAAGCAGTTGAGAGAGAGATTGTTGTGAAAAAATAAATACAGGTTTTTGTATGTGATCCTATTTTGATGGGATAATTAAATTCCCACTTTGCCCCTGATTTAAACATTTCCTAAATTATTTTACACATATATTCAATAATGCCATTTTGCATTGATATCATGTACATTATGCATTATTAGAAGTAAAAAGATAGTTCTCGCACTTAACAAGGTTCCTAAAATAAAGATACACTATATATATATATATGTATATGTACATATATATATATGTACATATATATATATATATATATACATATATATATACATATCATATATATATACATATATATATACATATATATATACATATATAGGCTCCGGTTCCATTGAGAAGGTTTTTATTTGGAGAAGATTGAGAAATCTTCGTTTGAGCAAATTGATTCATGTTTTTGATTTGATTCACAAGTAAACACCATTTTATGGTGAATCGAATCTATAAATCACAAATTTGATTCACAAATCATTGTTAAAATCGAGTTATATTGATGATTCATTAAATTTGTACAGATGGTTCAGTATTCTACATATATCGCAAAATCGAGAGATTTTTAACATTGATTTAATTTTTTTTTACACATTTTGAATTTTAATCACATTAAAATAAGTTTTACGCTTGAAAAACGTGAATCAAAGTTGAAAAACTATCGTTTTTGAAAACCTTCTCAATCTTCTCAAAATAAAAACCTTCTCAATCGATCCGGATTCTATATATATATATATATATATATACATATATATATATATACATATATATATACATATATATATATATATATATATATATATATATATATATATATATATATATATATGTATATATATGTATGTATATATATGTATATATATGTATATATAAATATAAATATATATATATATATATATATATATATATATATATATATATATATATTTATATATACATATATAGAACCGGATCAATTGAGAAGGTTTTTATTTTGAGAAGATTGAGAAGGTTTTTCAAAACGATAGATTTTTAACTTTGATTCATGTTTTTCCAGCGTAAAACTCATTTTAATGTGATTAAAATTCAAAATGTGTAAAAAAAATTGAATCAATGTTAAAATTCTCTCGATTTTGCGATATATAGAATAATCTAATCTCTGTACAAATTTAATGAATCATCATCATAACTCGATTTTAACAATGATTTGTGAATCAAAATTGTGATTTATAGATTCGATTCACCATAAAATGATGTTTACTTGTGAATCAAATTAAAAATATGAATCAATTTGCTCAAACGAAGATTTCTCAATCTTCTCAAAATAAAAACCTTCTCAATGGAACCGGAGCCTACATATATATACATATATATATATATATATATATATATATAGGGAAGGGATCAGTGCGATTGGCTTTTAAGTAGGGATGGTGCGGATAATATCACGTAGTTTTTTTTTAAATTCAAGAAAATCAAAAAATTAAAAAATAAAGAGGATGATAAATTATTAAGAATCAAAAAAAAATTTCAAAAACAAATCGTTTTCATGATTAAAGGTATTGTGATATTAAGGTCGATTTTGACTTTTTACAAAGTCAAGATCTTAAGAGGTAATAATATTGAATCTTTGAATCATGACTATTAAAAATTATTCCGATAAAAAAAGTAGAATAAGTTGTATATTAGATGAATACATAATCTGCGTTTGGTAAGCCCTGTCGATCAGTCGGTTGGAATTAGCAGCAACATTGGGAGTCGACTGCCGTACCAACGATATGGGGTGTTCCCGAGATTCATGTATTCAGGTAATATAAAACTTACTCTATTGAAATTTATCAGACTAAATTTTTAATAATAATTATGAATAAGATTTCGAGACTATTACTAAATCAAAAGAGTAATACTTCTGATATTGATGATGGGCAGGATCTATCTAATTCTATAGAAGTATCAATAGCTAATATAGAAACTAGTTTACATAATTGGAATATGCCTAGAGTAGAGGTTAAAACTTTATATAAACAAGGTTCTTTTGACTGGTTTCAAAGTTATTCTATTAAAACTACAGAGAAAACTATACCTTTATTAAAAAATCAACAAGAAATAAAATTATTTTCTTCAAAAGCTATACATGAACATAGAAAAAATTATAAATTTTTACATATAGGAATGGTTCAAGTAGCTATAAAACCTATGACAAGATTAGGAATTAATGCTCCTATATGTGTTGTTTTAAGAGATGCCAGATTAACAAATTTTCATCAATCCTTATTAGCTTTAGGAGAATCTAATATATGTAATGGTCCAATATATTTTCAAGCTTATCCTGATTATACAGTATCTTTATTTGATAAAAATATATTAGATGTATTAACTTTAAACTTACGATTAAAAGAAATTGAAATAAAAGAGGGATCTGATTCATTAGTTTTAATATATAGAGTATATTATAAAACTATGACCACTACTATAGAACCAAAATATAAAAAAGAAAAGTCAATTAATGAAACTTTACTTATAGAATCTAATTTTCAAAATTCTAATATAACCGTTCCTAAAAGGATTAAATGGGATGAAATTATTAGAAATCAAACATGGAATTTTAAAGAAATTATAGAACCTAAGCCTTTAGAAATCAATAGCCAAATAAATAATATTATAGATCATTCTAATGGAAATATAGATATAACTTTTGGCTCAGCCAGACATTCAATGTATATTCCATCTACATCAAATAGTAATATAAATTTAAGAAGAACTCAGTCTATGAAACTTAAAGGAGTAAATTTTGATACATCTATTCCAACATCTTTATATGAAGATGACAATATAGGTGATGATTTTAGCGATCAACAATCTAGATCTGAAGTAAAATATTATAGAGAAAATTATGAGTGATACTTCGATACAAGCAAAGATTGCTAGAAATCAAAACAATATTAATCATTTAAAAAGTTTATATAAACAAGAAAAATCTTTAAGATTAGAAATAAATTATGTTAAAGACATGATTAAAAAAGGAGCAAAATATGTAAATTTAAGAGTACATCGAGGTTATCAAGTATATGATATTGAATGGAGTTTAAAAAATTTACTAGTAGATTTAAAAGTCAATCAAGATATGATAAAATTGGTAAGATCACAATTAGTTATTTCTTAAAAATGAGTTTATATCAATATGAACTTAAAAAACAAATAATATATTATAAAGAATCCATTTTAAGAAATAATAAATCAATAAAAATATTTAAAGAAGAATTATTCACAGGAGAATATGTTATTAGTAAAAGGGCACATAAAGATATGATATTAAATTTAGTTTTACAAAATCTTCGTTTAAAAGAAAAATTAGAACAATTAAAAAGACTAATTCATTAAAATAGAAGAAATAAATAATATTCCTTTTAAAATGGAAATAAAATTTCTAAAAAATGAAATGTTTAATAATTATAATTGTGAAAAATTAATATGGTATTATCAAAAATTTAACGAAAGAAAAAGAATGTTACATAATTTAGAATGGCAATCATATATTATTGATAATGAAGTAAACATTCTTTTTTTCACATGGTTTCAGTTATACAGTATAGAACAAAAAATAGATTTCCCTTTTATAGAAAAAATAGAGGTAACTACAGATGATATTAATAAGGTATATTATGATCCAAAATCAAATAATCCCATAGTATGTCAACATCCTCCATGTAAAGACATTATAATTAAAAAGATAATGAAGAATATATAGGACAACCTTTAGCCAAACATAATAATGACGATAAAAAATCGTTATCAACAATAATATATCAAAATAATCATACGAATGAAATGCTAAATACTATAGGACAACAATTAGATAGAATGGAAAATAAAAAAGAAGCTAGTACGTCACAAACCAAAGAAATGATTATAAAATAGAAGAAAATCCTTTATTTGTACCATATAGTATGGACACACCAATTAATTTAGGAAAGCAAGATTCTATATTAAGAGAAATTGAAACCAAATTGTCTAAATTAAATATATCCAATGAAAAAATAAATGTTATAAATAAAAATGATTCGAAGATAATATATCGAATTAGAAGAGCAATTTGATCTAAAAATAAATAAAATAAAATATAATAAATATACACCAAATCCAGAAACAAGAAACTATTATCCTAGACCTACACCGCCAGATTTACAATATGAAGAACAACATACTTTAGTACAATCTAGATATGTTGGTAGTTGTATATATGAATGGAATATAGACGGTTGTTCAGAATATCAAATTATAAATTTGTTACAAGAAATGACTATGGCCTCTAATGCTTATAAGTCACATAATAAAGATAATGCACAACGAGTTTTTAACGCATTAATTAGTGGATTTACTGGAAGTTTAAAAGGTTGGTGGGATATGTATGTTTCACAAGAAGAAAGGGAATCGATACGTTCTGCTAAAAAGATTATTATTAAAGAAGAAAATGGTCAACAAATACCAACTGAAATGAATGACTCGGTTAATACTTTAATTTTTGCTATACTTAAGAACTTTGTAGGAAATCCTGCAGCTTATCAAGATAGGAGTGCTGCTATTTTATTAAATTTAAATTGTAGAAAACTACAAGATTTTAGATGGTATAAGGATGTATTTTTATCAAAAGTAATGCTTAGGTCTGATTGTAAAGAAGCATATTGGAAAGAAAGATTTATTGCAGGTTTACCTAAGTTGTTTGCAGAAAAAATAAGAAACAAATTAAACATTGAATTTAATAATTCTATACCATACAAAGAACAAACTTATTGAGAAATTATAAATTATGTTAATCAAGAAGGTCTAGCTATATGTTCAGATTTGAAATTAAAAGCTAAAATTAAAAAAGAAGGCATTAATAATAAGAATGAATTAGGAAACTTTTGTGAACAATATGGATATGAACCTTTAAAATTGCCATCATCCAATAATAAAAAATATAGGAAAGAAAAACGATATAAAAAATTTAGAAAACCTAAAAGAAATTATATACAAGATAATAAAAATGAAAAGCACAACAAATAAAAATACAAGAGAAAAAGGTATAACTATAATAAAGATACAATTATATGCTATAAATGTGGAAAGCCTGGTCATACGTCTAGAAATTGTTATACTAAAAAGAAAATAAATGAATTAAATATACCAGATGAGTATAAAGAACAAGTTCTTAAAATATTGATAAATGAAGAAACTAGTGAATCTGATATATCTGATTATGAAGAAAACGATTTAAATATAGTAGAAAATGAATCAAGCAATAGTGATGAATCAGAAGAATGTGAATGTTTAGGTAATTGTGTTTGTGAATATAAAATAAATGCTATAACTAATGATAGTGAAGAAATTAAAATATTAATAGAATTAATGGAAAAAATAGAAGATAAAGAAATAAAAAGAATATATCTAGATAAACTAAAAGAAAAAATAAAAGAAAATAATACTATAGAAGAAACACAAGATTATAATTTAATGGAAATATTCAAAAGATTTAATGAAAAGGCCAAACCTATAACAATTCCAGAACTTCAAGAAGAAATAAAAAATGTTAAAGCAGAAATAGTCACTATAAAACAAAAAATAAATATATTAGAAAAAAGTAAAGATACTAATAATAATAGAGATACAGGAACATCTAGCAATATGGCTATTAATAATATACAAAGTATTAGCACTCAAAGGTGGTACATTAAAATAAATATTGTAATAAATAATGATTATAGATTATCATTAATAGCTTTAATAGATTCTAGAGCATATTTAAATTGTATACAAGAAGGATTAGTTCCAGTTAAATACTATGAAAAATCATCTCAAAGACTTTCTGGAGTCACTGGAGATAAATTAAAAATAGAATATAAATTATCAAATGTTCATATTTGTAATGATAATTATTGTTATAAAACAAATTTAATACTAGTTAAAAATATGGGTTCTCAATTAATTTTAAGACAACCATTTATAACACAATTATACCCGTTTAAAGTAAATGAAAAAGGATTAACTACAAAAATTTTAGGAAAAAAGATATTATTTCCCTTTGCTATACCAATGATAACTAAAGAAATAAACATTATTGATAATAAAAAGAAACATATAGAATATTTGGTAAATGAAATAAATGATAAAAGAATAGAAAATCAATTACAAGATAATATTATAAAAAATAAAATAAAACAATTGGAAGACAAATTTAAAAATAATGTATGTGCAACTATTCCAAATGCTTTTTGGACTAGAAAACAAGATATTGTTAGTTTACCTTATATAAAAGAATTTGATGAAAAAGATATTCCTACTAAATCTAAATCTATACATATGTCTCAAGAACTAGTTCAATATTGTAGAAAAGAAATACAAGATTTATTAGATAAAAATCTTATAAGAGCTTCAAAGTCTCCTTGGTCTTGTTCAGCCTTTTATGTAATGAATAGCTACTGAAATAGAAAGAGGAGCACCAAGATTAGTTATAAATTATAAACCATTAAATAAAGTACTAAAATTGATTAGATACCCTATTCCAAATAAAAGAGATTTATTAAAAAGATTATATGATTCAAAAATATTTTCTAAATTTGATATGAAATCAGGATTTTGGCAAATTCAAATAAATGAGAAAGATAGATATAAAACAGGATTTAATGTTCCTTTTGGTCATTACGAATGGAATGTTATGCCTTTTGGTTTAAAAAATGCTCCTTCAGAATTCCAAAATATAATGAATGATATAATTATTCATATAAGTAGTTTTGCTATAGTATATATTGATGATATTCTAATATTTTCAAAAAATATAGACCAGCATTTTAAACATTTAAATATATTTTATGACCTTGTATACAAAAATGGTTTAGCGGTTTCTCCTACCAAAATAACTTTATTTCAAACTGAGATAAGATTTTTAGGTCATAATATAATTCAAGGAACTATTAAACCCATAGAAAGAAGTTTACAATTTTCAAATAAATTTCCAGACGAAATAAAAGATAAAAAACAATTACAAAGGTTTTTAGGATGTTTAAATTATATTCATGATTTCTTCAAAGATTTAGGAAGTATATGTAAACCATTATATGAAAGACTTAAGAAAAATCCTAACCTTGGTCGAAAAACATACCCAAGTAATTAAACACATAAAAAATAAAATAAAAGAATTACCTTGCCTAACTATACCTAATCCAGAAGCAAGTCTTATAGTAGAAACAGATGCAAGTGATATCGGATATGGGGGTATTCTAAAACAAAAATTAAAAGACAATAATAAAGAACAATTAGTAAGATTTTTCTCGGGATCTTGGAATGATACTCAAAAGAATTATTCTATAGTTAAAAAAGAAGTATTAAGTATAGTTTTAAATATTCAAAAATTTGAAGATGATTTATATATGAAACCTTTTTTATTAAGAGTTGATTGTTCTTCAGCAAAATATATCTTAGAAAAAGATGTTAAAAATCTAATTTCAAAACAAATTTTTGCCAGATGGCAAGCTATCCTTAGTAATTTTGATTTTCAAATTGAGGTTATAAAAGGAGAAGCCAATTCTCTCCCAGACTTCTTATCGAGAGAATTTTTACAGGGATGAATTCAAATGACAGGAAACCTCTTGTTCCTATACCAAAGCCCCGATTATCATCTCCATCAACATCTCCAAGTGTTATATCCCAGAATAAGTTCACACCATTATCCCCATTTTCTCCAAGAAGATCCTTATCCCCATTCTCATCAAATCAATTATCTCCAAGATTACCCTATTCTGCTTTGGCATACATGCCAAATATATCTTCAAGTCAAAATTCTTATACATCAGTTGCCTCATCCTCCAATATGCCTAGAAACCCTAATAAACCAGAACCCAAAGTTAATCCAAATCGTCAAGTCGTAAAAATTCTTGAACCAGTAGAAGAAGAAAAGTTAAATCAAAGTTTTGGTTCTCTTATCAAATATATTTTTCCAGAAAATACTCATTTTTATAATGTTGATTTTCAAACAAGAGAATATTACGAAGCTATTTTGTTAGAAAGTAATTCTATAGAGTTATTCCATACTCAAGATATCCGAGTTCAAGGCCTTATCAGCAGTACTAAAGTCAAAATTCTCAAAGTTTTATCTTTAGAAGACTGGGGAAATAAACCCTATATCAACAAAGTTTTAATCCGTTTTCCAGAATATCCAGCATATAATTACTATGATTATCAAGAAGCTTGGTCTAAAGCGTTTTTTCAGAGAAATCATAGTCATACATGGTTTTTCCGGTTTAATGAATTTTTCCCAAATAAATATCCAAGATGGTTCGTTAAATGGTTCAGATACATGGGTGGAATTCCGGAAATTTTCCCTCTAAGAATTTTACAAGGATATCAAAAATATAAATCAGTTTTTTCTCAAGAAAGTATCCCTCCGTTTGAATATACTTTATAGTTTATGATTATATTTAGACTCCCATGGATCATGTCATGGAATTATAAAAAACAAGATGCAGAAGGGGTTTCTCCTCCTCTTTTAGTAAGGGAGTTCAGCGCTAGATGGTGGAGTGCAGGAAGATCAAGCAGATGAAAAGGCAGTCACAAATTATTATAACAATCTGGTCAGTTCACCTAGCTCAAGTCCTTCTATCCCTAACAAGTCCTATACAGATGAAGATGCAATCAAAAGAATTCAAGAATGTAAATCAAAAGAAGAAATCCAAAAGATTCTAGATGAAGTTCAGTAATCCCTACTCCAAGTGAATAGTTATATCAAGATTCTCAAGATCCTTATGAAGACGATGACTTTGAATTTCTAAGTTAAATTATTATATTCAAGTTTTAAATTTTATCAAAATGTAACATAAACGTGTCAAGTCTTTATATTTAAGTAAAATATATTAAAGTAAATATCATTATCATCCATTATCACATATAAAAAGAATGGCCGACAAACTTTTATAATTGAAGATAATACAGCCTCTTTTGAAGACTTTTCGGATACCAACAAGGGACTTTATAAAAGGTAATTGAAGATAATGCAGCCCCTTTGGAAGACTTTCAGATACCAACAAGAAACTTTATAAAAAGAATTGAAAGTATTCCATGATTGAAGATATTACCGGCATTTGTAAGTCATCAGCTATAATAGAGAAAGTAACCGGTACTTAGCAGTCATCACGAAGAATGTTACTGAGAAGTTCAAGTATAAAAGAAGAAGACTCTCATAGTTACTCGGAGGCTTCATTTTATGAAGAAAAAAGAATCAATAATATTATCCACCACTCAATGTTCAAAAACCTTAGATTTTAAAATTTGTATATCTCCAAGTTCTTCTATATGTCAGAATATCTCTTCTGTAAACTCTGAATCTCCTTGTAATAATTCAGAAACAAATAATAAAGGTATCATTTTATAATTCTTTGTTATGTTTAAATTAGTTGAGAAAATTTTTATTATAGGTAAAATATTATTTCTTAATATTATAAATTTATCAATTGATATTGAAAAATTATTAATTATAAGTGAAATATTCTTTCTTAATATTATAATTTTTATATTACATTACTTAGACATAATTTATTATTATATCAGATGTTTAATCAATAAAGTTTATACATTAATTATAGAATTATCATCATAAATTGAAATAAATAAAACGATCCAACAAATTGGCTCTCTTAATATCACGTAAAGTTTTTTTTTAAATACAAATTGTTAATATCACACTAACTTTTCTTTGATATCACATTACTTTTTTGTTTTTTTACTAATATTATTAATATCACCGTTCCTTTTTTAATAAAAAAATGTTAATATCACGGTTTCTTTTTACTATCACAGGAACTTTTTTTCTTTTTTTAATATAATTGTTAATATCACCGTAACTATCATATATATATATTTTTTAATAAAATTGTTAATATCATAGTAACTATCATATGTTTCTTAATATCAAGGTTCATTTTTACATGTAAAAAACTTAATATCACAGTTGGTTTTATAATATCATCATTTTATAACATCACAGTTTCATAATATCACACTAGAACTCATAATATAGTTAATATCACGGTAGGACTCATAATCAAGAAAACAAAAAGTGGTCCGAAAAATTTGAAAAATAAAAAATGAAAGAAGATAAATAGTAAGGATCGCCTCAAAAGGAAAAAAATTAAAAAATCGTTTACATGATCAATTGGTAACTGTTATCAGCATTAAATCTTGACTTTTTTTTACAAAAAGTCAAGATCAGATCTGGAATGGGCGGTCCAGATCTGTCCGTACGTCCGCACTAAAAATAAAAATCTGCACATGTGTGTGTGTGTGTGTGTGTGTGTATAATGGATTGGCTATTTGAATTGTTCGATGGTAAATCAATAGAGGAAAAAGAAAAAGACAAAAAAAGAGATAAATTGACAATAAATGAACAAATTGTAGGAGTTAATTTATTTTTATTTTTTATTTTTAAAATTATTTTTATTATAATTATTATTATTATTATTATTATTATTATTATTATTATTATTATTATTATTATTTTTAATTTTTTTTTTATAACAACACTTTTATTAAAAACTCATAGGATTACAAAACATTAGTGGGAAGCCTCGAAACCAACTGGGCCCCCACACCTCTAGCAATGGCAAAACCAATCCTATTAAAAATATGAACTGCATGGCCCAATGTCCCGAGTCATAGAGAATCGTCGAATACACTTAAGTAAGGTAACCGCATCTTTCTCAAGTTCTCCAAAAAGAAAATAGAAAAGGGGAGAAACCCATATCCAATATCCGCACATTTCGCATCGCATTCTTGACACGCTTTACGGTAGCGCTAAAGCATCAATGATCGCGACGCCCTGGCATAAAATCGGCCATCATCAGATTGCGTCAAGGGCTTAATGATCCCGTAAGATCAACACACACATCACGCCCACTATCCCACGAGTAAAGTAATATATCAGCTGGTCGCAAGGATCTGTCCCCATCTCCAGAAAGCCCAATATCCACCAAATAATGATAAGTTTTCATACCCCTCAAATTATTATTATTATTATTATTATTATTTTTTGCATTTAAGTGGAAAAAATATTGATAAGTTTTCATACCCCTCAAATTGTACAGGAATGGTTTATTACTCCATATGAGGTAATGAGTGATTTCATTATCTATACACTTTTGAAAATTGTGAATTTATATTAGCACAATAAACAAAACATACAAGCAAAATCCAAAGTCCTGATAGGGACATGCCTACTGGAGACTCAAACAAACCAAAGAAATCACCATACACGTTGAGTTGGATCTGCATCAACTACATATAATTCACCATTCTTCTAGATTAGATATTGCATAGTGTGTGACAAAATCTAACTCTAGGCAACCACGAAGAAACCCCAAACATGACTACATTTCCAAAGATATTTTAACACCTTACATGTGCTTACACCCAGAGCCACAGAGGCGGTGAGGCGGACCTATATGCATTATAGGCGGTGCCCGGGAACCACCTTAGAAACGAAGGTCCTTTATGAGCTATATGTGATTTTTTTCGGGACCTACCTTAGAAAAATCAAAGGAACCACCTTGAAATGAAACTGAGATAGAAGAAGTGAAAAGAAATTATGCATCTGTAAAAAAACGTAAGTGAAGTTGAAGAAGGCTTATGGAAATGGAGAAGGAAAATAGAGATAAAGTTGTGGGGGAAGATGAAGTGATAATTAAAAATAGGGAAAATTCCCTATCTACCCCAGTTGCCCAACAAATTTACCCCAAATCCCTCAAAATTTTTTCACTTCTCTTAATGCCCCATGGGCAACTCTCCCACTTATTTGGGCCCACATTGTACTTACATAGTACAAATGTAAGGCTATGCGCAGTGGCTAAGGTTGAGGTCGGTTGAGGGCATGGGTTGTACTCGGTTATGCCATTGTGGGAAGAAGGTTGATGGTCGGTTGAGGGGAAGGTTGTGCCAAACTCGGTTGAGCTAACAACCGAGTTGTAAAGCCACAAAATCCAAAAAAAATCTTACGGTTTGTAAAAAAAAAAATTGTCAGTCACCACTAAGCAACTCGTCGCCGTCGTCAGGTAGGAGAGAAAAGCTGATGTGGCACCGACGAACTAGGTCGCCATTGTGCATAGCCTAAGAGCTGATATATTGGGCAACTTTGACCCACTTTATTGGGCAACTGACACTTTTTGTCTTTTAGTCAAAAAGTAAAGTTTTTTTTTTTTTTTAAAGGAAAATTCACTGCTCTATTTCACCCTAATTGCCCAACAAATTTACCCCTAAATCCCCCAAAATTTTTCACTTATCTTTTAATGCCCTGGGCAACTCTCCAAATTCAATATTTGGGCAACTCGCTTATATAGGTGACATGTGTCCCATTTTAGTGGGGCCACCTTGTACTTAGATAGTACATAAGTGTAATAGATTCTCTAGTTAACTTTGACTTTCATTATTGTAAGTGATATTTTTGTCTTTTAGTACAAAAGTATGGTCTTTTTTTATATAAAAGTACATATATCTCAAGCAGGCACTTGGTCCCACACTTATGTACTTTTGGGCAACTCATGAGGTATAAAGTACACAATGTATTTAATATATAAAAAACTTTAAAAAGTGTATAAATAATTTTATAACTTTAATACATTTATACACTTTATATATTTACAAATACAAATCTTCCTTAGCACACTTCTTATTCTTATCCACTAACTGATAACACACTTCTTATCCACACATAACACACTTCTTATCCACAGATAACACAGTTCCTATCCAAACCATCGCCACGACACTCTCTGATCTAATGTCTATAAAAAAAAAACGATTTGGGCTAGGGTAAGTGATTCGCCTTCTACTAGCCTACTTTTTTTAGTCAACCACTTGTGAGAGGTCAACTAGGCAAGTCAAACTAGAAAGAGGCAAATGCAATAATCCGAGGTAGTACAGTTATATTCCCGGGTCGTTTATTCCCCAACGAGGTTGTGATATCCTGTGATTGAACAAATGTGTTATATAGCTTGGTTGATCAAGAATAGGGTTATGAATGATTTGTCACAATACTAAAAGTATGAATAACTCTAATGAGTTATTACAACTAATAAGTATGATCAAAACCCTAGAAACGTAAAACGTATTAAAAACAAATCGATTATAACTATAGTAGGTATTTGCACGTCTTAGCGACTTAAATGCAAATTAAAGAAAATTAAAAAGTTAAAATCTATTAAATAAACGCTATCACTATTTTTAAAGTGATGAACGTTTATTTCCTAAAACTTACGTTTAAAATAAAATCACGTAAACGTACAAAAATAAAAGTAAAAAGTGATCAATATAAACCCCACAAATGTGAAATTTATATTTTTGAGATCCTAAGAATAAAAGAAAATTATTAGAAAAAGAAAATTATTTATTTAACTTATATATTATTTATTATTTAATTAATTACTATTTAATACTATTTATTAATACACTATTTTAATTAGAAAACTAAAATAAGGCTAGAAAAATAAAATAAAAACTTAGAAAAAACTAAAATATTATAAAACTTATTTAAAAACTAAAAATATATTTATTATACTATTATTCTATTTAATATTAATTATTAACTATTTAAACTAGTATTAATTCTAAATATTATTAGATGACAAAAGAAAAATCTAGAAAAAAATTATAAAAGTACTTTAATATAAAACAGATTTACTAAAAATATAAAAACTTACAGAAGTGCTTATAAATAAGCTAAAAAGAAAATTAAATAGATATTTTATTAAATAGAAACTATTACTATAAATATTTTTGGCTTTTTGTGGTTTTTATTTTATAAAACTGTTAAAATACTTAAAATAAGAAAATATTACAAAAACAATAAGCTTGGAAACCAAGAATAAGCACTGAAAGTGCTTATTACCCCAACAGTTGACTTAGTTTGACTTTAGAAGGAAATAAGCTCAAATAAGCTTATGTGGGGTCCACTATGGTAGATTCTGGTTCCAATAAGTTACTTGGACTATATTTAGCAAGATTCAACCAATTGAGTAGCTTGAATAAGCCACAGAACACAAATAAGCACTTAGCTTATTGGATTCTGAGACAGAAAATGGGACAACTTTGTGAGGTAAAACCAAGTGGGGTCCACTATGATCTAGGCCAAACAAAGGGTCAATGGTTCAAGCCTGGTAGGAGGGGGGTTGGAAGAACCAAGATTTAAGGTGTGGGACCCACTGATAAGCTCAGAAAAAGCTTGTGAAGTGAGGAGTCCAAACTGAGTTCACTCAGATAACTGAGTGAATGGACAAGGTTCAAGCTGTGTGCAGCCCTAGTTAAAGAGCTTGTGAGTGAAAGTTAAAGCTTGAACTGATAATATAGGTTGCTTAGCTTCTTAATGAGCCAAAGATCACAAGCCAAAGCTTATTGATGAGCTTATGGTGGGCTTGTGATATTGCTTGTTTACACTGTATGACCAGTGTAGTGTTAGATTTGATAGCACAAGTTAAAGAGAAATAAGCACTCCAATTTAAGCAGTTAGGGCAAATAAGTACTCAATTATAGCAACTAGCCACAAGGGCAACACAAACAACCAATATACTCAGACTAACACCCACTAATCAAGCTTGTGCAAGCTTGTGAAAGTAGGTGTCAAACCTGTGCAATGGGGAGTTTTGTGAAGAATCACCAAAATATAAGCACAATTTAAGCAATCTGAATGGCTAGATAAGATTTATGAAAAATAGTAACAAGGAGATCAGCAATAAGTCTAAATTATCCTACAAGCTCAAGTTCTAATATCAATTAACAAGTTCACAATTCAGATCCAAAGTTTGTCCAAAAATCATGAAAGCTGCAAATTGACTTTTTATGTAAAACCAATATGTTGACTAAAGTGAGCTTGAATCTAGGTTTGCTGATTACTTAAGTTATATTAAGCTAAGATAAGGTGAAAATAAGCTAGGTTATCAACTTTTAAGCTAGTGTGAGGAATATGAGACTTATTATACTAACAGTTTAACAGATAGACTAAATTAAAGATTATTTTGACTTTTAAACTAATAAGACCTATGTATTATGACAGAACTGAACTATGGTGATCTAAACAAACATGCAGAAACAAGAATCAAGGACAGTATCATGCAAGAACTCAGATAAGCAGCTTGATCCAAACACACCTTAGCAAGGTTGTTTTTTATGATTAGTGTTACAAATCTAAAAATTACAACATGAGACTGATTCCAATCACTTGATTATGATGTAATGAGATCAAATGAACACAAAAACACAGCAATTAACAACTATAACCTATTAATCACTATTAAGCTATTTTAACTGTTTAACTTTAACAACTACTAACTATGATTTCCAACTAACAACCTACTGATTTTACTTTATTTTATCACTAACCAACACCAAATAAGCATAAAACAAGAAAGATTATACTAAAATGAGAACTAGTACAGTGAATGCCAAAAATCAAGAGATAAGCTTACAACTTGAGTTAAGGCCAAAATCTGAGAATCAAGAACTGAGAACCAATCCTAAATGCTCTCCATAGAGCTCTAAACCAAGGCAATCCAAGATGAACCTTGCTCCTTTGCTTCTTCACAGATTTCTATTTTTTATTTATTTTCTATTTTCTAGATTTTTGGTATTTTCCTACTTTATTGATTAATGATTGTTAAGATGACTTAAAAGCTTGCTAAAGCTTACTGAGAGCTTAGTAGTGTTATTATAAGTCCTCTAAACAACAATTATCAAATGAAATTAAATAAAACTTGAATTGAAAATGGGACAAAGTTGAAATTCTGAAAACTTGAAAGATAGAATGAAACTGAGTAACAAAGTTGTTTATTACACTTTAGCAAAGCTAACAAACACTTTAGAAACAAAATTTAAAGATTACACTAATGTGACAACTATTTAATTATGCTACGATTGATCATAAACTAGATTACAAATTATGATGCCTCTTTTCTTCTCCTTTCTTTCTTATTTATCACCCATTTGCATCCCACTTGCTTCCAGATATTATCCCACATCAAATCACAGCCATCCATTGAGTCTAACTCATCCCAACCATTTAAATCAGTTTTGGCGCCAAAATGCTCCACGTGGTAATGAGGCGTTTGAGCACAATTAAAGTTTTTTGTTGTAATGTGGAGGTGTAGGGAACAAGTTTGGTGAAGTTTAGACTAATTTGGGGTGGTTTTGCTCAAAACAGTGGGTAAGAGTGAACAATGGTGGTTTTGAGGTGAAAATGGGTGTGAAGGGCATTAATTGTGGCAGGTTTCTGCTGTGAGAGGTGGTGAGGGAGTGGTTTAGAGTGATAGGGGTGAGCTGGAGGTGATGAGGTGTTGAGTTACAGGTGGAGTGGGGGAGGTGGAAGATGAAGAAGAAAACGGGGTACGTTTGGTTTTATTTATTTAAAAGGGGCGGGTTTGGGCGGTGGTGTTGGGGTAGGGTAATGGTTTGGATTGGATTTTGGGCTAGTATTAATACAAGGATCCGTTTGGTTTAGTTTAATACAAGGACCATTTATGTAACATTCTGAAATTAAGGGACTGATCCTGCAAACTTCCCAAAGTTATCAAAAGGACTAAACCTGCCAAATATGGTTAGTACAAGGACCAAATTTGCATAAAATTCCATTTTTATATGTCTAAGGACTAAAACTGTCAATTTTATAACTCCAGGGACCAAACTCGTATTTTCTCAAAACTTTTCTCATGAGGACCAATTATGTCAAACATGAATAGCACAAGGTTTATTTTGATTAATTTCCAATTTTTAAAACCTTAGGGACTAATTTTGACATTTTTCAAACTTGAGGGACCAAAGTTGTAATTTTGTGATTTTAAACTTCAAAGGATTATTTTGAACAACTTGTGAATCCCAAGGACCTAAAATGATATTTTTACAAGTTTTGATTAACCAGGGACTAGATTTGCCAATTTATCAAAGTTCAGGGACTGAAACTGTAAATTATGTATGTTTTGCATGTTTTTCATCAGATTTCATCCCTTTTGCATTTTAATACCTAAAAACATAATTTGGAGATAATTCCAATATTTTGAAGCATATTTGTATGTTTTCAGATATTTTGTAGCTTAAATGTGAAAGAAATGATGAGTATTTAGACACTCATCAATCCCCACACTAAACTATTGCTAGTCCCTAGCAATATTTTATGAAGATTTTAATGGATTTGAAAGAACTCTTTACCAAAAGCCATCACTTCTGGAGTAGCCAAGATGTTTCAGTTCAAGTAAGAACTATGGTCCACTTGATAACCATGTGATTTTGAGCAAACCACAAGTCTCAACGGTTTTGATTTGTCTTTACCAGAAGCCGTTTGCTTCTGGACTAGCCAACTCTTTCGCTTTTTAGGATATGGCGAGTTGAGGTACCATACAATTTTAGGCAAATTGCAAGCCGTAAACGGATTTGAGATATCTTTACCAAGAGCCGTTTGCTCCTGGATTAGCCAATCCTTATGTGTGTTAGACATGGTGGACTGATTACCATTTATTACGTTCTAAGTGAGAAAATTTTTTTAAAATTTTGGCTAAAAAATGGGTTCCGATGGAATATGTGTTTGAATTCTCGTGAGAATCCCCCCACACTTAGAACTGAATATTGCCCTCAATATTCAAAGCACCGGGTGTTAAACCGAACTTAGAACGTAAAAGGAAAATATTACTTAGCCTTTATTTAAGATGTATATACATACATTTTTTTTTGAAACTATTTACAACATGTATACAAAATGTGGGTTAGTAACTCCCCCACACTAGGCTGGTACACACGGGTGAAAACCCATGTTTGTGCTAATGTTTTTGATTCCCGAGTCACTAGCTGGACTCGACCCAGATTTGATTTCTTTCCTCCCAAACTGTCAGGTTTATCACGCAAGCTAACCGCTTGTGAACGGATAACTGTAATAAAGAGCTCTGACAGTGTCGGGAGAAAAAGCAATTAAAAAATCCATGGGGAAGTATCTGGATCTAAACCAATGTTATATGGAATATCCCAGGGTCAAAGGTAACATCTTCACTCCCGAATGAGTGAAGAGAAGGAGAAATCACCGGGTAGGTGAAGGGTAGTAGGGAGATCAGAACAGCAGTAATCACAAGAACTTCCTCCTCAAGAATTTGAAATTTAATTGAAGGAGGAGAGGTCTTATGCTTGATCTCAGGAATTTTATCAGTTGGTTCAACTGATTTGGATTCCTCTTTATGAAGTTGTTTTGTTGGGAGAGTGGAATAATTGTTCTGGTATAACAATTGTTCAAGAAGAAGAATAACATCTTCCTCTTGATCACTCTCGGTATCATCAATACCAGGAAAAAATGTATCCAGATTGAGATAATCATCAATCTCATCCATAATAGAATCACTTTCCTCATCCAGAGTTAAGGAAGTGGAAGAGTCGGAAATGATGGAATGAGACAATGGAGTGGGATCACCACTCACCAAATCATGAACATAACCAAGATTTTCTTGAGAGTACTCCTGTAAGGTAACATCAATGACATCGATTCGTTTAACCGATGCAGAGTTATAATTGGAGGAGTACTTTGAAGTTTGATCATGGTTGAAGGTAATAGCCTCATTACCTACACGCAATGTGATCTGACGCTCAAATACATCTATAAGAGCGTGGCCCGTTCTTAGGAATCCTCTTCCAAGAATGAGAGGAACCCTAGGATCAACATCGAATTCAACAACCACAAAGTCAGCTGGAAAATGGAACTTCCCTACTTTCACAAATACGTCCTCGGCAATAACGAGGGGCATAGATACGGAACGATCTGCAAGCTCAAGAGTCATGCAGGTAGGGGTAAGTTTAGGAAGAGAAAGTTTCTTCCATACTGAATTAGGCATCAGGTTGATGTCGGCCCCAGATCTGCCAAGGCGTTGCATACAACCATTCCTGGAAATTCACAAGGTAAGATAAATTTACCAGGATCTCCAAGCTTCTCGGGAAGCTTCTTTAAGATAACTGCAGAGCAGTTCTCATTTAGAGAAGTTTTTGCCAATTCAACCAGTTTTTCCTTGTTGTTTAACAACTGTTTGATTGTTGATGCAAACTTGGGCATCAAGATGACAGCATCCGCAAGACTTATGTCAAATTGCAAATCTTTAAAGATTTGCAAGAGTTTGTCTGTTTGATAATTAGACCTCTCGCGGTGTTCTTGCTCATTTAAGCGTGAAGGGTAAGGAATGGTAGGCTTAAAAGGTTTGGATCTAGGGATAGTAGGCTCAGGAGTTTCATCAGTCTCAAAGACAACTCCTTGTTTGGTTTTCTTACGAGGAACAACTTGCGGTTGGACGTGTGCGGTACTTCGTGGGCTTGGAATTTGCACCTGGTCCTTGGCAACCTCGGGCTCTTTTTCCACATCGTATAACGGTGGTGGAATAGGAGTAGAGGGTCCCTCATAAGCGGCACCACTACGAGTGGTGATAGCTTTGATGATGTTGGAATCCTCCTCATCATCACTATCGTCTAGTATACTCTTTCGGGAAGCATTAAGCATATGAGAATAAGTCATAGCTGCCCTTTGGTCACAAAGTTTGTTTGACAAACTTTTAACCGTGAATCGTGAAAGAGTGGGATCTATCTTTGATGATTTAGGAGTAATTGGGGGTGTAGAATTTGGGACAACCGTGGTTGGTCCAACTTGAGCTGTATCACTATGTGTAGTGACAAATTTGAGTTCACCCTAGGATTCAAGAATCAACAGTATTACTCGGGAGACTTTCCGAGGTGGAAGGTGGAACGAGTTGTTTCACCAAATCAGATATCATACTTTTAAGATCATTCTTCAGCTCATTATTGTTCTTTGCAATTGAAGAATCAAATTCATTCTTCAAATTGGAGATTTGATTTTGAACCACTCTCATTTTAGCATCAGTAGCCTTGATGTGGTTAGCTAGTTCAGCAGATTGAGATTCTTGGAATGATACCATTTGATTATTAGGAGCTGAATACCCTTGATTAGGATTTGAATTTCCCCTATGGGGTGGGTATTGAACAGGAACAATTTGATTGTTCTGAGTACGATATTGATTTTGGTTATTATGCCCTCTTGGCTGGTTAGGATTAGACCTATTTGAATTGTTGGGTTGATATGATCCTGATGGTCCCTCTTGATTATTAGCCCGGTAATTTGTTTCAAATTGAGGATGGTATTGGTTACCACCTTGATTGAAATTACCGGCTAGAGCATCGACTTCAAATGCATTGCCATCGGTGGCAGTACAGTTGTAGTATGCATGAGGACCACCACAAGTGACACATGGTTCAATCTTTTGACTTCAATGGTTTGGATGACTCTTTCTTTTGGTTAAGAGTCAAATTTTTAAGAGCATCCATGAGTTGAGAAAACTGAGTATTGTCAACAATTTGAGTCATGGGAGATGAAGTAGAAGGTGAATCACTTGCTTTGGGAACAACTGGTTTGTTTCTTGAGGTACGGACCTCAGCTTTGTTCTCTATAATGGCTAAAGCATCCTTTGTTGTTCGATTCAAAAAATTACCTCCCGCGGAGGAATTAAGAGAGTCTTGATCAACTTGTCTTATGCCATTATAGAAAGTATCCAGATATATCAACTCAGGAAATCCATGATGAGGACAGTTGCGTAGCATTTCCTTAAAACGATCCCATGATTCACTGAATGTTTCATCAAAATGTTGTGTGAATTTCATGATTTCATTTAGGAGATTCGTGGTTTTTGAAGGAGGATAGAATTTATGCACAAATTTCTGTACTAAATCTTCCCACGTTTCAATCGACTTAGGGGGTTGTTTATCAAGCCAGATCCTGGCGGGCCCATCGAGAGAAAACGGGAAAAGAAGAAGTTTGATTGCATCCTCGTGGACGCGTTTTACATTTCAAGGTGGATGTGATTTTATTGAACCACCGAATGTGTATAGTGAGGATCGTCCCTTTCAAACCCATAGAATTGACGTGCTGTCACTAGGTTTATTAACCCTGTTTTAAGCTCAAAGTTCTCAGGGCCACGATGGCTGGAACAACAATGGCATCTCCGTATCCATCGGTGGGTGCCTGGAGAAGTTCATTCATCGTTTGTTCTTCCGCCATTTTGACAGAATTTTGGCTCAAGACGTTATCTCCGGTACGATCGATGGAGCGAACGCTACGACTTCTTCGAGGTATGGTTACAAGCTCGCGAAGAGGACTTGATGACCTTGAAGAACGAGTGCGCATGCACTAAGACGTGACTAAGGATCCTTGAAGAAAAGGAAACTCAAGAGGGGTGCGAAGAGTATTTTTGCGATTATTTATCTTTTATATATATAGAAAGAAAATATTTTTGTTTTTTATATTGTTTATGGAAGATTAAAATACAATATATAATATATAATATATATACAATGGATAGATAATCAGCCAACAAAAATTGTTCAACGCAGCACAGCCTCCCCGGCAACGGCGCCAAAAATTGATTCGCCTTCTACTAGCCTACTTTTTTTAGTCAACCACTTGTGAGAGGTCAACTAGGCAAGTCAAACTAGAAAGAGGCAAATGCAATAATCCGAGGTAGTACAGCTTATATTCCCTGGTTTTATTCCCCAACGAGGTTGTGATATCCTGTGATTGAACAAATGTGTTATATAGCTTGGTTGATCAAGAATAGGGTTATGAATGATTTGTCACAATACTAAAAGTATGAATAACTCTAATGAGTTATTACAACTAATAAGTATGATCAAAACCCTAGAAACGTAAAACGTATTAAAAACAAATCGATTATAACTATAGTAGGTATTTGCACGTCTTAGCGACTTAAATGCAAATTAAAGAAAATTAAAAAGTTAAAATCTATTAAATAAACGCTATCACTATTTTTAAAGTGATGAACGTTTAAAACCTAAAACTTACGTTTAAAATAAAATCACGTAAACGTACAAAAATAAAAGTAAAAAGTGATCAATATAAACCCCACAAATGTGAAATTTATATTTTTGAGATCCTAAGAATAAAAGAAAATTATTAGAAAAAGAAAATTATTTATTTAACTTATATATTATTTATTATTTAATTAATTACTATTTAATACTATTTATTAATACACTATTTTAATTAGAAAACTAAAATAAGGCTAGAAAAATAAAATAAAAAATAATATTAGAAAAACTAAAATATTATAAAACTTATTTAAAAACTAAAAATATATTTATTATACTATTATTCTATTTAATATTAATTATTAACTATTTAAACTAGTATTAATTCTAAATATTATTAGATGACAAAAGAAAAATCTAGAAAAAAAATATAAAAGTACTTTAATATAAAAGAGATTTACTAAAATATAAAATACAGAATGCTTATAAATAAGCTAAAAAGAAAATTAAATAGATATTTTATTAAATAGAAACTATTATTATAAAATATTTTGGCTTTTTGTGGTTTTTATTTTATAAAACTGTTAAAATACTTAAAATAAGAAAATATTACAAAAACAATAAGCTTGGAACCAAGAATAAGCACGAAAGTGCTTATTACTAACAGATTGACTTAGTTTGACTTTTAGAAGGAAATAAGCTCAAATAAGCTTATGTGGGGTCCACTATGGTAGATTCTGGTTCCAAGAACCACCTAAGTTACTTGGACTATATTTAGCAAGATTCAACCAATTGAGTAGCTTGAATAAGCCACGCAACACAAATAAGCACTTAGCTTATTGGATTACGAGACAGAAAATGGGACAGCTTTGTGAGGTAAAACCAAGTGGGGTCCACTATGATCTAGGCCAAACAAAGGGTCAATGGTTCAAGCCTGGTAGGAGGGGGGTTGGAAGAACCAAGATTTAAGGTGTGGGACCCACTGATAAGCTCAGAAAAAGCTTGTTAAGTGAGGAGTCCAAGCGAGTTCACTCGATAACGAGTGAATGGACAAGTTCAAGCCGTTCTGTGCAGACCTAGTTAAAGAGCTTGTGAGTGAAAGTTAAAGCTTGAACTGATAATATAGGTTGCTTAGCTTCTTAATGAGCCAAAGATCACAAGCCAAAGCTTATTGATGAGCTTATGGTGGGCTTGTGATATTGCTTGTTTACACCGTATGACCAGGTAGTGTTAGATTTGATAGCACAAGTTAAAGAGAAATAAGCACTCCAATTTAAGCAGTTAGGGCAAATAAGTACTCAATTATAGCAACTAGCCACAAGGGCAACACAAACAACCAATATACTCAGACTAACACCCACTAATCAAGCTTGTGCAAGCTTGTGAAAGTAGGTGTCAAACTCAATAATGGGAGTTTTGTGAAGAATCACCAAAATATAAGCACAATTTAAGTAATCAGAATCGCTAGATAAGATTTATGAAAAATAGTAACAAGGAGATCAGCAATAAGTCTAAATTATCCTACAAGCTCAAGTTCTAATATCAATTAACAAGTTCACAATTCAGATCCAAAGTTTGTCCAAAAATCATGAAAGGCAAAATTGACTTTTTATGTGAAACCAATATGTTGACTAAAGTGAGCTTGAATCTAGGTTTGCTGATTACTTAAGTTATATTAAGCTAAGATAAGGTGAAAATAAGCTAGGTTATCAACTTTTAAGCTAGTGTGAGGAATATGAGACTTATTATACTAACAGTTTAACAGATAGACTAAATTAAAGATTATTTTGACTTTTAAACTAATAAGACCTATGTATTATGACAGAACTGAACTATGGTGATCTAAACAAACATGCAGAAACAAGAATCAAGGACAGATCATGCAAGAACTCGAGATAAGCAAGCTTGATCCAAACACACCTTAGCAAGGTTGTTTTTATGATTAGTGTTACAAATCTAAAAATTACAACATGAGACTGATTCCAATCACTTGATTATGATGTAATGAGATCAAATGAACACAAAAACACAGCAATTAACAACTATAACCTATTAATCACTATTAAGCTATTTTAACTGTCTAACTTTAACAACTACTAACTATGATTTTTAACTAACAACCTACTGATTTTACTTTATTTTATCACTAACCAACACCAAATAAGCATAAAACAAGAAAGATTATACTAAAATGAGAACTAGTACAGTGAATGCCAAAAATCAAGAGATAAGCTTACAACTTGAGTTAAGGCCAAAATCTGAGAATCAAGAACTGAGAACCAATCCTAAATGCTCTCCATAGAGCTCTAAACCAAGGCAATCCAAGATGAACCTTGCTCCTTTGCTTCTTCACAGATTTCTATTTTTTATTTATTTTCTATTTTCTAGATTTTTGGTATTTTCCTACTTTATTGATTAATGATTGTTAAGATGACTTAAAAGCTTGCTAAAGCTTACTGAGAGCTTAGTAGTGTTATTATAAGTCCTCTAAACAACAATTATCAACAGAAATTAAATAAAACTTGAATTGAAAATGGGACAAAGTTGAAATTCTAAAAACTTGAAAGATAGAATGAAACTGAGTAACAAAGTTGTTTATTACACTTTAGCAAAGCTAACAAACACTTTAGAAACAAAATTTAAAGATTACACTAATGTGACAACTATTTAATTATGCTACGATTGATCATAAACTAGATTACAAATTATGATGCCTCTTTTCTTCTCCTCTTCTTCAGATTTATCACCCATTTGCATCCCACTTGCTTCCAGATATTATCCCACATCAAATCACAGCCATCCATTGAGTCTAACTCATCCCAACCATTTAAATCAGTTTTGGCGCCAAAATGCTCCACGTGGTAATGAGGCGTTTGAGCACAATTAAAGTTTTTTGTTGTAATGTGGAGGTGTAGGGAACAAGTTTGGTGAAGTTTAGACTAATTTGGGGTGGTTTTGCTCAAAACAAAGGGTAGAGTGAACAGTGGTGGTTTTGAGGTAAAAATGGGTGTGAAGGGCATTAATTGTGGCAGGTTTCTACCATGTGAGAGGTGGTGAGGGAGTGGTTTAGAGTGATAGGGGTGAGCTGGAGGTGATGAGGTGTTGAGTTACAGGTGGAGTGGGGAGGTGAAGATGAAGAAGAAAACGGGGGTGTTTGGTTTATTTATTTAAAAGGGGGGTTTGGGCTGGTGGTGTTGGTAGGGTAATGGTTTGGATTGGATTTTGGGCTAGTATTAATACAAGGATCCGTTTGGTTTAGTTTAATACAAGGACCATTTATGTAACATTCTGAAATTAAGGGACGATCCCCAAACTTCCCAAAGTTATCAAAAGGACTAAACCTGCCAAATATGGTTAGTACAAGGACCAAATTTGCATAAAATTCCATTTTTTATATGTCTAAGGACTAAAACTCAATTTTATAACCGTGGGACCAAACTCGTATTTTCTCAAAACTTTTCTCATGAGGACCAATTATGTCAAACATGAATAGCACAAGGTTTATTTTGATTAATTTCCAATTTTTAAAACCTTAGGGACTAATTTTGACATTTTTCAAACTTGAGGGACCAAAGTTGTAATTTTGTGATTTTAAACTTCAAAGGATTATTTTGAACAACTTGTGAATCCCAAGGACCTAAAATGATATTTTTACAAGTTTTGATTAACCAGGGACTAGATTTGCCAATTTATCAAAGTTCAGGCTGAAACTGAAATTATGTATGTTTTGTATGTTTTTCATCAGATTTCATCCCTTTTGCATTTTAATACCTAAAAACATAATTTGGAGATAATTCCAATATTTTGAAGCATATTTGTATGTTTTCAGATATTTTGTAGCTTAAATGTGAAAGAAATGATGAGTATTTAGACACTCATCAGTAAGTAATTTTGTGTTTGATTAAGGGTTTCGCTATTTTTGGGTTAATTATTTTAGTTGGTATCGTATTGGGTGTTTAATTTATCGTATTTGATTAATGGTTAATTTCTTAAGTTGGTATCGTATTGATTTAGGGTTTCGTTAATTTAGGGTTTCGCCAATTTATGGTTTCGGTAGTCTATAGGTTTAAGCTAATTTATGTTTTCGTAGTCTAGGTTTCGCTAATTTAGGGTTAATTTTTAAGTTGGTATCGTATTGATTTAGGGTTTCGCTTATTTTTTGGGTATCGGTAATTTAGGGTTTCGCTAATTTAGGGTTAACTTTTTAAGTTGGTATCGTATTGATATAGGGTTTCGGTAATTGTTCTTGTTTGATTTTGGGTTTCGATATTTTAGGGTTAATTTTTTAAGTTGTTAACGTATTGGGTGATTAATTGTTCTTGTTAAGTTTGTGAAACAAATGATGGATGTTGTTGAAGACTAAGTGAATAAAGTACTGTAAGATAACTGGCACTAAATGGTTTATAGTGATTAATTGGTAACGTATTGGGTGATTAATTGTTCTTGTGGTTTTAGTGATTTGTTGCTACTTATTAAGTTTGATAAACAAATGATGGATGTTGTTGTAGACTAAGTGAATAAAGCAGTGTAAGATAACCGGTACTAAGTGAATAAAGCACTGTAATGATGGTGTAAACGGGTTCGGTTAACGAAACAAAATACAATGAAAATTAAATTGCGACACAACTAAATATAATCCTGGTGATCCCAAGTTTGAGAGTTGTTAGAGTCGTAACCATCGTCAGAAGATACTCGCACCAACTTTCAAATCGCGTCATCCCACTCTACATACAAAGCATCGAATTCTCGTCCGACGTTCTTGTTCCTCCGTTTGAGCTTCCTCCATAGGAGCAGCTTCCTCCATCTCTAACAACACTTCTTCATCTTGGAGCATAAGTCGCTCCCTTTCGGCTTCCTCCCCAAGAGCGCTTCTCTTCTCGCTATCTCCC
Source organism: Chrysanthemum makinoi (assembly GCA_910596185.1). Classification (NCBI taxonomy): domain Eukaryota; kingdom Viridiplantae; phylum Streptophyta; class Magnoliopsida; order Asterales; family Asteraceae; genus Chrysanthemum; species Chrysanthemum makinoi. Next base: position 235,780,884 of record OU343224.1, on the reverse strand, counting down.
TTCTTCTTCCTCCTTAATAGCAGCCTCCTCCATTTGTCTTAAAAGTTCATCTTCATCAATTTGTTGGCCAAAGTCTTTTTGTTCAAAATTGTTGGCAAGAGTCTTTGTTCCGAAATTGTTGGTGAAGTCTTTTTAGACATTTTAAGAGAATTTTGTAACCTATTTAGCAACACCACTTGAATTAAAATACACATATATAAGGTGGGTAAGTTTTAAAATTTATTACCCTTAATATGTCAATAAATGTGATGCAGGTGGAAACTCTCTTATATAGTTCATATGAGCCCACCTTGTACTTACATAGGTGATTTATTGGGCAACTTTTGCCTACTTTCTAATTAACCATTTACTTCTCTAATAAAACACTTTAAGTCTTTTTCTTCTCTTAAGATAACTGGTATTGATTTGAGTCGGTGCAAACGGGTTCGGTTAACTCCTTTGATCTGCCACCTAGAGTGGTATGAATACCTGCTCTGGCCAACACTAGTTCAGTCGGCTTAATCCCCCAAAATATAAGGATTTAGGCAGTCTTGGAAGTTGAGATTGATTAAGGTTTAGGCAACAACCACTGCTGGCAATGTTCTTTGCATCCACTGCTAGTTCAGAAAAAACCACTGCTAGTTTAGAAGAAACCACTGCTAGTTTGGAAGAAACCACTGCTTGTTCAGACGAAACCACTGCTAGTTCATAGAAAACCACTGCTAGTTTAGAAGAAAACCACTGCTAGTTTAGAAGAAACCATCTTTGCTAGTCAGCACGAAACCACTGTTTTGTGTATTTGTGATATGTATGAGGCTGTGATGCCAAATATCTTACTTGATGAAGCAAATGATGTGATTTACGTATCTTGGCATGGCATTTTTATTACATTCTTATGCAGCCATGGCGGTTATATCTTGATGTTATCATTATTATCTATTTATTACAGAGATTCCGAGCCTTGATAATGCATGTCACAATACACACCTCAAGAGCATACATTACTGTGTAATCCATGGGGCGAACGTTTGATTTGATTTTGAGTGGGGAACGTTTGATGCCAATGTGTGTTTGAGAAGGAAGGTTTGAGTTTCAAAGGGAAGATTTTATGTGTGTGATGTGTGTTAGTAGCGTAAATGTATTTTGTATTTAGGTGTATTTGGGGAAGTATAATTTGGAATATAAAAGGTGTATTTGGTACATGCAAGAGGCTGTGACGATGATTATCTTATTTGATCAAGCAATTGATGTGAATAGCAAGTTAGTCGGCATGGCAATTTTAATATATTATTTTGCAGCCACGGCGGTTATATCCTGATGTTTTTGTGTTTATCAAACTTTTACGATCGAGCCTTGCTAATGCATATAACAATACACCCTCGATTATATACTCACATAGATGATTAACATCTTTGGGTCAATCATGTTTCATTGTGGTTGGCATCCTATGGCAACACATGAATATATATTTTCCGTGAGTATATAATCATTTCTCCCTTGTGACTCCCGTCCCAATGAACCATGATTGGCTCGAAGATTTGTATCATCTCTGTGAGTATATCATTTCGTGGATAAAAGTGTGTTAAACTAGACATGTAACTTTTTAAAACAATTCCTTTACGTGTATAAGTTGTTAATTTGTAAGAGGCTGTGATGACAAGTATCTTATTAAATCATGCAAATGATGCGATATTCCGTGTCTTGGCGTGGCAATTCTATACTATTGCACCATTAAGCGGTTATATCTGATGTTGTATAAACTATTGATTTATACGATCGAGCCTCCCTGTTATGTTAAGAAAGGGCTAAATATTGTTATGTAATTGTTGTGTCACTTTGATAAAATGGTCTCTTTATCAAATGAGTATCTACATAAAAGGCTAATTATACACTTCAGTAACAAAACAAACATATGAATTATCAAACATGGATGAGCGACGGCACCTTTGAGTAGCAAATTAAACTTAATATGGTTTCGTTCATCCATCTTTGATTATTCATTACTGCTTGCGCGAGTTATATCTTAGATGCACAAGTTAACCAAATGCGAGATAGTTTGTTACTTACAATTCAAACTTTGTTGATTGAATGGCATGTCGACCGGTTCATTTGTGTAATTTATAAATCAACCTAGATCGACATGCTATTCAATCAAAGAAACTGTGATTGCAGTGAACAAACAAGTATATGGAGGAGTTTTAGACCGTCTTCAAAGGTGTATGTTGCCCATGGGGCATTTAGGGAAGTTTATTTTTTACCCGTCCTTTGCTATTTGTATTTATCATATTTTGATTGTTTTTTACTTTATATTAGTGTGATATAATTGTTATAGACTGTTGCTAGATTGTTAAAAAAATTTAGTTTATATATGTTAAGGAGTTACTTAAGAAAGAAGGATCAATATGATATAGTTGTGGATTCAAAGTCAAGTTGAAAGTAACAATGTGGCCATACACAACTTCCTACATTCAACTTGTCTTTGAATATCTCAATGATCACGATAGATGTGCCTTGATCATTGCGTGTTGATTGTGATAATGATATAGTGTGTATTGTTCATGACACGCCACACTCCTTGATTATCCCAATCAAATCCTTTTCTAGAATCCATAAATTCTAGAAACGACCTTGGTTCTTTAAGTGGTAGGTTTGCCTCTTATAATGATTTTACCTAATCATTATAACAGGCAAACCTACCACTCTAAGTACCAAAGTCCGTGCACTTGTTTATAACATATTGACAACCAACTTTGTTAACCAACCCCTTTACATATGTAAATGTTTGAAGAAGTTCGTTTTATTTGGGCCACATGTGTGTATTGTGATATGCAAGAGGCTGTGATGACGATTATCTTATTAGATATGCAAATGATGTGATTTTCCATAACTTGGCATGGCAATTTTATTACATTATTTTGCAGCCATGGCGGTTATATCCTGATGTTCTGTGTTTATCCAACTTTGACACGATCGAGCCTTGCTAATGCATATCACACGGTACACTCATTTTGGAAGTTTATATGAGTCTGATATACTTGTTATAGACTTTTGCTAGATTGTTAAAAAAAGTTAAG
>OU343224.1:235709183-235777731 GCA_910596185.1 Chrysanthemum makinoi | reverse complement strand
CATCTTTTTTTTACTCCTCTTGTCGTGTTATGTCGCCTTGGCTCTTTTCCAGTGATCTAGTTATAGAAGCTAAAGCCTTTTTTCTTATCCTTCTCAATCTTCAACAACTTTTCCTTTCCAACCTGCATATCGTTCTCCTCTATCAACCCTTTAGAAATTCCTTTTCCTTTATCTTTTGTTCTTCCATCCTCCACCTTTCTTCCTCTTCTTTCCTCAACCTTAATTCCTCTCCAAAAGATCTCCTGAGTAAGAGGTGATGTTTTTAAATACATTGTATACTATATTATGGCATAAGTGTAAGTTTGGAAACACATTACCATAACAACCATCATCCTCATCATCGACATCTACCGGTCCTGAACGACGGCTAGAAATAAGAGAGTCAACCAATTCGTAGAATTCACGTTTAGTTGGTCTCAAATTCATAGCTCATATGGGAAAAGGATGCAGTAAAGTCCAACTTTTCCTGTGAACGAAATAAAGTTCATTGTAAAACCAACTGTTTGTTTAAGAAATAAAGGTACTATATGGATGAATGTATTACCCGAACTCCGCAGTTCTTTCACATGCAAGGACCTACGAAGTAATAAAAGATATTATCCTAAACAATAATTTGAATATAAATAAACTTATAGTTATTATTTTACTTTGACTCGTAAATAACCTGAATAATAGCCTCGAGTTTGAAACCCGAATTCAACTCTTGAATGACACAATCCTTGTGGCTGATTTCGTTAGAAGACTACTTGTCTGAACCCTATGCACAATCGTAATAATTTTTTTCTTTCCTACCGCTTTCCGAGCATCGCAACCAACTTCGTTGATCCATCGTAATCATGCGGTAATTTTGTTGGAAGAGACCTTGGTATGTAGTGCATGTAAAGTTCCCTAAACTGCATATCCAGTCCGACCGGTGCTCATCTAATGTTGGTTTTTTCCAGATCATAAATTATCTTGAGTCCTAAATGACATCATCAATGGCAGGAAATCAAAAGAACATTAATACAGTATCAAATTAAATAGTTAATAAGCATGCATTGAAACTTTTGAATACGTTTTACCTTGCCAAATAGCATTCCATAATCCGATCTTGTAAACATACTTTCCCTTGACCCGCTACTGCCCTTGGTATGACATATGGGACTTTATTCCACCAATGACTGCTTCTTTCAAACGACTCAAGAATCCATATCTATAATAATAAAGATGCGTTAATCTCATACCAAAACTTCAATAATAATAACTTAGGAAAATATAATATAACAAGGAATAACCTTGACCAAACAAATCCCAATTGTGTATGTTGGAACATACTTCCTCTCTGTTTCCGACTTTTAGGTGTTCCCACTTGTGGTTTGATACAACATCGAGTATCTGGTCGTACAATTGCCTCCAAATGTGCTCCCCTCATGGAAAGGAGTTCCTCGTCAAGGTCTTCAACAAACGCAGGAGTGTATCATCCACCTATTCAACCAATAACCGACCTATAAAAATGACCTCTAACGATAACACTAGACACACACGGACTGCTCTTCATCAGTTTTTACCCAACAACTCTTCATCCTCAATAACACCAATAAGATCTAAGTTGTAAAGGTTTACCCCAAATTTTTTTGGAAATACCCTCGACTTAAATGTTAAATCCCTGATATATAAATAAAACTAACATTCCCAAAATGAAACCTGTTATAACAAGAAAAATGGGTCGACCAAAATGTAGACTACGACCATCGAGGTTATATATAAGGGGCATGTCATAGCGACGATTATCCACAAAACACGTTTTTTGTAATACATAATCTAACATATGTGCTTCATGGTCAAAAAAGAACATATCCAGCCATCCTCCAAAACATGTAGTCCTAAACAATTTCCTTCCATTATGATTCAACTTTTCTTTAATTAATGAAAAGTATTTCAATTTTCTCTAACATGACATTGGCTTTCGTATTCCTTAGAAGAAGAAAAAAATCAAATTAATAACAATTAATTAGTATCTTACCACAACTACAATCAATAAAACATACATAGTGTGAGTAACTGTATGTTAGAAGAGATACAAAACCTTCCAAAACATATCACTGATTTCCTAGTACGCCAATCATATTTATCAAAATGAAGCATTTTATCATACTCACAGCAAATAAACAATTACCTAATTTTAGAAAACTTTATAAACATAATAATGAGGCTTAGATTTGTATAAATCAATAGTTTACAAACCACATGAATATAACCGCCATGGTGCAATAGTATAAAGTATAGAATTTCCACGCCAAGACATGGAGTATCGCATCATTTGCATGATTTAATAAGATACTTGTCATCACAGCCTCATACACACTGACACCTTATATACAGATGCTCCCTGATAATCGACGATTTAATCAAAAAGGAAAATAGTTAACGCTTCGAGGTCCCACTACAGTTCTTTGTCGTTTCAACTCCCTTTGAGCAAAGGCCTGCCAAGCGATTTGCTAGATTGTTGAAAAACAAAAGGACTGTATGGGACTCAGAAGGGTTAATTAAGTTTTTTAACATCATACTTATAGTTTTGCTAGATTGTTAAAAAAAGTTAAGGAACAATATGATATAGTTCGCATTCAAACGGAATTTGAACATACCAAATGTGGCCGCGCGTTACTTTGTAGATGTGTATGGATTTCAACTTAGGGAACCCTTCGAATCCCCCACATACCTTTTTGTGTTTCAACTCCCTTTGAGCAAAGGCTTGCACCAGGCGGATTTGCTAGATTGTTGAAAAAACAAAGGCATGTTTTTGGGAATTCAAATGGGTACTATCTAAATTCCCTACTCTCTACAAAGTAACATGGCCACCTAGATACGTTCAACTTCCCTTGATCCGCAAGTATATCATATTTCCTTAACTTTTTTTACAATCTAGCAAAAGTCCTATAACAAGTATTCATACTCATAAAACTTCCAATGAGTGTGCAATGTGATATGCATTAGCAAGGCTCATATCCTGTGTCAAAAGTTGGATAAACGCCGGAAATCAGGATAATAACCGCCATGGCTACAAAATAATGTAATAAAATTGCCATGCCAACATACGGTAAATCACATCATTTGCATTTCAAATAAGATACGTCATCACGACCTCTTGCATATCACAATACACACATGTGGCCCAAAATAAACAACTCCCTTTGAGCAAAAGGCTGCACCAGGCGATTTGGTAGATTGTTGAATAAACAAACGAATCTGTATGGACCTCAGAAAAAAAGGAAACATAGTTAATTATGGTTTTTAAGATCATTAAAACAGTTTTCCTGATAAAAAGGAAACATAGTTAGCTTCGAGTCCCCCAACAGTGCCTTTTGTCGTTTCAACTCACCTTTGAGCAAGTCCCTGCCCAGCGATTTGCTAGATTGTTGAAAAAACAAAAGACACTGCATGGGAACTCAAAAGGGTTAATTATGTTTTTTTAAGATCATAAAAAAAAGAATTTTCCTCAAAAAAGGAAACATAGTTAACCTTTCTGAGTCCACTACAGTTTCCTTTTGTCGTTTCAACTCCCTTTGATCAAAGGCCTGCACCAGGCGATTTGATAGATTGTTGAAAAAACAAAAGGAACTGTATGGGACCTTAGAAGGGTTAATTATGTTTTTTAAAATCATAATTATAGTTTTGCTAGATTGTTAAAAAAAGTTAAGGAACAATACGATATAGTTTTGCTATTCAAACAGAAGTTGAACATACCCAATGTGGCTCTTACTTTTGTAGATGTGTATGAAATTTCAACTTAGTGAACCCTTCTGAATTCCCTTACAGTACCTTTTGTCGTTTCAACTCCTTTGAGCGCCTGAACCAGCGATTGCTAGATTGTTGAAAAAACAAAAGCACTGTTTGGGAATGCGAATGGGTAACTATGCTAAAATTCCCTACTCAATCGTACAAATAGCGGGCCACCTACATACGTTCACTTACCTTTGAATCCGCTAAGTATATCATATTGATCCTTAACTTTTTTAACAATCTAGCAAAGTCTATAACAAGTATATCGACTCATATAAACTTCCAAAATGAGTGTACCGGTGATAATGCATTAGCAGGCTCAATCTTGTCAAAGTTGGATAAACACAGGAACATCATGATATAACCGCCATGGCTGCAAAATAATGTAATAAAATTGCCATGCCAAGATACGGTAAATCACATCATTTGCATATCTAATAAGATAATCGTCATCCACACGCTCTTGCAGTCATCACAATACACACACATGTGCCCCAAATAAAACGAACTTCTTCAAACATTTACATATGTAAAGGGGTTGGTTAACAAAGTTGGTTGTCAATATGTTATAAACAAGTGCACGGACTTTGGTACTTAGAGTGGTAGGTTTGCCTGTTATAATGATTAGGTAAAATCATTATAAGAGCCACCTACCAATTTAAAGAACCAGGTCTTTTCTAAATTTTGGATTCTAGAAGGATTTTATTGATAATCAGGAGTGTGTGTTGTCATGAACAATACACAGCATATCATTATCACAATCAACACGCAATGATCAAGGCACATCTATCGTGATCATTGAGATATTCAAAGACAAGTTGAATGTAAGAAGTTGTGTATGGCCACATTGTTACTTTCAACTTGACTTTGAATCCACAACTATATCATATTGATCCTTCTTTCTTAAGTAACTCCTTAACATATATAAACTAAATTTTTTTAACAATCTAGCAACAGTCTATAACAATTATATCACACTAATATAAAGTAAAAAACAATCAAAATATGATAAATACAAATAGCAGTGACACGGGTAAAAAATATAAACTTCCCTAAATGCCCCATGGGCAATAGTCAACCTTTGAAGACGGTCTAAAAACTCCTCCATATACTTGTTTGTTCCCTTCAATCCCTGTTTCTGATTGAATAGCATGTCAGTTTAGTTGATTTATAAATTACACAAATGAACCCATTGACATGCCATTCAATCAACAAAACTGATTGTGTAACCAAACTACTGCATTTGGTTAACTTGTCTGCATCTAAGATATAACTCGCTGCAAACAGTAATGAATAATCAAAGATGGATGAACGACACCATATTAAGTTTAATATGCTACTCAAAGGTGGTGCCATTCATCCATGTTTGATAATTCATATGTTTGTTTTGTTACTGAAGTGTACAATTAGCCTTTTATGTAGATACTCGCTGATAAAAGAGACCATTTTATCAAAGTGACAGCAAACAATTACATAACAATATTTAGCCCTTTCTTAACATATACGGGCTCAATCCTGTATAAATCTTAGTTTATACAACATCAGGATATAACCTGCAATGGCTTCAATAGTATAGAATTGCCAGCCAAGACCGAATATCGCATCATTTGCATGATTTAATAAGATACTTGTCATCACAGCCTCTTACAAATTAACAACTTATACATGTAAAGGAATTGTTTTAAAAAGTTACATGTCTAGTTTAACACACTTCTTATCCACAGAAATGATATACTCACAGAGATGATACAAATCTTCGAGCCAATCATGGTTCATTGGGATGGGCGTCTGCTAGAGAGAAATGATTATATACTCTCAGAAAAATATATTCATGTGTTGCCATAGGATGCCAACCACAATGAAACATGATTGACCCGAAGATGTTAATCATCTATGTGAGTATACCAATCAGGGGTGTATTGTTATATGCATTAGCAAGGCTCGATCTGTAAAAGTTTGATAAACACAAAAACATCAAGATATAACCGCCGTGGCTGCAAAATAATGTAATAAAATTGCCATGCCAGCTAACGACTATTCACATCAATTGCTTGATCAAATAAGATAATCATATCACACACCCCTCTTGCATGTAACCAAATACACCTTTTATATTCCAAATTATACTTCCCCAAATACACCTAAATACAAAATACATTTCTGCTACTAACACACACATCACACACATAAATCTTCCCCCTTGACACTCAAACCTTCCTTCTCAAACACACATTTGCAAACAGTCACACGTTCCCACTCAAAACAATCAAACGTTCTGCCCATGGGTACACGTAATGTATGCTACTAAGTGTGTATTGTTGACATGCATTATCAAGGCTGGATCTAATAAATAGATAATAATGATAACATCAAGATATAACCGCCATGGCTGCATAAGAATGTAATAAAACTGCCATGCCAAGATACGGTAAATCACATCATTTGCTTCATCAAGTAAGATATTTGTCTTCACAGCCTCATACATATCACAAATACACAAAACAGTGGTTTCGTCTGAACTAGCAGTGGTTTCTTCTAAACTAGCAGTGGTTTTCTTCTAAACTAGCAGTGGTTTTCTATGAACTAGCAGTGGTTTCGTCTGAACAAGCAGTGGTTTCTTCCAAACTAGCAGTGGTTTCTTCTAAACTAGCAGTGGTTTTTTCTGAACTAGCAGTGGATGCAGCAACATTTCCAGCAGTGGTTGTTGCCTAAACCTTAATCAATCTCAACTTCCAAGACTGCCTAAATCCTTATATTTTTGGGTGATTAAGTCCGACGAACTTGTGTTGGCCATACAGGTATTCATACCACTCTAGGTGGTTGCATATCAAAGGAGTTAACGACCCCATTTTGCAAACAGACTCAAATCAATACAGTTATCTTAAGAGAAGAAAAAGACTTAAAGTGTTTTATTAGAGAAGTAAATGGTTAATTAGAAAGTAGGCAAAAGTTGCCCAATAAATCACCTATGTAAGTACAAGGTGGGCTCATATGAACGAATATATAGAGTTTCCACCTGCATCAATTTATTGACATATTAAGGGTAATAAATTTTAAAACTTACCCACCTTATATGTATATTTTAATTCAGTGGTGTTGCTAAATAGGTTACAAAATATCTCTTAAAATGTCTAAAAAAGACTTCACCAACAATTTCCGGAACAAAAAGACTTCGCCAACAATTTCGGAACAAAAAGACTTCGGCCAACAAATTGATGAAGAAGAACTTTTAAGACAAATGGAGGAGGCTGCTGTAAAGGAGAAGAAGAAAGGGAGATAGTAGAAAGAGAATTTGCTCTTGAGGAGGAAGCCGAAAGGGAGCGACTTATGCTCCAATATGAAGAAGTGTTGTTAGAGATGGAGGAAGCTGCTCCTATGGAGGAAGCTCAACGGAGGAACAAGAACGTCGGGACGAGAATTCGATGCTTTGTATGTAGAGGGGTGGAACAGATTGAAAGTTGATGAGTATCTTACGACGATGGTTACGACCTAACAACTCTCAAACTTGGGATCACCATGATTATATTTTAGTTGTGTCGCAGTTTAATTTTCATTGTATTTTGCTTTCGTTAACCGAACCTTTACAACCATCATTACGTGCTTTATTCACTTAGTACCAGTTATCTTACACTGCTTTATTCACTTAGTCTACATCCATCATTTGTTTATCAAACTTCAAAGTAGCAACAAATCACTAAAACCACAAGAACAATTAATCACCCAATACGTTACCAATTAATCACTATAAACCATTTAGTGCCAGTTATCAATACGATACTAACTTAAAAAGTTAACCCTAAATTAGCGAAACCCTAAATTACCGATACCCAAAAAATAAGCGAAACCCTAAATCAATACGATACCAACTTAAAAAATTAACCCCCTAAATTAGCGAAACCCTAGACTACCAAAAACATAAATTAGCAAAACCCTAGACTACCGAAACCATAAATTAGCGAAACCCTAAATTAACGAAACCCTAAATCAATACTATACCAACTTAGAAATTAAACCATTAATCAAATACGATAAATTAAACACCCAATACGATACCAACTAAAATAATTAACCCAAAAATAGCGAAACCCTTAATCAAACACAAAATTACTTACCCTAGCCCAAATCGTTTTTTTTATAGACATTAGATCAGAGAGGTCCGGGCGATGGTTGGATAGGAACTGTGTTATCTTGTGATAGAAGTGTGTTATGTGTGGATAAGAAGTGTGTATCGGTTAGTGGATAAGAATAAGAAGTGTGCTAAGGAAGATTTGTATTTGTAAATATATAAAGTGTATAAATGTCTTAAAGTTATAAAATTATTTATACACTTTTTAAAGTTTTTTATATATTAAATACATTGTGTACTTTATACCTCATGAGTTGCCCAAAAGTACATAAGTGTGGGACCAAGTTGCCCAAGATACATGTACTTTTTAATATAAAAAAAGACCATACTTTTGTACTAAAAGACAAAAAATGTCAGTTGCCCAATACTGAAAGTCAAAGTTGCCCAACTAGAGATCTATTACACTTGTACTATCTAAGTACAAGGTGGCCCCACAAAATGGGACACATGTCACCTATATGGGAGAGTTGCCCAAATATTGAATTTGGAGAGTTGCCCATGGGGCATTAAGAGAAGTGAAAAAATTTTGGGGGATTTAGGGTAAATTTGTTGGGCAATTGGGGTAGATAGGGAATTTGCCCTTTAAAAAAACAAAAAAAAAACTTTACTTTTTGACTAAAAGACAAAAAGTGTCAGTTGCCCAATAAAGTGGGTCAAAGTTGCCCAATATATCAGCTCTTAGGCTATGCACAATGGCGACCTAGTTCGTCGGTGCCACATCAGCTTTCTCTCTCCGACGACCTGACGACGACCAAGTTGCCACAGTGGTGACCTGACAATTTTTTTTTTTTTACAAACCGTATAATTTTTTGGATTTTGTGCTTTTTACAACTCGGTTTGTTTAGCTCAACCGAGTTTGGCACAACCTTCCCCTCAACCGACCATCAACCTTCTTCCCACAATGGCATAACCGAGTACAACCCATACCCTCAACCGACCTCACCTTAGCCACTACTCCTGCATAGCCTTACATTTGTTACTAGTAATTACAAGATTGGGCCCAAATAAGTGGGAGAGTTGCCCATGGAGAGTTGCCCATGGGCATTAAGAGAAGTGAAAAAATTTGGGGATTTGGGGTAAATTTGTTGGGCAACTGGGTAGATAGGGAATTTTCTCCCTATTTTTAATATCACTTCATCTTCCCCACAACTTTATCTCTATTTTCCTTCTCCATTTCCATAAGCCTTCTTCAACTTCACTTACGTTTTTGTACAGATGCATAATTTCTTTTCACTTCTTCATCTCGGTTTCATTTCAAGGTGGTTCCTTTGATTTTTCTAAGGTAGGTCCCGAAAAAAATCACATATAGCTCATAAAGGATCTTCGTTTCTAAGGTGGTTCCCGGGCACTACCTATAATGCATATAGGTCCGCTTCTGCCTCTGTGGCTCTGGGTGTGAGCACATGTAAGGTGTTCGTATGCTGGAAATGTAGTCATGTTTGGGGTTTCTTCGTGGTTGCCTAGAGTTAGATTTTGTCACACACTATGCAATATCTAATCTAGAAGAATGGTGAATTATATGTAGTTGATGCAGTCAACTCAACTGTGTATGGTGATTTCTTTGGCTGTTTGAGTCTGTATAGGGCATGTCCTATCAGACTTTGGACTGCTTGTATGTTTTGTTTATTGTGCTAATATAAATTCACAATTTTCAAAAGTGTATAGATAATGAAATCACTCATTACCTCATATGGAGTAATAAACCATTCCTGTACAATTTGAGGGGTATGAAAACTTATCATTATTTTTTCCACTTAAATGCAAATAATAATAATAATAATAATAATAATAATAATAATAATAATAATAATAATAATAATAATAATAATAATAATAATAATAATAATTTGAGGGGTATGAAAACTTATCATTATTTGGTGGATATTGGGCTTTCTGGAGATGGGGACAGATCCTTGCGACCATTTGATATATTACTTACTCGTGGGATAGTGGGCGTGATGTATGTGTTTGATCTTCGGGATCGTCGCCTTGACGCAATCTGGGATGACTGATTTTATGCCAGGCGTGCGATCATTGATCTGCGCCACCGTAAACGTGTCAAGTTACGATGCGAAATGTGCGGATATTGGATATGGGTTTCTCCCTTTCTTTTTCTTCTTTGAGAACTTGAGAAGATTCAGTTACCTTTTAAGCGTATTCGCGATTCTCTATGATCACAGGGTCATTGGAGCCGCGAGCACAGTTCAATATTTTTAATAGGATTGGTTTTGCCATTGCTAGAGGTGTGGGGGCCCAGTTGGTTTCGAGGCTTCCGACTAATGTTTTGTAATCCTATGAGTTTTTAATAAAAGTGTTGTTATAAAAAAAAAATTTTAAATAATAATAATAATAATAATAATAATAATAATTATTATTATTATTATTATTATTATAAAAATAAAAAATAAAAATAAATTAACTCCTACATTTTGTTCATTTATTGTCAATTTATCTCTTTTTTTGTCTTTTTCTTTTTCCTCTATTGATTTACCATCGAACAATTCAAATAGCCAATCCATTACTCCCACACACAACACACACACACCACACACACACTCATACACATATATATATATATATATATATATATATATATATATATATATATATATATATATATATAGAGAGAGAGAGAGAGAGAGAGTGAGGATCATGTGCGGATTTTTATTTTTAGTGCGGACGTACGGACAGATCTGGACCGCCCATTCCAGATCTGATCTTGACTTTTTGTAAAAATGTCAAGATTTGCGCTAACAGTACCAATTGATCATGTAAACGATTTTTTTAATTTTTTTCCTTTTGAGCGATCCTTACTATTGTTATCTTCTTTCATTTTTTTATTTTTTCAAATTTTTCAGACCACTTTTTGTTTTCTTGATTATGAGTCTTACCGTGATATTAACGATATTATGAGTTCTAGTGTGATATTATGAAGCGTGATGTTATAAAATGATGATATTTATAAAACCAACTGTGATATTAAGTTTTTTTACATGTAAAATGAACCTTGATATTAAGAAACATATGATAGTTACTATACTATGTTATAACAATTTTATTAAAAAAAATATTATGATAGTTACGGATATTAACAATTATATTAAAAAAAGAAAAAAAGTTCCTGTGATAGTAAAAAGAAACCGTGATATTAACATTTTTTTATTAAAAAAGGAATGGTGATATTAATAATATTAGTAAAAAAAACAAAAAAGTAATGTGATATCAAAGAAAAGTTAGTGTGATATTAACAATTTGTATTTAAAAAAAAACTTTACGTGATATTAAGAGAGCCAATTTGTTGGATCGTTTTATTTATTTCAATTTATGATAATAATTCTATAATTAATGTATAAACTTTATTGATTAAACATCTGATATAATAATAAATTATGTCTAAGTAATGTAATATAAAAATTATAATATTAAGAAAGAATATTTCACTTATAATTAATAATTTTTCAATATCAATTGATAAAATTATAATATTAAGAAATAATATTTTACATATAATAAAAATTTTCTCAACTAATTTAAACATAACAAAGAATTATAAAATGATACCTTTATTATTTGTTTCTGAATTATTACAAGGAGATTCAGAGTTTACAGAAGAGATATTCTGACATATAGAAGAACTTGGAGATATACAAATTTGAAAATCTAAGGTTTTTGAACATTGAGTGGTGGATAATATTATTGATTCTTTTTTCTTCATAAAATGAAGCCTGCGAGTAACTATGAGAGTCTTCTTCTTTTATACTTGAATTTCTCAGTAACATTCTTCGTGATGAATGCTAAGTACCGGTTACTTTCTCTATTATAGCTGATGACTTACAAATGCCGGTAATATCTTCAATCATGGAATACTTTCAATTCTTTTTATAAAGTTTCTTGTTGGTATCTGAAAGTCTTCCAAAGGGGCTGCATTATCTTCAATTACCTTTTATAAAGTCCCTTGTTGGTATCCGAAAAGTCTTCAAAAGAGGCTGTATTATCTTCAATTATAAAAGTTTGTCGGCCATTCTTTTTATATGTGATAATGGATGATAATGATATTTACTTTAATATATTTTACTTAAATATAAAGACTTGACACGTTTATGTTACATTTTTGATAAAATTTAAAACTTGAATATAATAATTTAACTTAGAAATTCAAAGTCATCGTCTTCATAAGGATCTTGAGAATCTTGATATAATTCTTCACTTGGAGTAGGGGATTTACGAACTTCATCTAGAATCTTTTGGATTTCTTCTTTTGATTTACATTCTTGAATTCTTTTGATTGCATCTTCATCTCAGATAGGACTTGTTAGGGATAGAAGGACTTGAGCTAGGTGAACTGACCAGATTGTTATAATAATTTGTGACTGCCTTTTCATCTGCTTGATCTTCTGAAACTGCACTCCACCATCTAGCGCTGAACTCCCTAACTAAAAGAGGAGGAGAACCCCTTCGCATCTTGTTTTTATAATTCCATGACATGATCCATGGGAGTCTAAATATAATCATAAACTATAAAGTATATTCAAACGGAGGGATACTTTCTTGAGAAAAAACTGATTTATATTTTTGATATCCTTGTAAAATTCTTGGAGGAAAATTCGAATTCCACCCATGTATCTGAACCATTTAACGAACCATCTTGGATATTTATTTGGGAAAAATTCATTAAACCGGAAAAACCATGTATGACTATGATTTCTCTGAAAAAACGCTTTAGACCAAGCTTCTTGATAATCATAGTAATTATATGCTGGATATTCTGGAAAACGGATTAAAACTTTGTTGATATAGGGTTTATTTCCCCAGTCTTCTAAAGATAAAACTTTGAGAATTTTGACTTTAGTACTGCTGATAAGGCCTTGAACTCGGATATCTTGAGTATGGAATAACTCTATAGAATTACTTTCTAACAAAATAGCTTCGTAATATTCTCTTGTTTGAAAATCAACATTATAAAAATGAGTATTTTCTGGAAAAATATATTTGATAAGAGAACCAAAACTTTGATTTAACTTTTCTTCTTCTTCTGGTTCAATAATTTTTACGACTTGACGATTTGGATTAACTTTGGGTTCTGGTTTATTAGGGTTTCTAGGCATATTGGAGGATGAGGCAACTGATGTATAAGAATTTTGACTTGAAGATATATTTGGCATGTATGCCAAAGCGAATAGGTAATCTTGGAGATAATTGATTTGATGAGAATGGGGATAAGGATCTTCTTGGAGATTGATTTGGAGAAAATGGGGATAATGGTGTGAACTTATCTGGATATAACACTTGGAGATGTTGATGGAGATGATAATCGGGGCTTTGGTATAGGAACAAGAGGTTTCTTGTCATTTGAATTCATCCCTGTAAAAATTCTCTCGATAAGAAGTCTGGGAGAGAATTGGCTTCTCCTTTTATAACCTCAATTTGAAAATCAAAATTACTAAGGATAGCTTGCCATCTGGCAAAAATTTGTTTTGAAATTAGATTTTTAACATCTTTTTCTAAGATATATTTTGCTGAAGAACAATCAACTCTTAATAAAAAAGGTTTCATATATAAATCATCTTCAAATTTTTGAATATTTAAAACTATACTTAATACTTCTTTTTTAACTATAGAATAATTCTTTTGAGTATCATTCCAAGATCCTGAGAAAAATCTTACTAATTGTTCTTTATTATTGTCTTTTAATTTTTGTTTTAGAATACCCCCATATCCGATATCACTTGCATCTGTTTCTACTATAAGACTTGCTTCTGGATTAGGTATAGTTAGGCAAGGTAATTCTTTTATTTTATTTTTTATGTGTTTAATTACTTGGGTATGTTTTTCTGACCAAGGTTCAGGATTTTTCTTAAGTCTTTCATGTAATGGTTTACATATACTTCCTAAATCTTTGAAGAAATCATGAATATAATTTAAACATCCTAAAAACCTTTGTAATTGTTTTTTATCTTTTATTTCGTCTGGAAATTTATTTGAAAATTGTAAACTTCTTTCTATGGGTTTAATAGTTCCTTGAATTATATTATGACCTAAAAATCTTATCTCAATTTGAAATAAAGTTATTTTGGTAGGAGAAACTGCTAAACCATTTTTGTATACAAGGTCATAAAATATATTTAAATGTTTAAAATGCTGGTCTATATTTTTTGAAAATATTAGAATATCATCAATATATACTATAGCAAAACTACTTATATGAATAATTATATCATTCATTATATTTTGGAATTCTGAAGGAGCATTTTTTAAACCAAAAGGCATAACATTCCATTCGTAATGACCAAAAGGAACATTAAATCCTGTTTTATATCTATCTTTCTCATTTATTTGAATTTGTCAAAATCCTGATTTCATATCAAATTTAGAAAATATTTTTGAATCATATAATCTTTTTAATAAATCTCTTTTATTTGGAATAGGGTATCTAATCAATTTTAGTACTTTATTTAATGGTTTATAATTTATAACTAATCTTGGTGCTCCTCTTTCTATTTCAGCGCTATTCATTACATAAAAGGCTGAACAAGACCAAGGAGACTTTGAAGCTCTTATAAGATTTTTATCTAATAAATCTTGTATTTCTTTTCTACAATATTGAACTAGTTCTTGAGACATATGTATAGATTTAGATTTAGTAGGAATATCTTTTTCATCAAATTCTTTTATATAAGGTAAACTAACAATATCTTGTTTTCTAGTCCAAAAAGCATTTGGTATAGTTGCACATACATTATTTTTAAATTTGTCTTCCAATTGTTTTATTTTATTTTTTATAATATTATCTTGTAATTGATTTTCTATTCTTTTGTCATTTATTTCATTTACCAAATATTCTATATGTTTCTTTTTATTATCAATAATGTTTATTTCTTTAGTTATCATTGGTATAGCAAAGGGAAATAATATCTTTTTTCTAAAAATTTTTGTAGTTAATCCTTTTTCATTTACTTTAAACGGGTATAATTGTGTTATAAATGGTTGTCCTAAAATTAATTGAGAACCCATATTTTTAACTAGTATTAAATTTGTTTTATAACAATAATTATCATTACAAATATGAACATTTGATAATTTATATTCTATTTTTAATTTATCTCCAGTGACTCCAGAAAGTCTTTGAGATGATTTTTCATAGTATTTAACTGGAACTAATCCTTCTTGTATACAATTTAAATATGCTCCAGAATCTATTAAAGCTATTAATGATAATCTATAATCATTATTTATTACAATATTTATTTTAATGTACCACCTTTGAGTGCTAATACTTTGTATATTATTAATAGCCATATTGTTAGATGTTCCTGTATCTCTATTATTATTAGTATCTTTACTTTTTTCTAATATATTTATTTTTTGTTTTATAGTGACTATTTCTGCTTTAACATTTTTTATTTCTTCTTGAAGTTCTGGAATTGTTATAGGTTTGGCCTTTTCATTAAATCTTTTGAATATTTCCATTAAATTATAATCTTGTGTTTCTTCTATAGTATTATTTTCTTTTATTTTTTCTTTTAGTTTATCTAGATATATTCTTTTTATTTCTTTATCTTCTATTTTTTCCATTAATTCTATTAATATTTTAATTTCTTCACTATCATTAGTTATAGCATTTATTTTATATTCACAAACACAATTACCTAAACATTCACATTCTTCTGATTCATTATTAATGCTTGATTCATTTTCTACTATATTTAAATCGTTTTCTTCATAATCAGATATATCTGATTCACTAGTTTCTTCATTTATCAATATTTTAAGAACTTGTTCTTTATATTCATATGGTATATTTAATTAATTTATTTTCTTTTTAGTATAACAATTTCTAGATGTATGACCACGCTTCCCACATTTATAGCATATAATTGTATCTTTATTATAGTTATACCTTTTTCTCTTGTATTTGTATTTGTTGTGCTTTTCATTTTTATTGTCTTGTATATAATTTCTTTTAGGTTTTCTAAATTTTTTATATCGTTTTTCTTTCCTATATTTTTTATTATTGGATGATGGCAATTTTAAAGGTTCATATCCATATTGTTCACAAAAGTTTCCTAATTCATTCTTATTATTAATGCCTTCTTTTTTAATTTTAGCTTTTAATTTCAAATCTGAACATATAGCTAGACCTTCTTGATTAACATAATTTATAATTTCTCCATAAGTTAGTTCTTTGTATGGTATAGAATTATTAAATTCAATGTTTAATTTGTTTCTTATTTTTTCTGCAAACAACTTTAGGTAATCCAGCAATAAATCTTTCTTTCCAATATGCTTCTTTACAATCAGAGTATTACTTTTGATAAAAATACATCCTTATACCATCTAAAATCTTGTAGTTTTCTACAATTTAAATTTAATAAAATAGCAGCACTCCTATCTTGATAAGCTGCAGGATTTCCTACAAAGTTCTTAAGTATAGCAAAAATTAAAGTATTAACTGAGTCATTCATTTCAGTTGGTATTTGTTAACCATTTTCTTCTTTAATAATAATCTTTTTAGCAGAACGTATCGATTCCCTTTCTTCTTGTGAAACATACATATCCCACCAACCTTTTAAACTTCCAGTAAATCCACTAATTAATGCGTTAAAAACTCGTTGTTCATTATCTTTATTATGTGACTTATAAGCATTAGAGGCCATAGTCATTTCTTGTAACAAATTTATAATTTGATATTCTGAACAACCGTCTATATTCCATTCATATATACAACTACCATCATATCTAGATTGTACTAAAGTATGTTGTTCTTCATATTGTAAATCTGGCGGTGTAGGTCTAGGATAATAGTTTCTTGTTTCTGGATTTGGTGTATATTTATTATATTTTATTTTATTTATTTTTAGATCAAATTGCTCTTCTAATTCTGATATATTATCTTCTGAATCATTTTTATTTATGACATTTATTTTTTCATTGGATATATTTAATTTAGACAATTTGGTTTCAATTTCTCTTAATATAGAATCTTGCTTTCCTAAATTAATTGGTGTGTCCATACTATATGGTACAAATAAAGGATTTTCTTCTATTTTTATAATCCTTTCTTTGGTTTGTGACGTACTAGCTTCTTTTTTATTTTCCATTCTATCTAATTGTTGTCCTATAGTATTTAGCATTTCATTTGTATGATTATTTTAATATATTATTGTTGATAACGATTTTTTATCGTCATTATTATGTTTGGCTAAAGGTTGTCCTATATATTCTTCATTATCCTTTTTAATTATAATGTCTTTACATGGAGGATGTTGACATACTATGGGATTATTTGATTTTGGATCATAATATACCTTATTAATATCATCTGTAGTTACCTCTATCTTTTCTATAAAAGGGAAATCTATTTTTTGTTCTATACTGTATAACTGAAACCATGTGAAAAAAGGAATGTTTACTTCATTATCAATAATATATGATTGCCATTCTAAATTATGTAACATTCTTTTTCTTTCGTTAAATTTTTGATAATACCATATTAATTTTTCACTATTATAATTATTAAACATTTCATTTTTTAGAAATTTTATTTCCATTTTAAAAGGAATATTATTTATTTCTTCCATTTTAATGAATTAGCCTTTTTAATTGTTCTAATTTTTCTTTTAAACGAAGATTTTGTAAAACTAAATTTAATATCATATCTTTATGTGCCCTTTTACTAATAACATATTCTCCGATGAATAATTCTTCTTTAAATATTTTTATTGATTTATTATTTCTTAAAATGGATTCTTGATAATATATTATTTGTTTTTTAAGTTCATATTGATATAAACTCATTTTTAAGAAATAACTAATTGTGATCTTACCAATTTTATCATATCTTGATTGACTTTTAAATCTACTAGTAAATTTTTTAAACTCCATTCAATATCATATACTTGATAACCTCGATGTACTCTTAAATTTACATATTTTGCTCCTTTTTTAATCATGTCTTTAACATAATTTATTTCTAATCTTAAAGATTTTTCTTGTTTATATAAACTTTTTAAATGATTAATATTGTTTTGATTTCTAGCAATCTTTGCTTGTATCGAAGTATCACTCATAATTTTCTCTATAATATTCTACTTCAGATCTAGATGGTTGATCGCTAAAATCATCACCTATATTGTCATCTTCATATAAAAGTGTTGGAATAGATGTTTCAAAATTTACTCCTTTAAGTTTCATAGACTGAGTTCTTCTTAAATTTATATTACTATTTGATGTAGATGGAATATACATTGAATGTCTGGCTGAGCCAAAAGTTATATCTATATTTCCATTAGAATGATCTATAATATTATTTATTTGGCTATTGATTTCTAAAGGCTTAGGTTCTATAATTTCTTTAAAATTCCATGTTTGATTTCTAATAATTTCATCCCATTTAATCCTTTTAGGAACGGTTATATTAGAATTTTGAAAATTAGATTCTATAAGTAAAGTTTCATTAATTGACTTTTCTTTTTTATATTTTGGTTCTATAGTAGTGGTCATAGTTTTATAATATACTCTATATATTAAAACTAATGGATCAGATCCCTCTTTTATTTCAATTTCTTTTAATCGTAAGTTTAAAGTTAATACATCTAATATATTTTTATCAAATAAAGATACTGTATAATCAGGATAAGCTTGAAAATATATTGGACCATTACATATATTAGATTCTCCTAAAGCTAATAAGGATTGATGAAAATTTGTTAATCTGGCATCTCTTAAAACAACACATATAGGAGCATTAATTCCTAATCTTGTCATAGGTTTTATAGCTACTTGAACCATTCCTATATGTAAAAATTTATAATTTTTTCTATGTTCATGTATAGCTTTTGAAGAAAACAATTTTATTTCTTGTTGATTTTTTAATAAAGGTATAGTTTTCTCTGTAGTTTTAATAGAATATCTTTGAAACCAGTCAAAAGAACCTTGTTTATATAAAGTTTTAACCTCTACTCTAGGTATATTCCAATTATGTAAACTAGTTTCTATATTAGCTATTGATACTTCTATAGAATTAGATAGATCCTGCTCATCATCAATATCAGAAGTATTACTCTTTTGATTTAGTAATAGTCTCAAAATCTTATTCATAATGCTTATTAAAAATTTAGTCTGATAAATTTCAATAGAGTAAGTTTTATATTACCTGAATACATGAATCTCCGGGAACACCCCCATATCGTCGTGGTACGACAGTCTGACTCCCAATGTTGCTGCTAATTCCAACCGACTGATCGACAGGGCTTACCAACGCAGTTATGTATTCATCTAATATACAACTTATTCTACTTTTTTTATCGGAATAATTTTTAATAGTCATGATTCAAAGATTCAATACTATTACCTCTTAAGATCTTGACTTTTGTAAAAAAGTCAAAATCGACCTTAATATCACAATACCTTTAATCATGAAAACGATTTTTTTTTGAAATTTTTTCAAATGATTCTTAATAATTTATCATCCTCTTTATTTTTTTAATTTTTTCAGATTTTCTTGAATTTAAAAAAAAAAACTACTGTGATATTATCCGCACCATCCCTACTTAAAAGCCAATCCGCACCCGATCCCTTCCCTATATATATATATATATATATATTATATATATCTGTATATATATATATATATATATATATATATATATATATATATATATATATATATATATATATGTATGTATATATATTATATATATGTAGGCTCGATTCCATTGAGAAGGTTTTTTATTTGAGAAGATTGAGAAATCTTCGTTTGAGCAAATTGATTCATGTTTTTTATTTGATTCACAAGTAAACATCATTTTATGGTGAATCGAATTTATAAATCACAAATTTGATTCATAAATCATTGTTAAAATCGAGTTATGATGATGGTTCATTAAATTTGTACAGATGATTCATTATTCTACATATATCGCTAAATCGAGAGATTTTTAACATTGATTCAAAAATTTTTTACACATTTTGAATTTTAATCACATTAAAATGAGTTTTACGCTTGAAAACATGAATCAAAGTTAAAAATCTATCGTTTTTGAAAACCTTCTCAATCTTCTCAAAATAAAAACCTTCTCAATCGATCCGGATATATATATATATATATATATATATATATATATATATATATATATATATATATATATATACATATATATAATCATCAATTGAGAAGGTTTTTATTTTGAGAGATAGAAGGTTTTCAAACGATAGATTTTCAACTTTGATTCACGTTTTCATAAAACTATTTTAATGTGATTAAATTCTAAATGTATAAAAAATTAATCATGTTAAAAATCTCTCGATTTATATATGTAAATATGAACCATATGTACAAATTTAATGAATCATCAATATACTCGATTTTAACAATGATTTGTGAATCATTTGTGATTTATAGATTCGATTCACCATAAATGGTGTTTACTTTTGAATCAAATCAAAAACTGAATCAATTTGTCAACGAAGATTTTTCTCAACTTCTCAAATAAACCTTCTTGAACCGAGCCTACTATATATACATATATATACATACATACATATATATATAATATATATATATATATATATTTGTATATAATATATATATATGTATATATATACATACATATATATATATATATTATTACATATATATATATATATATATATATATATATATATATATATATATATATATATATATATATATAATATATATATAATATATATATCTGTATCTTTATTTAGGAACCTTGTTAATAGATGCGAGAACTATCTTTTTACTCCTAATAATGCACAATGTACATGATATCAATGCAAAATGGCATTATTGAAATATGTGTAATAATTTAGGAATGGCATTATTGTACATAATATATATATGTACATATATATATATATATACATATATATATATATATATAATATATATATACAAATATATATATATATATATATATATATATATATATATATATATATATATATATATATATATATATATATATATATATATATATACATATATATATATATATATACATATATATATATATACATATATATATATATATATATATATATATATATACATATATATATATATATATATATACATATATATATATATATATATATATATATATATATATAGTGTATCTTTATTTTGAGAACTTGTTAAGTGCGAGAACTGCGAGAACTATCTTTTTACTCCTAATAATGCATAATGTACATGATATCAATGCAAAATGGCATTATTGAAAATATGTGTAAATTAATTAAGGAAATGTTTAAATCAAGGGCAAAGTGGGTATTTAATTATCCCATCAAAATAGGATCACATACAAAAACCTGTATTTATTTTTTCACAATAATCTCTCTCTCAATTGCTTCCTCTCAAGAACCCTAGCCGCCAATCCCCACCCCGTCTTTTCCAACCTATGTAATCGAATATGATAAATTTTTAATGGTGTCGATCTCTTGTATCATCATGTTGTCAGAAAAAGATGACGAAGATGATCATCATGTCACCGGAACATAAACGAACATAAACGGATTTGAAGAAATTTATCATCTACGAATCATGTAAGTTACATTAATTCTTGTTCTTTTAATTCGATATCCTTTGATAAAAGAGCAAATTTAATTATTATGCGAAAAAGTTAATTTGTTTATTTTGGGTGTCTCTTATGAATCATGTATATTAGTTACCAGACCTAGTTCTTTTTTACGGTTTGATAATTTGTTTATATTAGTTACTAGATCAAAAAGTAAATATCTGATGGCTTTGTATTGGATTTTATGCTCATATCTCCAATAGCACAACGTGCCCCCAATAATTGATGTTAACTTCTACTTTTTTTAATTATGTTACAGATCAAGTGTGCTAAGAAATCTCGTGGTCACATGTCGTTACGAGATTCAAACTGTTAGAGGCTTGACCGAATCTTTTATGGTACCTATAGTTATCTATAGTTATTTTGTTGTTTAGTTTTTATTGTTTTGATGATTTTTTATTAATAGTACGATATAGCCTGGTAATATTTATGTTGTTAACATTGTTTTGTGGTTTATTGAAGCCATCTTATGGGTGAGAACTTGGGCTGTTTGAACGTGAAGGAACTGAAGCAGTTGGAGACCAGGCTTGAAAGAGGGATCTCACAGATCAGGTCCAAGAAGGTATTATTGTGTATGCATTCTTTATATTTTTAACACCCATTATTTTTACATGTTTTTGTAAATTTAACTCTCAAAAGAATGACATGATACTTGCTGAAACCGAAAATTTGCAGAAAAGGGTAATACTACATGATCCTAAGTGTTCACCATTTTCATTTCTTGAATGTTGCATTTCTTATGTGATATCGTTTTTTCATTGGTTATAACAGGAAGTCGAGCTGGAGCATCACAATGCATTCCTACGTTCAAAAGTACAAGTAAGTTCTCCTAGGAAAAACAAAAATATGCATTTATAAACATGAGAGAGTACATAAAAACTCCAAACTAAACCAACCTGACATGCACATTTTGGTCCCTCTACTAGTGTATGTGCATTTGTAGTTACATGCTTCAAAGATTTATAGATATGTACAATTAACTTGATGTTGATAATTCATTTTAAAGCCCTGTATGGTAAATGCTTTAAAAATTTTATTTTTTTTTGATCAGTGTTTTTTATTCAAGTGCATAGACCTCATTTTTGCGTGAGAGTGTTTTGATTCTTAGATGTTTATGTATAAAACAGATGATGTTTATGTATAAAAAATAGATGTTTACGTTTAAAATAAATAATGTTTAGCGTATAAAACATATATATGTTTGAGAACATGATAGTTTTTTTGATGATGTAAAAACATGTTCAAAACATGTATGTTTTAAAACAAGTATGTTCAAAACATGTATGTTTTAAAACAGGTATGTGTTTATACGTGTGTATATTATCTAGAAAACACATATGCACTTTACTATGTGAAAAACATAAATTGTAAAAATATTATTCCAAAACATAAATAAAAAAATTAAATTTAGGCCCTCATACATGTCTTTATACGTGTGTATATTATTTATTTTCCTAATTTAATATTTTTCTTTGTAACAGATGTAGCCGAATTAAAAGAATGATGACAACGAGTGTGCACATTTGTCCGTCTTCTGAAACATTGAAAAGGAGCGTGCTAATATGTCCAACTTCTAAACTTTGACGACTACGAGTGTGCAAATATGTCCGACTTCTAAAAATGTTGATTACAAGGAGTGTGCACATATATATTTTATGCTTATATTACTTGTACACACGCTTCATTAGAACATCATATTTTCCGCTTCTTAGAAATTTGTATTTAATTATATATCACATGTATATTGTTGGTTTACATATAACATGTACTTATCTAGAAACCACTTATCTGAAAACTATGTATAAAAATATGATATGTATGAAATACTATTCCAAAAACAAAATAAAAAATTAATTCATAAAAACACATATGCACTAAATAAGTTTTAAAACACATGTTGTAAAAAGCAAAAAATAAGCAAAATAAATAAAAAAAAAAAAAAAAATTTTTTAAAAAATAAAAAAAAAAAAAAAAATTTAAAAAAAATATAAATTTGGATTAAATAATAAGCTTTTAAATAAAATATTTAATAGTTCAAAAATGCTATGTTGCACAATATGCATTATTAGATACATAAGGTGTTCTCAAGTTGATCTCACTTGAGGACAGGAAAATAAAGGCTATATATATATATATATATATATATATATATATATATATATATATATATATATATATATATATATATATATATATATATATATATATATTAATTATATTGATTGTGATAGTTTATAAGCTTCATAATAAATGATTGTTTGATTCTTTTTTGATTGTTCTTTTTTTACTTTTTTTCTTTGGGTTATCATATAGATTTGTTATGCTCATGATCGAATCTGAATTTTAACTAGCATGAATGGAGTTTGATACAACATGATACAGTGCTAATAATCATGTTTGTTCCGTCAATATTTTCAATAAGAACCTATATTGAGTTTGGTGTGACATGACAAGGAAAAATCATTTTCGTTCTTCAACATTACCAAACAACATTAGATGCAATAAAATAACTATTGCATTCCTTTGTATTATCATTATCTTTCTCTTTTTCATTCCTTCATTTCAACTAAGCACCCCCTTAGTTCGGGCCCAATTTTTAAAAGTAAATACCCAAAACCAAACAAAAAACCACTTTAATAAATCAGTTAAAACCAATTAACCGAACCAAACCACTTCACCCAAAACCAATTAACAGATACTCCGTGTTAAATTGGTTCGGTGTTTCTCGTTTCAAGCCGTTTAATGAACACCCGAAGCGACATATATTCTATCTATCACATTGCCTTTCACCTAGCCAGTACATGGCATTCAAAACTTGTAAACCTATAAACATGTCTAAACCGATATTAAATTGGGTCGGTGGTTTTTTTGCAGTTTGTCTCCCATATACGTGTTGAAGGAAGGTCTCATATACATGTCTAAACCATAGGGACAAAACATGTAAACCTCATAAAAAAACAGCAAGCAAGAAAGAACAAAAACCCTAACATAAGCCTTTCACTCTCCCATGATCCACTCCTCTTTGAAACACAACAATAATCGAACCACAGGAGGTATAACTTTTTATCATGTCATTTTCTTAATTTTTTCATTTCATTTCATGATATAAATAGTATTAACTAGTTTTTTATTTTTCTATCTTGTTATAGAATCATCATGACTCTGAAGCACTTATTATCAAGATTAAACATAAACAAGTTATCAAGGCTTAATGGTATTAGTGTTAGTACTAGTATAGGACTTGGTGTAGCTAGTTACGCCACTTGTTTCATTTCGGCTAGTAAACCCGAAAACTGTAGAAATGTTGGAAATCCACTAGCGAATTCTGGGTTCTCTAGGTTTATTCACTCTGGACAAGAGAGTAGTTTTAGTGGCGCAAAAGGTGTAGGGAATGTTAGTGTGGATTTGGATGATGATGATTTATATATGGATGAGTTTTTGTGTAAAGCCCCTTTTATCACGTATACCTTATCACACAAATACCACGTTATGCGTAGAACTCGTTAACACACAAACAGCAACTATACGTGAAGATGAAAGAAATAAAGATGAGAAAGATGGTGACTTGATGTTATGCGTATGAACAAGATAGAGAGATGAAAACAATAAGTTGTATATTTCAAAGAAAACACACACACACACACTCAGCACCCCTCAAACGACCATTTGAGGGGTATTTATAGTTGGAATACATGATGCCCTAAAAGGCTTTCCATGGGCTTCGTGGGCTTGGACATGGGTTGGATTGGATAAAAGGCAAGCTTAACATAACTAGTACCCATTTAGCTTAGTCCAATCCACGAGCCCGTTGACTATTCTATCACGATGTCTAACACACGATATAAAGTTCCTAAACGTGAATGACCATCACTTCTAATAAAAACTATTAAGGCTAACAATCTCCCCCTAAGGGGTGGTCATTCAAAAGATGCTCCACTTGATTAGGTCTTTACTTTTCTCGAGCTTGAACTTTGTGTGTAGATATAGAATAGTCTCGAATCTTTGTTCCTTCATGCTTTGTGATCAATTAATGTGGTTGTCTGCCGTTGTCAACTTCGTTGGTTTGGTGTCTCCACGTCTTTCTCCACCATGCTCACACTTCTATTTGTCTTTTGGTTACCAATGATGTAGTTCTCGAGTCTTTAAACTTTGTAGATTCTTTGACATTGACGAAGAATCATCTTTAACTTTGAGTAGCCATTGATTTTGATGAGAACTTTCATGTGTTGTTGGTATGAGCATGTGGAGAGTCTGCATGATCAATCCGCTTCGGAGCTTCCATAAGAAGAAAACATAAAAACAGGTTAGTAATAAGCGGATTCCGGCACTTACAAGTTTGAACTTCGAGGGTGTTAACAGCATAGTGTGAAAACACATCTCTAATTCTTACAAAGGCCGTTCCTGAACAGGAGTCCCACAAGTGAGATAACGCGATGTACCGAAGTACACCTACAGTTCAGATGAGTCGCTGAGGTACACCGTAGCATCACCCCACGACAGGACCGTTTGAGACACACTAAGCGTAATCCACGGGGAGTTACCGAAGTGACCTGCTGTCAGGGCTGCTTGATGTTGACCCTGGCAGGAGTTTCCATTCAATCACTGAAGATCACAGATGTGAAACTTCTCATAAATGTTCTGGCAGATTGCTAAGACCTGCGTAGGACTCTAGAATATATCACTTGTGTCCTTATTGATGAACAACAAGCGATGTCATGACAAGTGTTCCTATGAGATCTTTTGATGAATCTCGTGGCTCTAGACTCAATAGTGCATTTTGGTTTTTTTCCTGAGCGGAGAGACTAGAGGGAGAGGGTATCCTTTTTCAATATCAGCAATCTCTAAGAGAAAGCCGATAGATTATGTAGGGTTCCCAGTGAGAATGAAACAAATCCTTTTAAGAGGAATTGAGTGGCTAGAAGGTTAGGTGCAGTGCGTCCCCGGGTCCATCACGTCTTTGTCTTCAATACCAGTGTCAACTTAGTGACAACCAGTAGCAGATGAATTGAACCTGGTTTCGGCCCTAAGGTTGAATATGGAGGGCTATTTCTTTTCACCCTTTTTCATTACATTTCTTTTTAATTCTTCAACCGCTTCTTTCTCCTTTCTCACATTACTCCTTTTTTCAATCATACCTAAGGACTTCTAGTACTAACTATTGGTATTGTCCTTGGGTAGATCCCTCTGGTTCTGGCGGATCATAGGACTGATTTCCTATCCTTAGTCACTTTATAACTCCATGACTGTCCTATTGTTTCCATAAAACCTTTTCTTGAAAATCTCTCAGAGTGTTTATGATAGAAAACATGTTTGAAACACTATGTGAGTTTTATATTTTCAGAAACACTCCCCCTTCACATGTGCTTATATGTTTTGACAGAAATCTGCACATAGAGGGTAGAGATCGCACTTTTTGAATTGATCGGCTCATGATAGACAATTCCCTACGAGACATGGTTACGTTGCCTAGTTAAAGAGTTCCATTGTCAGTTTTTAGGTGACAACTAGCTCTAATAACTAACTTGAAGTTGTAAACACTCCTTGAAAAGGAGGTTAGACCCATGAAAGTGCATATCTATCACAAGTTTCTCGAGATGGTACATTGATTACTCGTCAATTCATTGGTTCTGACTGAGTCGAGCTCATTTTGAGATTCAAACAACGATCATTAAACTTTTTTGATCACATTCTAATCACGTCTCCTCCCCCTCAAAAATAGCATATTCGTGATATTTTTTATATCAACGGATTAAACAACATTATAGAATCTTTTTGGGGAGACAAATGGATTTGATTTAAGCATGAATTTGGAACATTTTAGTTTTATACTCCCCCTTTAATAAAGCATAATCAATTCAAGGGTTTTAGAGGGAATTATCTTGAGCACAAAATATTTTGAAAGATTTTGAAAAATATTTTTGAACAATCTTGAAAAGGTGCTCAAGATGATGATGATTTCTCACCATTTTTAAATGTAGTGCACTGAAGCGTACACTTGTGATTTTCATTAAAAACACGAGTTTTGATTTGAAAAATAATCAAAAGTCATTATTTTAGTCCGGGTTTCGTACTGAAGTATCAAAGCCATTTTGAAGAAATTTTGAGAAACGACATGTTTTGAAAAACAAATTAAAGAACTCTCGCTCAAGCATCTGTACATACCCCTATCATTGTTGAATGACATTTCTAGAAACGTACAGAATATCGATTATACGAGAGACATGTCGTGAGAAGAATATTTTTGGATTTTTGATTTTATATTGTTTTTGTATTTTTGAAAGTTTTATATTTTTAATTATGGATGAGTTTTTGTCAAGATTTGTGTGGATTATGCGAGGGAAGTTGATCGAGGTTTATGTTGATGCCGGTAAGGAAGAGATTAATGCTATGCTTCATATTATTGCTGGGAAGGTTTTGTCGAAAATGGAGGAGGGGCGTCTTGGGGATTTGATGGCGTCGGCTGCGGCGTCCGCGTCTGAGGAGTTTAGTGAGGATCTGTGGAGGACGGTGTGGGAGGCTAGTAATGTGGTTTTGAAGGATATGAAGAAGGAGAAGAAGAAGGAGAAAATGAAGAAGTTTTTGCAGTCGGACGCGGTGAAAGAGATGGCTAGATTTGCGGGGGAGATTGGGATTAGGGGTGATTTGTTGAGAGAGCTGAGGTTTAAGTGGGCTCGTGAGGAGTTGGAAGATAGTGAGTTTTATGAGACGTTGGAGTAGATGAGACGTGCAAGTAAGGAACCGGAAGTGAAGCCCCAAACGTCAGAAGATAACGTTGAGGGAGAAGATGATGATGATCAGGTGGTCGTCTTACCAAAAAGGAGTGGAAATATAAAGTATAATATTTATGGGCTTGATCTTTCGAAACCAAAGTGGGCGGAAGTGGCGGAAAATATTAATGAGAGTGAAGGATCAGTGTGGCCACAAGAACCAAAGGCGATATCTGGGAAATGCAAGATTGTTACTGAGAAATTACTTTCTTTGAAAGTGGATGATAACCCTTCTCCATTGATCGCAGAATGGATAGATCTACTACAACCTACACGGGTTGACTGGATTGCACTGCTCGACAGGATTAAGGAAAAGAATTACCGATTGTACTTCAAGGTACTTAGTTTCTTTTCTCGTTTCTTGTGTATTATTTTTCTATTATGGTTTAGTATAGAAGTGAATTTCAAATCGATAACCGGATCTTTTTTGGAACAATAGTTGTTAATTTTTTTTGTTATTGCTATATGTTTCTGCTATTTGCTCTTGTTCTCAATTTGTGCCACCTGTCACTTTTTTACACATAACCTTAATGGGAGAAAACCACAGGTTTCACTTCTTGCGTTACATAGTGTAAGTGTGGAATGTTAATGGGTCTTAACAAATAGCATGAACAACCTCTAAAAGGGTACTTTTTATCCTACATATAATTGTAACACTTCTGTTTTTGCGGCATGCCATGAAAGCTACATATGTCCTTTTCAGAAATCAAGTGTCTTAATTTATTTTTTATTTTAATAAATCTGTCTGTTATCACTATTGCAATGAAGAGGTGGTCTTTTATTTTCAGTCAACTAAAAAAAAGTAAAAAAATAAAAGAGTAAATTGCACAAATGGTCCCTGTGGTTAGCCCAAATTCCGATTTAGTCCCTAAGTTTACGAAAGTGCAGGAGGCCTCCCTGTATGGAAACTTTGGTTCCGTTTTCGTCCCTGACCAAATTGAAATGACTTAAATACCCTCGTCTTCATCCCCTTTGAATTTCCAGGGACGAAATCTGCAATTGAGCAAACCACAGGGACCATTTATTTTTTTTCCGAAAATAATTTTTTTCGAAAAATTTTTTTGATTTTTGTTACACTTTTTATCCGTTTTTCTTACACTTTTTTAGATTTTTGTCCGTTTTTATCCATTTTTCTTACGTTTTGTCACTTTTTATTTCTTTTTGCACGTTTTTGTCTGTTTTCTCCCTTTTTTTACATTTTTGTATGTGTTTCTTACATTTTGTCTATTTTCTTACGTTTTTGTTCGTTTTTGTATTATTTCAACATTTTGAAAAAAAATTTCCAAAAAAAAAAATTAGAATTTTTTCGCAAATTTGAGTAAAAAAATTACAAAAAAATGTTTTCGTAAATACTTGTTTTTCACAAAAAAAAAATTGGAATTTTTTTTTTCTAAATTGTCTTTTTCGAAATTCTTTTTACAAAAATAATTATTTCGTAATTTTGGACATATTGAAAAAAAAAATCGAATTTTTTTCCAAATTTTTTCGAAATATTTTGTATTTGTGACTTTTCGGATTTGTTTCATAACTTTCGAAAAAAAAATATTTTTGGAAAAAATTATTTTCAAAACTTTTTTTTTGAAAAAAAAATATTTTCGGAAAAAAAATAAATGGTCCCTGTGGTTTGCTCAATTGCAATTTAGTCCTGGAAATTCAAAGGGGATGAAGACAAGGTATTTTCAGTCTTTCAATTTGGTCAGGGATGAAACGGAACAAAGTTTTCCATACGGTGGACGCCTTGCACTTTTCGTAACTTAGGGACTAAATCGGAATTTGGGCAAACCACAGGGACCATTTGTGCAATTTGAGAGAGCTTAGGTTTAAGTGGGCTCGTGAGGAGTTGGAAGATAGTGAGTTTTATGAGACGTTGGAGCAGATGAGACGTGCAAGTAAGGAACCGGAAGTGAAAACCCAAACGTCAGAAGATAACGTTGAGGTAGAAGATGATGATGATCAGGTGGTTGTGTTACCTAAAAGGAGTGGAAATATAAGTATAATATTTATGGGTTTGATCTTCGAAACCAAAGTGGTCGAAGTGACGGAAAATATTAATAAGAGAAGGATCAGTGTGGCCTCAAGAACCAAAGCGATATCGGGAAATGCAAAATTGTTTACTGAGAAATTACTTTTTGTTGAAAGTGGATGATAACCCTCTCCATTGATCGCCGAATGGATAGATCTGCTACAACCTACACGGGGTTGACTGGCTTTAACTTCGCGACAGGATTAAGGAAAGAATTGCCGATTGTACTTCAAGGTACTTATTGTCTTTTCTCGTTCTTGTGTATTATTTTTCTATTATGGTTTAGTATAGAAGTGAATTTCAAATCGATAACCGGATCTTTTTTGGAACAATAGTTGTTGATTTTTTTTTTGTTATTGCTATCTGTTTCTGCTATTTGCTCTTGTTCTCAATTTGTGCCACCTGTCACTTTTTTACACATAACCTTAATGGGAGAAAACCACAGGTTTCACTTCTTGCGTTACATAGTGTAAGTGTGGAATGTTAATGGGTCTTAACAAATAGCATGAACAACCTCTAAAAGGGTACTTTTTATGCTACATATAATTGTAACACTTCTGTTTTTGCGGCATGCCATGAAAGCTACATATGTCCTTTTCAGAAATCAAGTGTCTTAATTTATTTTTTATTTTAATAAATCTGTCTGTTATCACTATTGCAATGAAGAGGTGGTCTTTTATTTTCAGTCAACTAAAAAAAGTAAAAAAATAAAATAAAAAATCCAGTTTTGACCCCTCAACCCCACTGTGACAGCAACAATTTTTAAAGTAAAACGGAGATTTTTCGAGCAATTTTAACCGAACAATGTGTCAAAAAGGCGAACAATAACTAAACAAACATATCTTTAACATAATTGTAACTTACAAATGTTCCAAAACTTGCAAAATACATCAAAATCATATGAGATTGTTCAAAATAAACAAACTAAACAATGTTGAAAGTTGCACTCAATCTTCCACACCTTCTTTCCCTTTTTCTCTTACCATTTTGCTTGTTAATTCCATCTTCATTCAATCTCTACATACGATAACAAGCTAAGTTAATTACTTAACAAACATTAGAAACACATGCTTAAAAGAAAATTAAAGCTAAAACAATGTAGATAAGTTAAAAGAATGTAGATAACAAACTGGACCAGTAGTGTAACAGCTTAAAAAAGTACAGACTTGTTGTATACCAGTAGTATAACAGCTTAAAACTGGAAAATAGTACAGACTACTCAGAATTGTTGTATAACAGCTTTCTACCAAGTTTTGCAAACTCCTGGGCTCATGTTTGGTTATTTACAGAACTATCAAACAAGCTAAGTTAATTACTTAATGAACATTAGAAACACATACTTAAAAGAAAATCAAATCTTGTTGTTAATACCTCTTGCAACATACTTCTACGTGAGTTTGTTGTTTTTTTTGGGACATATAAAGGATTCTAGGACATGGAAAATGTTTATGAAGACTAAAAAGTACCATTTGAAGGTCCATCTTCTGCTAGTGCCCTTCCGTATTTGGATCATTCTTCATCCTAACTGGATCATAGTGTTCCCAAATAGCCTCCGTCTTTTTACTTGTTTTCTCATAGATCTCATATTCTTCTTCTTCTTTGTCGTTTCTTTTCCTTTTGTGACTTTTTGCTTTTGGAGCCTTTTTGACAACAACTTGGTTTCACTTTCATAACCCTAACTGAATCAATGACATTCAAAAATGGGGTGTCCTCAACAATAGTATCATCATTCTACCATATACATTCTACACCTAACATATACACATACATTCATTATAAAGCAAAAATAAAAAATAAATAAATAAAAATAATACTAAATTCTTCTTACCTCCATTTTCTTTTTGTAACCTGATGAATGATGATGCTTATTTAAAATGATGATGATTAGGATGTTGTGTGGATGCAAACTAGATGATTTTATTGATTGTAATAGGGTAGGATTTGATTTGTGGGAGGGTTTTGAAGTATGTTACAAACTACAGAGGTTTAGTTGTTACAGGAGGTTTTGGGAGGCTTTTTTTCTCGGCTTTTTTTTGGTTAAACGTTCCAGTTATACATGAGAAAACTTTTGTATTCCGGTATCGAATTCGGGAATTCCCGTTATGATCCCACACCGAATTTGTATGACCATTTTCGTAGTACCGGTACCATACCTGGTATAAGAATCCGCACCGTACAGGTCGGTACCGCTTTTTTCCGGTGCGCTTCTCATACCCAATGCAGAGTAAAATTTGATAATTTTTGCCCATCTTTATCAACTAAGCAGACTGCTTGTTCATCAGAACTTCTATGTATATTTATTCGTGTCTTGACGCTGTACTAAATATGTATATTGCCATTTACTTCTATACTACTCAAAATATGTGTAATTTTTGTGAGACCATAAGAAATACAATAAGTTTTTATACCGTTGTTGGTTATCATCAATCCATCATGGAAATGAATAGGTGGTATTGGTTTTGGGTCTAAAAGGATGTCAACAGTTTTTCTTTATGATCGGGTGTTTTTATTTATTGAAAAATAGTCGATCGGTGTCTTCAAATTATGTGCCAAGTCCAATGTTGTAGATTAGTTCATCCTTGGTTAGGGTCTCATGAATGTTAGATGCATAGTAAGATTTGATATCTTTTACTGAACTATATTAACTAAGCAGACGTTATCAGTTTTAGGTGTGTAATTTTTCAATTAAATTGTATACGTATGTCTTGACTTTATATTTAAAGATATAGTATATTTTAACACTTTTGGTTGTGTTCTGTTAGTTCCAAATTGGAATGAAGTTGCAATGGCTGACACTTTTTTTATAGATTGCAGAATTTCTACTTGATGAAGAATCCTTTCAATCTAGTATAAGAGATTATTCAAAACTAGTCGATGCCCATGCGGAGCTTAACCAGTTAGATGATGCTGAAAGAGTTATCAGGAAAATGAACGAAAAGGGAATTGAACCTGATATCCTGACAAAAACCATTATGGTTCATATGTATAGCAAGTCAGGCAACCTAAATCTTGCTAAAGAGGCTTTTGAAAGCTTGAGAAGCCAAGGGTTCCAACCAGACGTGAAAGTTTACAACTCAATGATCATGGCTTATGTTAATGCTGGTGATCATAAGTCGAGTGACTCTTTAATGAGAGATTTGGAGTCTAAGAGTCTTAAACCATCTAAAGACTTGTATCTTTCGTTGCTTAGGTCATATGCTCAGAATGCTGATCCACTTAGAACTGGTAGAATATCCAACAGAATGGAGTTAGCAGGATATCATCCTAGTCTGGAGTCATGCACATACCTTGTTGAGGCTTATAGGAAACCCTGATCAAGCAATAAGTCATTTTGATGAAATTATCAAACTTGGATATAAACCTGATGACCAGTGTATTGCCAGAATGATTGCAGCTTATGCCCATAAGAATTTACTGGATAAAGGGTTGCATCTTCTGTTGCATCTTGAAAAAGATGGAATTGAGCATAGTGTTGCCACTTTTTCTGTGCTTGTGGATTGGCTTGGAAAATTGCAATTGATTGATGAAGTTGAAGACTTATTGGGAAAGTTTGCTGAAAAAGGTGTTTCACCTTCACTCGATGTTCATATAAGCCTTTGTGATATGTACGCTAGAGCTAAAGAAGAAAAGAAAGCCCTTCAAGCACTAGGGGTTCTTGAGGCTAATAAGAACAAATTAAAGCCTGAGGAATTTGAAAAAGTTATAAATGCTCTCATGGCTGGTGGATTTCGAAAAGATGCTGAGAGATTACATCAACTGATGACAGACCAAGGGTTTACGACTTCAGATCAGTTGAAAATGACATTCCAAGCTTCTCAAGTATTCAGCAACAAGAAACCAATATCAATGAAATATTTCTAGTTTTTTTTGATAATTTATTCTGTTGCATACAGTGTTACTGATGACGTATAGTGTATATCAGTGCTTTGGGTGGGTTGGGATTCAGGTACCTCCTCATTATCAGGAATGTCTGGCAAGTTAAGCATATTAGGGAATAAAGGTGTAAGATTTCCTGAGAACTTTGGATTCTTTTTCCTCAAGTGTGTAAATACATTAGATAACATATGATGTACCTTATACTCCCTTTTATGAGGAATGGGTTCCGTGATCTGTTTCTCCACTATTAATTGAACAAACCTAGGATATAAGTAGTATTTGCCCTTTTCCTTAATGTTCTTCATAAAACCCTCAAACATCATCCTAGACTAGTTAAAGACCCTCCCTTGTGATAAACATATGACAGCAGTTGCTATTTTTGATGGAAACTCATCATAGCCAGTGGTCTTATTGCTTACACACATAAGCAAAGTATGTATCAAAACTTCCAATGGGTGAGAACATACCTTTATGATACTTAATTCTATCCACATTTTTCTCATAACACAATCTTTCCAACCCCTCAAAAATATCATAATCAGACAAATTGACAACCCCATCAGCATCCTCCAGCTTCAAAACCTCCCTAATCACCTCCTCTGTGACTATAATCTCATTCTCATCAACAAAACTCCTAATAACCTCTGCTCCATCTCGTTCTTGAATTTCGGCATTCCACCAAAATTGATGAATGTAGGCTTTAAGAATGATAGGTGATGAGTGTCTAAATACTCATCATTTTTGCACCGTTTAGAATGCCAAAAACATCTGAAAACACTCAGAAATGCATCAAAATGATAAAAATATCACAAATAAGTGTTTTATGTGTTTTAAATGCAAAAATATCCAAATCAGATGAAAAACGTATCAAGTTTGCATAATTGGCAGTTTTAGTCCCCAAGTTTCAAAAGTTGTCAAAAATAGTCCCTGGTAAATCAAAATAAAGAAAAATATCATTTAAGGTCCAATGGATTCAAAAGTTGTCAAAACAAACCCTTCAAAGTTTAAAATTTGCAAAATTGCAACTTTGGTCCTTCAACTTTACAAAAGTGTCAAAATCAGTCCCTGGGTGTTTAAAATGGAAAATTAATAAATATAACCCTTGTACTATTCATAAATGGCATAATCGGTCCTTGTGTTAACTCTGGAAAAATTGCAGGTTTGACCCTTCAAGAATTCAATTTACAAAAGTAGTCCTTTGGGCTCTATACTACTACAAACTAAATTGGACCTTATTACTTCATAAACCCCCACC
The DNA here is from genome assembly GCA_910596185.1 of Chrysanthemum makinoi. NCBI lineage: Eukaryota > Viridiplantae > Streptophyta > Magnoliopsida > Asterales > Asteraceae > Chrysanthemum > Chrysanthemum makinoi. The sequence continues at coordinate 235,742,327 of OU343224.1, read as the reverse complement.
CAAAAATAAACCACCCCAACTCCTTAAATATAAAACCGGTTGACCCAGTCAAACCCACTTAACCATCTTCTTCCTCACATACCTGCAAAACCAAAACCACCCACCACCTCCTGGTTTTCACCACCACCTTCCACCTTATCCCCCAATTTGTTAAACCACTCACCACCACCTCCTTCTTATTCTTATCCTCAACCTACACCTGGCTTTAGATATTCTTGGCGCCAAAAAGTGAAAATCAAAGGCTGGGATCATTTTGATCAATCCAATGGCCAGAAGAGGGAGAGAGACACTCACTGAGACATATAAAAGATGAAGAAGACAGAAGAGAAAACTTGTCACTGTTTTTAGACCTTTTTCTATTTTTACTTGTAATCGTTTTTAAGTTTTATGCAAAAAATAGTGCTGGGTTTTGTTACTTATGTATTGTATGAATCATATTAATCATATTTCAAGTGTTTTTAATCATCAATTCCATGTTCCTTGTTCTAGTTTTCCCCGCCAAAATTGTTCTTACTCGCTTTTCATTTTATAAGCTATTTGAATGGTTCCAATAAGTTTGTTTAAGCTTATTCAAGCTTATTTAAGTGAATTAAAGTAGTTTCCTGGTCTTAATTGCAATTTTCTAAAAAAGTCAACAAAAGTCAACACAGGTCAACAAAAGTCAACACGGGTCAACGAAAGTCAACTGTGTTCTTAAGTCCTAAATTTCTGTTTAGTAGTGGTATTTGGTTCTAGTCAATCTGCAAATAAGCTGGACATCTTGTAAGTTCCAATAAAATCTCATCATTAGCTTAATAAAGTAGTAGTAATTGCGTTGATTAGATATGTTTTGTTTTGGTGTTATATTCTTCATATTTGCTTAAATTATATCTAGTATAATCAGTTGTAGTTATAATATGGATTGAGTAAGCTTGGATTTGTGATTTGGTTAGAATTATTGCACATTAGAAGTATTAAAGTGTGTTTGGATTAGTGCTTTATTATTTGTTTTAGATTGATACTAGGTTAAGCTCTTCAATTCATCCCCTTAGGTTCAATAAAATCATTTAGGACTTAGATTTGTACTCATTTCTGCTCAAAGTCAAATTTTCATATTATATGATCTTATAAGCATCTCATTTAATGTAGGATTGGAAGTACTTGCATAGTAGGTGTAGGATATCTAGGATAGCTTAATTTGATCATATCACATCTAGAATTAACATAAATAACCGTTTTGCAGATTGAATCTCAAATAAGTCAAGTTTTCAATTCTGTCCAAAAGTCAAATTTCATAAAACCCCTTTTTGAATAAACTTTGTAATTTTATTGTGATCTTACCATTAGGATTTAGGATATAAGCTTTTGGGATATTAAAGTTTAGCTGCTCATCTTAATTAGAAAAATATTAGTTTATCTCTACTTAGCTTATTAACTGCTTATTCACTAGCTTCTTTTAAGCTCTTTTTCACAAACTTTCCTTTTTGCTTATTTCTTATTTTTGCTTATTTAGTGTGTTTTTCTTGTTGTTGTTGCTTATTCTAAGTTCCCATAACTTGTTTATAGCTTATTCAACCTTTGGTTCAGTAGTGGTAGCTTTTTATTAGCTTATGCAAGCTTAATAGCTCATTTTGACCCATTTCCATTGCAAGTTCAAATAGCTTCCACTTTTGCATTTTTAGTTTCCTCAATTTTAGTCCTTATTAGCTGAAATTCTGGATTTAGACACTTTGGTTGGTAGTGGTTTTCATGGTGATTTTAGTTTATTTTTGTGATTTTTATAAGCTGGCTTAACAAGAGCTTAAAGTTAGTACATAAGGACTGTTTGGCACTAGTGCTTAAATAGACCAAAATCATTATAGTTTGCATATTAGAGGTTTAGGATAGTTGATATAGGTTGGTTTTAAGTAATTTTAGCATACTCTAGCTTCTGTGATAAGTTGGTGCACTTTGGTAGCTTTTAGCTTATTTTTCAAGTGCTTATTCATACAAGTAGTGTGCCAAATCATAGTTCCAGCTCTCCAAAATAGTTTCTGTTATTTTTCCTGGGTTCTCAGTATTATTTTATAGTTGACTGGAAGTTTTCATATTTTTCACTGTTCATTTGCTATTTTTCTGCATTTAATTTCAGTTTTTAGCATTTTTAATTAGCTTTTAATACAAATAAATCAGAAAAGCTTCAAAAAAATAAGTTTTCAATTTTCATGGATTAAGATAAATATAAAAATCATAAAAAGTATTTTTTTCAGAATTTTCTTAGCTTAAATAGTATTTTTTAGCATTTTAATTAGTTTTAAATAGTTTTAAATTCATAATAAATACATAAAAAGTCTAAAAAATATATTTTCAGTTTTAAAATTAGTTTTATCATATTTTAGATTTTTCTAAGTCATAATTTCACTTTTCTAGCTTTATTTCATATTTTCTTATATTTTAGAGTATTATTAAATAGTTAAAAATAGTTTTTAATTAATAATAATTAAATAAATAGTTTTAAAAATAATTTTCTTTTTCCAATAATTTTCTAGTATAATTAGGATTGTAAAAATATATTTTCCATATCCGTAGATATTTTACTTCTTTATTTTCACGTTTTATTTCTCGACGTTACGTAGTTTTTAATTTAAACGTAAGTTTTAGATTATAAACGTTAATCAATTTTAAAGATAGTGATAGCGTTTATTTAATATAATTTATCATTTTAATTTTCTTTAATTTTCATTTAAGCCCCTGTAATTTACAAACTTTTTCTTTAGGTATAAATATTCCAAATCTTCAAACCCCTTTCCCATTCAATATCACCCGATCACAGATTCGTTGTACTACAGTGTTCACACCTCGTTGGGACTTAACGACCCGGGGGAACACTAAACTCTCCAGATCTTAATTTTATTGTTTCTGAGCTGTTTGAAGTTTATTACGGTTGACCATTCACAAGTGGTTAGCTTGTGTGATAAAACTTGACGGTTTGGGACCAATCAATAGGTTGTACAGTTAAAGCATAGTGAATAGGAGTGTGTTTGATAAAATCAATCATCTCATGGAACCCTTATGTATGACTGTTCTTGATTAGGTACGCAACGAGGTTGTGGGTGGTGGAATATTCTTTTGGCATTGTGTGATTTGGATGTAAAAGACGTGTGATTTGTGTAATTATCAGTTTAGGAGAGGTTAGGGTTTGTGTAGAGCGCCAATATGAAGTGTTTAAAGATCAATTATTTGATCTAGCAAAGTGATTTGGGGATTATATACTTTATCACCAAGATGTTACATAACAGCCCCTTGAGTTTCCATTTTCATCAATATTGCACTAGCAGTGGGTTGCCCGCATCCAGCGGTGGTTAGAAAGATACTAGCGCGGGTTGCCCACATCTAGCGGTGGTTAGAAATATACTAGCAGTGGGTTTCCCACAACCAGCAGTGCTTAGACAATGTGGTAAACCCCCAGTCAAATACTCAACTCAAAAGTCATGACCCGTCCACCTTAAGTCAAAGACTAGGTTTACTCCACAACAACACACACCTTTTTCACATTTAAATACTTTATCACCATCATGTTACACAACAGCCCAATTGGGTTTCCATTTTGATCAAAACTGCACTAGCAGTGGGTTGCCCACTTCCAGCGGTGGTTAGAAAGATACTAGCGTGGGGTTGCCCACAACCGCATGCTTAGACTAAGTGCTAAACACCCAGTCAAATAGTGAACTCCAAGTCATTACACGTCCACCTTAAGTCAATGACTTCATTTACTACACAACAACTCACACCTTCTACACATTTAACTCACTGATTTCTTTTTAACTCTATTTAATAACATATCACCCATAAATCACACATATCTCTTGTATTCCCAAAAATTCTTCTTTCTAGAAGTCTTTCTTTCATTAACTATTTTGAAAACATTTTAGGCAACATGAGTGGCTCACCAAAACATCCACTGGAAATCTCTTCAGATTCAGATTCTTTTAATAGTTCATCCTCAAACAATACTTGGTAGAACTATTTTACTCCAAGAAAAACATCCCTCACCTTTATGAGGACAATCCTGTTCCTACTGGACCCTCTTCCATCCAACCGCAACCGTCACATCTCCACCTCTTCAAGCACTTGCAGCTCCACCACAACCAGCTGGTCCATCCTCGACAAAGACCCCCCAAAAGAGAGAGAGTGAGGGGACTTGCTTGCCCAAAAGTGTGGGCTGTTATTGGGGGACAAGGAGTTCAGCAGAAGATGCCAGCATGGGCCATAGCAAAGAGGCCATAGATGGTTTAGGTGGTTATGTTGATGTAGTAGTCTTTTGATAGTAGTCCTTAGTGGTTGACTGTTGATGTACTTATTAGATGGTTGTATGAATGGGAAGTATCTACCACTGCATCCTTTGATGCATTTTTATTAATTAATGAATAATTTCCAAGTATATAAGTCTGGAAACAAACATGCAAGTCTGGAGATTTGGAAAGTGAAATATATTAACTTTAAAGAAGTCAATTACATCTTATTTGAAACTAAGATTAAGTTTAGGAAACAAACATACAAGTCTGGAGGATGATAATCTAAGTTTAACTAAATTTATCCTTCATTTTGACTGTTCAGCAGCGCATCCAAGTTGGCTTCCAAGGTGACCTTATTCTATCTTACAGAACAGCTCCTCGTGTTCCCGGTCTTGCATGCATTCTCTTCCATTTCTCTTTCAGCCCTATCTTGTTCGGCTTTGTAGTTCCATTATTGTTTCAACTTCATGCTGCTCAAGAATCGACTTCTCACCATCCACATTTACATTTATTTTGTTGTGCTCATCTTTATTCTTTTTAATTGCTTCCTTGACCCCACCGACATTTTTCAGCCACATCCTCCTCGCGATCTTTGTTAAGTTGTTCCCAAAATATTTCATTAAGCACGCCCTCACATGGTCTTTCGACTCCAAAGACAAACGATAAGCACAATCCATGTTATATATGTAAAAAAATATATATAAATTTAAAAAAATAACGCAGGATCATAAATATATTACAAAAACTATTTATACTATACTAACATAAGTATAGTAACAAAAGTAATGATTTTTACCGTTAGACATTACTACAAATATGAAATTGAGATTACTCAAACAATCTATATGTACTGTGTCATTTGTCTAGACTACGTAGTTGGGATAAGTTATTAGTTTCATCCAGTGGGCAGTTTCCAAGCTTAGGCAACTTAATAAAATTTTCATATAACACAAATAAATGTGTATCTATGTAAATCTTAGGCGGTTGGCACAAGTACAACATTAATAATAAACAATCACAAAGGGTGGTTCATACTTCATACACTCAGTAAAGTGTATCTTTGATGATACACTAATTTCTGGAAACCTTAGAAAGTTGACATTGTTGGGCAACCTAAGTAAATGCACAAGTACAAAGGGCTGGTAATTTGCACTTGGTTTAGTTCTTAGAGTTTAATGTAAACTCTAAGAATTATTTCCACCTAAATTTGTTCAAAACACAACCATGGATTACGATGAAAATTCTAAGTTTAAGGTTTATTTAATGCATCCATCATCGAAACATGCAGTTAAACTACCTAAAAATATCACTTTCAATAAACTAGTGGCGTATGTCAAGAAAAAGGTTGACGGTGTCAAAGACACACAAAATGCTAAAGTGAGGTTATCTTACAAAGATGGTTCCATGGAATTGGACGTTGTTGATGATGATGACGTCCAATTCTTCATTCATGAAGTATGTTGTAAGAATGTGCAAACTCAGGCTCTGTTCATTTCAATAAAAGAACCACCACCTTCAGAGGTAAAATCATCCTCAGCTTCTAATCATTTATCATTAGATCTGAATATTCCGCTGCTTCACAAAGAGGGTTATCATGACACCCCAAAGGTTGAAGAATACTCTTTTCACCAACCTGATCATTCACTTCCTATGTCGCAAAGAAACTCATTTAAAAATATGCCCATGCCATCAACTGCACCACAACCAGAATTAAAAAGCATCGATTCCCAGAAAAACGATACCGTTTTTTTCAAACATAAATAATTTTATAATAAGGCAGAATGCATGTTTGCTATTGGAAATAAATCATTAGTTGAGCGTTTTGAATACAAAGTTAATAAATCTGAAAGCATGAGGTACAACGTGAAATGTATAAATGAAGGCTGCTCATGGAACATATACACCCGTAAAAAAAACTAGATAGCACATTCTTTGTATCTAGCAACAACGATGTCCACACATGTTCAAGAACTGAATTACATCCTAATCATCGTAATGCGACAATGAAATTACTTAGTCAGTTACTAATCAAAAAATTGAAAGATAATCGGAGGGTATATACTGGAAAGGACATACAAAGAGATATGAGTCTTGAATGGAAAGTAAACATTTCTTACAAACGAGCTTGGGGAGGTAGGAATTTGGCATTTGAGGTGTTGAACGGTAAACATGAAGAATCGTTTGAGCAGTTAGCTTTATATTGTCATAACCTAAAGCTAAAAAACGAGGGGACGGTAACACACATCGATACAGACGATGCTGGAAGATTTAAGATGGTTTTTGTAGCATTTGGTTTTGCAGTAAGTTTCGGGAAGATTTATATTTATTGTTATTATTATCATTATTACTATTTTTTTTTTACAAAAAATTAGTGGGGAGCCTCGAAACCAACTGAGCCCCCACACCTCTAGCAATGGCAAAACCAATCCTATTAAAAATATGAACTGCTGCACGCCGCACTAACGTCCCGAGTCATAGAGAATCGTCGAATACGCTTAAGTAAGGTAATCCGCATCTTTTCAAGTTCTCCAAAGAAGAAAATGAGAAGGGGAGAAACCCATATCCAATATCCGCACATTTAGCATCGTACTTAACACGTTTACGCTGTCACTGCAGATACTGATCGACGCCTCCGGATAAAATCAATCAACCCGGATTGCGTCAAAGGCGACGAACCCGTAAGATCAACACATATGCCACGTCCACCATCCCAAGAGTAGAGTAATATGTCAGCCGGTCGCAAGGATCTGTCCCCATCTCCAAAAATCCCAATATCCACCTCCTTACGAGCAGAAATCCCTGACCGAGAGCATATATCAACAAGAACATCACGCACAAGGTTATGCCGATGTTTAATGCCAACAATACCCGCACACGAAACAGCGTGATCCCCGCAGATATCTCCAGGAAAAACCTTAGAGTAGGCAGAACACGGTACCTGAACAGTGAAAAGAGGAACACCCAAACGATATAGCACAAGTATTACACAACGATAAGCCCGGCATTCATAGTTTGTCCCAATCCGCCGACATATTCGCCACCCTAAGCCAATCCGAAGTATGATCCTCCTTTAGAGAACTCCATAACGCCATCTGTCGAGGGGAAAGATGGAATGTAGATTCAACAGTTGGGGAAACCCGAATCGAAATATATATCTGCCAATTTCTTCATAAGTTTGGGGCAGCTGACCGCTAGGGTTACTCAAAAGGTCAATATCCATATTCACATTAAAAGTACATAGAGCATCATCAAAGAGGGACCAAATTACCTATTTATACAGAACCATGAAGAAGCTTAGTTCAGAGGTCACCTGAAGTCTAGAAGCAAGGAAGGCATAGTTCAAGACATCACCTCGCAGAATATAAACCAAGTCCCCAAAAGCAAAGGTAAGGTATGAAGTCTCCACTGCCAGTCCCAAAACAAAACAGGCCCGTATAAAGGACAATACGCTCCAAAGAAGAACGAAGTGCCGCATTATTATTATTATTATTATTATTATTATTATTATTATTATTATTATTATTATTATTATTATTATTATTATTATTATATTAAGCTTTAACGTATACTAAGCACTAATATATACTTAACGATACTATTATTATTATTATTATTATTATTAATATTCTTATTATTATTATTATTAATATTCTTATTATTATTATTATTATTATTATTATTATTATTATTATTATTATTATTATTATTATTATTATTATTATTATTATATTAAGCTTTAACGTATACTAAGCACTAATATATACTTAACGATACTAGATTCGGAGTTTTATAGCCTTCATGCGGCCATTGATTATAATTGATGCCGCGCATCTGAAAGGGAAGTATCTTGGAACCAACATGCTTGCTGTTGGTATGGATGGAAACAATCAGATTATTCCAATTGCTACGGGGGTCGCACATGGTGAGACCGCTGAAGCCTGGACATTGTTTTTGAGCTGGTTGAAAGAATGCATTGGTGAAGTGCCTAATATGGCGATTGCTTTCATGGTTATTGTTGTCGTAACTTGATGATGAATTGCAATTTGACCCGAAAAAAGCATAAGGCTTTGTACTGGAAGGTATGCAAAACCTATAAATGAAGATTTTGATAAAGCAATTTCCGAAGCCAGGTGCAAAAAAATCAAAAGCCTTCAAAAAACTTGAAGACGCCGGGTATGAAAAGTGGTCAAGGGCATATTGCACTGGAAAAAGATACAATTATTTGACGTCAAACAGTGAAAAATCAATAAATTCATTAACAAGGCACGTTCGAAAGGTACCAATAACTATGCTCTTGGAGTACTACAGAAGGCTTTTACAATTGGTATTTCGAACGTCGAGAAAAATACTACGGTATAACTATATATTCGCCGTCTCCCATTTACTTGTTTGATAAATGTTACCTGATGTATGTTTATTTTGTAGACGCACCGAAATTTGAACTTACACAATGGGCAGCTAGGAAGGTTGAGCAGAGAATGTTAAAGAGTGATAATTGGGAAGTAAGAGGCATTGCCATGTGTGTTGTGTACCAAGTTCTAGACCATCGTCATAGTCATATTGTTGATTTTCTAAAAAATGAATGCACTTTCAGGTACCTGCAATAAACAGGTTGTTTATTACGGTAAATGTTGTTTATTCGTGTATGGTTTTTGATTACTAACAACGTGCAGGAAATGGCAACTTTCGGGACTACCATGTGGTCATGTGTGTGCCGTGTGTAGAGAAGAAAAATTTACTAACTGTAACAAATGGGCGGAAACATGGTTTACGAAAACTGCACTCAAAGACACATATCATGAAATGGTGTATCCTTTGGAATTAGAGTCAAGATGGCATGATTCAGGTAACTTGCAAAAGGTTAAACCACCGTTGATAGACAAGAGGCAAACATGAAGACCTAAAAACAAAGATCGTATCCGATCAAAAAATGAGAAGCCAAAAGTTGTAAAATGTGGAAGGTGTGGTACCGTAGGGTACACCCGTGAAACATGTATAGAACCATTGCCCAGAAAACAGGTAACCTACCTTTTTCTTTCAAATGTATAACTAATCTTGTTTTTTAGTATTCTGACAAGATAGGTTAAACATGTTCTCAGAAAAAAACGAATAGCAGGTCAGACAAGGGTAAAGAAGTTATGCAAGAGATGGCATCTGAATAGGGAAGTCGTAAATGTAAGTCAAGTACTGAATTTCAAGTGAAAGAGGAACCAAAAACGCAAGTGGACGACGAGTATTTTCAAAATTTGAGAATTTACCAGGATTGGGATGCCGTACGTTGGGATGGTGAACCAAGTAACAACGTTTGGGAGGGTGACATAGAGAATTCTGGCATTAACCTAAATTTACTCCCTGAATCATCAAATACTTATCACTTGGATGATTTCTATCACTTGGATAATTTCTAGGTCAATGTTCTGTTTATTTAACTAAGCTAAAAGTAGTTAAATGGTTAGGTGTTAAACTTGTAACGTTCTATAAGGCTAAGTATGTCTATGGTTGAAGTTAAACAGTATTGCATATGGTTGAGGGGTGATTTGTGGTTCCAAGATTAAGTAACTATATAAATAATTGGTGTGTTACACTTTGATAGGTGTTACAAGTAATTGTTTTACACCCTGTCTGTTTTTGTTGCCTATATAAGGATGCTTTTGCTTAGGCACTTTGCATTCACCTCACATCTAACCACCAATGGGTGCAACACCAAACATTGACCATTTAAAGGAGTGTTGTGGTTCTAATAAGCTCCAGCATTGCTTTAAGTATTTGTTTGTGCAAGAATGGAGAGAGAATGAGAGTATGGTCATGTACATTTCGTAGAAATGTGCTGATCTTGAGGCTAACATTGAGAGAATAGATTGACTAATTCAAGAAGGCCAGTCTTTTAGTCCATTTAATGATGTTGCTCCTGATGCAGTTGAGTGCATGTTGGAGACGCAGCAGAGAGACCGAGATATCTTAGGTGCACTGGTTGCGGTTTTGGATTTAGCTCGTGAAGGGAGGGCTGAAAAGCAACGTCATGTAGGTTTGATGGATCTAAAGGGTTAGTGCTGGTTGCTCTGGTTATTGGTGCTAGTGACTATATTGCTAGCAAGGCTGCATGAATTTTAAGTTTCTTGCATTTTAATGTATTTTCTTCAACCAAGTATTTGAATTTTGTTATGAATAAAACGTTGTCTTTGTGTATGAATGTTTCTTTATGTTTTATGTGAAAGGGCATGGTCAATAATTGTGAAAGGTTAATCAATACAAAGGATTGTGAAGTGTGAAAGAGCATGGTCAATAATTTTGGTTTCTGCTGTTTTTAGTGTGTCATTGGTTGAAGTTAAACATGACTGCCTATGGTTGAGTAGTGATTTGTGGTTCCAAGATCAAGTAAGTGTATAAATAATTGGTGTGCTAGCCTTTGATAGGTGTGCACGATGTGAGAAGAGAAAAGTCGTATGCAAAACCAGCAAGAATTTGTCCTGTTTTAGATGTGTGTTGATGAGTGTCTAAATACTCATCATTTTTGTACCATTTAAACTGCAAAAGCATCTGAAAACACTCAGAAATGCATCAAAATGATAAAAATATCACAAATAAGTGTTTTATGTGTTTCAAATGCAAAAATACCAAAATCAGGTGAAAAACATATCAAGTTTGCATAATTGGCAGTTTTAGTCCCTCAAGTTTCAAAAGTTTTCAAATTTAGTCCCTGGTAAATCAAAATAAAGAAAAAAAGTCATAAAAGGTCCTTGGGATTCACAAGTTGTAAGAAATTGTCCTTTGAAGTTTAAAATCACAATTTACAACTTTGGTCCCTCAACTTTACAAAAGTGTCAAAATCAGTCCCTGGGTGTTTAAAAATGGAAATTATTCAAACTACACCCTTGTACTATTCAAATGTGGCATATTTGGTCCTTATATGATAAGTTTTGAGAAAATTACAAGTTTGGTCCCTGGAGTTACAAAGTTTACAGTTTTGGTCCTTGGATTTATAAAAATGGAATTTTATGCAATATTGGTCCTTGTACTAACCATTAATTTCAGGTTTAGTCCTTGTGTTAACTTTGGAAAAATGGCAGGTTCGGTCCTTGAGAATTCAGAAAATTACACAATTGGTCCTTGTATTAATTCCAAATCCAAACCGGACCCTTTATATTTACCCAAACCCAGCTGGCCCAACACCAAGCCCAACCCACTCCCTTTGAACCTTGACCCCTGCCAATATACCACTTGACCCCCCCATTTGAACCCCCACCTATTAATAATACGGGTCAACAAAAGTCAAACCCAGTGTTACTGTGCATATCTCTCACACAAGCGCGCCAAAACCAAACCACCCTGGTTTTCTTCACCAGCTCACCACCACCTTTCCACCTCACCTTACCAGCTATCTACCCACTCTCCTCCACCTCCACAAACATCCAATAATCCTTAATTGAAGAAAACCTGCTCAAAGAAATTTGGCGCCAAAATGCCACATGTACGATTATGAAGAGATTGATGAATTCAAGGGTTGAAATCAAGTGGGAAAGATTCAGAGATGTCGACAAGAGCCTAAAAGATCAATATAAAGAAGATTGGAGCCATGTAGAAGAATATCTAGTTTTAATTTTAATTAATGTATGTCGTCTTAGTTAAATTTCAATTTCCAGTATAATTTTAAGCTTTCAAGTACTGTTTCTATCCATTTCAGAGTATTGTGAAACTTTTTCAATAAGCAATTTTCATTTTCAGTTTCAATTTTAGTTTATGTAAAATTTCAAGTTCAAAAATCTCATGTTAAGATTAATGTTGTTATCAGTTGTTATTTTGGACTCATAAGCCCATATAAGCTCCTAGAAAGCTTCTGAAAGCTTTTAGAAACCTTAAAACTTTGTTTAGTATCAAAAAGAAAAAAATACCAAAAATACCAAAAAATTTAGTTAAAAATCAAAATTCAATGGAGAAGATGATCAAGAAGCTGGAGCAGGGTTGATTGTGGATTTCCCTGGTTTAGTGCTTCTTGGGAAGCTATAGGTTGTGTTCTTGGCGCTTGGTTCTCTGTTTTATGCTTGAACTCAATTTGTAAGCAATTTTCTCATAATTTGCATTTCTTAGTATAAGTGTTTAAAGCTTGTTAATTTTAGTTTAATTCTGTCTCATTATAGTTAATGTAAGTTAATCACTAGATTTCTTGCTTTAAAAATCTGTTTTAGTGTTTAAATCTTCAAAACAGTCTAGTAAAGGGTTGTTTGGATTTGCTTGTTTAACTGTACTAGAGGTTGTTCAAGACAGTGTTCTTGTTTATTGTATGTTACATTAGGTTATAATAGCTTAGTTATACAATAAAAACCAGTCCTTGTTTGTTAAAAAGTCAAAATCACTTTTAATCTTACCTTAATTGTTAACTATTAAGATTTTAGAGTACAAATCTCATCAAAGTTGCTTAAAACTTGATACTTTAGCTTAAATTCATCTTATTATAGCTTATTATAACATACTCAGTCCATAAAATCAATCATAAGTTCATAAAAGTCAACTTCTTAGTGTAATTTAAAAAGTCAAATTTTCTTAAGTGCAGTTTTTAAATAAACTTAAGATTTTAGTGTGTGTGTTCAATATCCAGTTTTAGCTTATCATCTTTTGGAATATTAGAATTTTGCTGCTTGTCTTCACTAGAAAAATTGTAGTTTATTTCTAATTAGCTTATTAAGTGCTTATTTCTTAGCTTGTTTTAAACACCTTTCTAGAAAACTGTCCTGTGCACAGTTTGTTAAACTTATTTCACAAGTTTATAACTTGCTCATTAGAAAGGCTTAGCTTATGCAATTTGTTGATTCTAGAAGCCTATCTGGCTAGCTTGATGTGTGAGTGCTTATTTTTCACTTTTCAGCTTATTTAGTAAGCCTGCTAGTAGCTTTTTGTTTTGTCCATTTCATTTAGTACAATGATCATTCAGTGTTTATAAACTTTTTCATAAGCTCATTATAAGCTCACCAGTGGACACCACAGTGAGAGCTTTAGCTTTTTGGAAAGCTTAGTTGGTATACTTGTTAGACCCAGTGTTTATTTTCATTTCCTAGCTTATTAAAGTGCTTAAATATAAGCTTGAAAGTACCTAGAAACCCAAAAGTACCCCTGGAACCAGTTAAGCTTATGCTTATTTAGAGATTGTTCAGTGCTTATTTCTAAGTAATTGTGCTTATTCAGTTGTAATATTAGCTTATTAACAATTGTTTAGCTTATTTTCATTTAACTTTTGCTTATTTACTAGCTTATTAGCCATTTGGCTTAACCTTGTGCTTGTTCAATTTCTTACCCACTGATAAGAAATCATAAGCTCATTCTGAGCTTATTAGTGTTTTTTATAAAAAGTTATAGTTTTGAAATTTGCTTATTTCATTGTGCTTAATTAGTTTCAAAAAGAAAAATCCAAAAAGAAAATAAAAATAAAAAGTCCATTGCTGGGATTTGAACCCTGGCCAACCAGCTCATCACCACACAACACACTCACCAACTGCCCTTGGGACTTTTACTGGTTATTCTTTGCAATATTTAATACTTAACTCTTTTTGTCCATTTAGCTTATACAAAAACTTTAGCTTATTTACAGCTTATTAAAATAAGCTGTCACACCTTTTAAATTTTTCTTAGCTTTGTATTGTTATAAAGTATTTTAGAAAAAAGTTTCAGAATTTTCTAAATAGTTTTAGTATTTTTAATCATTTAATTAGTTTAAAATAGTAATTAATTCATAATAAATAAAATAATTATCAGAAAAATATAATTTTAATTTCTAAAATTTTCTTTTCTTAAATAGAACTTAGGAAAAATAGTAATACACTTGTAAGATTAATGTTTAGATATTTCACTTTCGTAGCTCATTTTTAGAATTCCGTTTCGTTTTTAGTATAATTTGCCTTAAGCTTAATTTTTCTTATGAGATTTTGTTTCCCATTTGTAAAATAGATTTAAAAGTAAAATTAGTTTTAATTCAAATAAATAAAAGAAAATCACAAAACATCATTTTAAAATAGTGATAGCGTTTATTTAATAGAAATTATCTTTTTAATTTTCTTTAATTTGCATTCAAGCACCTGTAATTTACAAACTTTTTCTTTAGGTATAATTATTCCAAATCATCACCTTTTCCCATTCAATCTGAACGTTTTTAAGCACCATTAATCCTCCGTGGGACTTAACGACCCGGGAATCCACTATATTCCATGGGAAATTGCATTGGTTTTAGACTGTTTGAATTTTATTACGGTTGACCATTCACAAGTGGTTGACTTGTGTAATAAACTTGACAGTTTGAAGTGAACCAGTGTTTAGAAATAGTAAATCTTGTGAGCATGTGTAAGTGAAAAAAACAAATTTAGTGCCAATATGTGGCTGGGCTTTAAAGCAGTTGAAAGGCTGTAATTTTTTTTTTGGTGTTATTCAATAATATGGGAGCAGATGTGCATCATGTGAGGGACTGAATTATGAGGACAGGGATTGGAGATGTGGAATAGGCATGTGAAAAAGGAGCCTATGCTTACACGGATTTTTTTTGGTGTTATTCAATAATATTTATGTGTTTAATAAAGTTTGTGTTTATGTTTAAGAAACATGCATGTGTAATGAATAAAAATAATAATAAAAACTGTAATTTTAGCATGGATAAATTAAATCAAAAAACAAATCCAATAAACAGTAATGTATGTATATGCCTTTTGTTTTTATTTGCTAGTTGCCTATTTAAGACAGCTAACCCACCTTGTTAGTGAACCACGTTATTTTTTTATTTGTGATAAAGAAGTGAGATAAGGAAATGTCTAGATATCCTAGGTATGATAAGCTTAGAGCCGATGCAAATTCTAACAACTGGCCTGATATGTTAGTGTTCTATTGCTACCAAGCATCTGGCGAAGATATTGGTATGGCACAACAAATGAATGCGTTTGCGGGAAGATTGCTTCAAATCGATGAAGAAAGGCTTAGCTTCATTCAAGAATTGGAGAGTGTTGGAAACACGCATGCTCAAAAAATAGCAGAATATTTGAGTGGGGTTCAAGGTAAAGATGATCAAAAGATCATGCAGATGCATATCCTTGCACGGGAACTGGAGCTGAATGCTCGGAACCATGACCTCTTTATCCAGAAACTCATGGGCTTGATGGATCTCTAAGTGTGTATCTGCTAAGTGTGCTCTCTGTTGTTGGTTTTGTTTTTCGCCAGTTGTGTGTGTCAGTGATCTTATTATAAGTGTTGTTGTAGTGCTTGTGTGTGACCCATGAAAATCGATTGTAAGATATTGCATTGAATAAAATGGGTTGTTAAATTTGTAAGCCTAAACTTTTTTGTTTGCTCGCATCTTCATTCTCATATTGAAATAATTCTCTTTCACACCTTTGAGTTGTTTGGTTTTTGGTCTTCGCATCTTCATTCTCATCTTGAACTAATTTCAGCAGTGGTTTCTTCTGAACTAGCAGTGGTTTCTTCTGAACTAGCAATGGATATGGAACCACTGCTAGAGCAAAAGAAACCACGTCTAGAAGGATGAAACCACGGCTAGAGGCATTCTTGAAACCACTGCTAGTTCAGAAGGATGAAACCACGGCTATAAGGATGAAACCACGGCTATAAGGATGAAACCACGGCTAGAAGGATGAAACCACGGCTGCAAGCATTCTTGAAACCACGGCTAGAAGCATTGTTGAAACAATGGCTAATGTATCAAAGAACTGATGAATATGTCATTTAAAAATAATTTAACAAGAAAATTAATAAGTCGTAATAAATAGGCCACCATGAAAAGGGCACTTATCTAGCAAAATGAGAATCATTCCTTCGACTAAATTCTTTAACTTTGCAGCAGTGGTTTCTTCTAAAATGGTAGTGGATACAGCAACATTGGCAGTGGTTGTTGTCTGATGAATATGTCATTATTTAAAGATAAATTAACAAGAACATTAATAAGTCGTAATAAAAGGCCACCATGAAAAGGGCACCTATCTGGCAAAATGAGAAGCATTCCTTCTACTAAATTCTTAATATACGTACGATACAAACAAAGCGCAACCATGCGAACACTATTAATGACAACGATACTTACAAAATAAATACATCCCATATAAAGGATCACATTAATTAAAGTAGTTGATACATCAGTTTATCTACTTGTCTAATACAAACTTCATACCGTAATACAAACTTGCTCCCTTGATACAAAATGTTAGAATTACAACCAAATATGACTACAACATGACTACCAAATACATACTCTGTGTTTGAAAAAAAATTAGCCATATGCTTACGATATGCAAGGGCAGCGTGTACAGGATTATCGACGGCCAATGCCTTCCCATGTGTCAATCGGTATAAGAATATGCATACCCAGATACCACAATCACCTAACAGCCCCCCCTGATCTGGAACATTGTGCGCATTCTTGAAGGTAATTGCATATGTTGTCGGATTTATACCTTTCTTCTGGAAGACATTGGCTTCCTCTAGAACGATTGGTAGTCCAGCCTGTATATACATCGAAACATGTTTGGTTATTTTACATACCAACTTAACTGATCACATACCAAGTTAACTGTTTACATATGACACACTGAAAACCTAAACTACAGCAAACACTGATAACATAAACTACACCACACTCCAATGAAACCAGACATCCTAATAAGCTGTCGTATCTGGATGAGTCTGCAAAATAAGTGATTCACAGAACGGGTTGAACAAAAAGGAGCCACCATCTCCCTCGATACCCAGGTTCTAGAAGTTCTCAGTAGCAAGCTTGTAGACTACAATGGTTGCATCAAATTCGTCATGGTTTTCAAGTTTAAGGACAGGGTCGTTGTTAATATCAAAACCAATTAATTTGAGTGCTATTGGAGTGGTAATGCTAAGTAGCTGTGTAGAAGATGCTATTGTTCCACCAACAACAATTAAAACCCAGATATAGAAAACAGAACTGACATCCCCATGAATGTTTCTAGAAACCACCAGTTTGTCTCTTAGGTTAGACACATAGAACAAGAAAGGAAGTTTTCCTATTAACCGTCGTGAATGTCTAGGACATGGAAACGGTGGGTGACCAATTCAAAAGAAACAATCATGTAGCTCTTGAAGGTGCTACCATCATTAGCATAGAACCGTTCATACCCACACCAATAGATATGACCCCCAACATTTGCTTGACTTGCTTTTTTGATTCTGTTTGTGTTAGGAAGCAAGCATTGATGATCTAACACCCTCCATTGTTTTGAGGATAAGGTGAAAATTTAGACAGTGCATGGCTGTTGAGGATTGAAGGGGTATGAAATTTTAAGGAATGTCGGAATAAAGTTCTCGGGACGAATCCCAAAAGCCAAAAAACGTTTTTCATACTCCTGTGATGTGTTCACATACGGGAAAAATGTGCCGACTGATCGTTTGATGGGTGTGTTCCAAACAAACGCCTTGGTATGTTTCACAATTGGTCCATACGTAAAACCCCATACTCCATGGGACCAACCAAGTGGGTTGATGTCAGAAAACTTATGTTTGAGGAAAGAGGGTTCAAGTTAAAATTTTGATCTACCAAACCCACGTAACCTTTAAACCTCTGCTTGTACAGAAAAAGGTAGGAAACTGGTGGAGTCATCCGAACACCAAAACAAACAGTGAAATGCGTGTTGTCTATGCAAGACTTCCAAGCCTTGCACACACTTCGGCATTGAGCTACCTCCTTCACTGAAAGCCTATTAACTATATCCATTTGAAATTCAATTGGAATGTTGTCAGACATTTTGAAATTTTTAAGGGTAACTTTGATGTTTATTGGGCAACTTGGAAATTTTATTGGGAAACCTTCCAGATTTTTTTGGGCAACTTAGAAACTGTAAGTGTCTGTTTAGAGTAGTATGGACAGGAAGAGTATAAACAATTAGAGCATTCATATCTAGAAACCAACCCATAAGATATGAAGTTAAGACAACTTGTACTTGTATTAAATGCTCTAATACTTAACTTGGAGCTTAAAGAGTTGAATTGTGCTTAAAATGACCAAAAAATTGATGAACAAGTACAAGCGCAGGTTCATATACACTTAAAATTGTATGTTTCATAATTTATTTTATTTGGGCAACTATGACACTGATGGGAAACTTAGGCAATAACTAGTTTGTTTCTTACTACTAGTTATAAAAATGTTGTTCTATTAACTAGTTTGTTAATTTTGTTCTATTGCCAAACATGTATCAATTAAGAACTTAAAGCAATGGTACCTGTAAACATGCCTGCATCTCCAAGTACCAAGGACGCCACTCAGGATCATGCTTATCGCCACTGTCATAAAATGTTACAACCCCTGTCCTGATATGAAATCGAGCCAGAAACCAATGTTTTTCCTTTTCATTGATAGGCATATAAACCTGCAGTATATGTATAAAGGTCGGGTTAACAAAACACATATCAATATATGTGTAAAGGAATGAACACGAGTATTACCTGTTCAACATCAGCCCATGGGATTTTGTACTTTTCCCCGTTAACATACCAAATGGGTATGGAGTCTTGTAAAAGCAGCTGAACAAAGTATGAAGTAACCATAGCCCAATCAGCGTCATCGGGTCTGAAATGCAACATGTATTCCACCCACAACTCTATGTGCTGTAAATACCAAAACAAAACAAATTTCATTCGGGTATTAAAGCCACAATAAAAAATGCAAAATAAGCTAGGTGAAAGATATGCATCACTGTTACCTCGTCCATAAGCCAACCTTTCTTAGGAGGGTCTAAACACACTAAGGATTCCCAAAACCTCCGATCAACACGAACTTCTTTGGACTAAGGAAACATACATCGAAGGGGCCCCTGCTTTCCAAGAAATTCATCGTACTCATCAGTAAGAACTACTGTGTGGATAGCCTTGTTTCTTCGATAAAGAACCTACATACACAGTGTTGCTATCTTAGCAATTAATTTTCTAACACGTACATTCAAAACAGTTAAAACAAAGAATGTAAAAGTTGTTTTTCATACCTCAACCCAAGGTTTAACAATTTTTAACTTTGCGGTCATATCTGGATCCCGACATCCATAGGGAGGTGTTTGATTTTTTTGAGATTCCACAAATCTTTTTGACCAGTAATACGACGACTCTACACCATCTTTTTTACTCCTCTTGTCAGGTGTTATGTCTGCCTTGGCTCTTTTCTAGTGATCTGAGTTATAGAAAGCTAAAGACCTTTTTTTCCTATCCTTCTCAATCTTCAACAACTTTTCCTGTTCCAACCTGCGATTCTTCTCCTCTATCAACGCCTTTATAAATTCCTTTTCCTTTATCTTTTGTTCTTCCATCCTCCACCTTTCTTCCTCTTCTTTCCTCAACCTTAATTCCTCTTCCAAAAGATACTCCTGAGTAAGAGGTGATGTTTTTAAATACATTGTATACTATATTATGGCATAAGTGTAGTTTGGAAAGCACATTACCATAACAACATCATCCTCATCATCGACATCTACCGGGTCTGAACGACTGCTAGAAATAAGAGAGTCAACCAATTCGTAGAATTCACGATTTAGTTGGTCTCAAAATTCATAGCTCATATGGGAAAAGGATGCAAGAAAGTCCAACTTTTCTGTGAAACGAAATAAAGTTCATTGTAAAACCAACTGTTTGTTTAAGAAATAAAGGTACTATACGGATGAATGTATTACCCGAAATCCGCAAGTTCTTTCACATGCAAGGACCTACGAAGTAATAAAAGATATTATCCTAAACAATAATTTGAATATAAATAAACTTATAGTTATTATTTTACTTTGACTCGTAAATAACCTGAATAATAGCCTCGAGTTTGAAAACCCGAGAATTCAACTCTTGAATGACACAATCCTTGAGGCTGATTTCTGTTAGAAGACTACTTGTCTGAACCCTATGCACAATCGGTAAATAATTTTTTTCTTTCCTACCGCTTTCGTGCAGCAGCCCAACTTCTGTAGATACACATCATAATCATGCGGTAATTTTGTTGGAAGAGACCTTGGTATGTAGTGCATGTAAAATTCCCTAAACTGCATATACCATTCCGACTGGTGCTCGGCTAATGTTGGTTTCAGATCATAAATTATCTTCGAGTCCTAAATGACATCATCAACGGCAAGGAAATCAAAAAGAACATTAATACAGTATCAAATTAAATAATTAATAAGCATGCATTGAAACTTTTGAATACGTTTTACCTTGCCAAATAGCATTCCATAATCCGATCTTGTAAACATTAATTTCCTTGACCACGCTTACTGCCTTGGTATGACATATGGGACTTTATTCCACCAATGACTGCTTCTTTCAAACGACTCAAGAATCCATATCTATAATAATAAAGATGCGTTAATCTCATACCAAAACTTCAATAATAATAACTTAGGAAAATATAATATAACAAGGAATAACCTTGAAAGGCCAAACAAATCCAGCAATTGTGTATGTTGGAACATACTTCCGATCTGTTTCCAGACCTTTAGGTGTTCCCATTCTTGTGTTTAAATAACATCGAGTATCTGTTCGTACAATTGCCTCCAAATGTGCTCCCCCCATGGAAAGGAGTTCCATGCGTCAAGGTCTTCAACCAAACGCAGGAGTGTATCATTCACCTCTTCAACCAATAAACCACCTATAAAAATGACCTCTAACGATAACACTAGACACACACGGACTGACCTGCCTTCATATGTTAATTACCCGAACAACTCTTCATCCTCAATAACACCAATAAGATCTAAGTTGGAAAGGTTTACCCCAAATTTTTTTGAAATACCTTCGACTTAAATGTTAACCCTTAACTATATAAATAAAACTAACATTCCCAAATGAAAGCCTGTTATAACAGAAAAACTGGGTCGACCAAAATGAGAGACTACACCATCGAGGTTATATATAAGTGGGCATGTCATAGTGACGATTATCCACAAAACACCTGCTTTTGTAATACATAATCTAACATATGTGCTTCATGGTCAAAAAGAACATATCCACAAACATCCTCCAAAACATGTAGTCCTAAACAATTTCCTTCCATTATGATTCAACTTTTCTTTAATTAATGAAAAGTATTTCAATTTTTTCCTAACGATGACATTGGCTTCGTATTCCTTAGAAGAAGAAAAAAATCAAATTAATAACAATTAATTAGTATCTTACCACAACTACAATCAATAAAACATACATAGTGAGTAACTGATGTTAGAAGAGATACAAAACCTTCCAAAACATATCACTCGATTTCCTAGACGCCAATCATATTTATCAAAATGAAGCATTTTATCATACTCACAGCAAATAAACAATTACCTAATTTTAGAAAACTTTATAAACATAATGTTAGATATAAGTTTTCACATACACATCAAACCATAACACAAAGTGGCGTATAAATGGAACTCTAGAGAGAGAAAGTTAGAGGTTTAGGGAACTTAGTGAGAGAAAGTGAAAGATATTATTATGAGCTCCAACTCTCTACCTTGGGAGGTAGAGAGTATTTATAGTCTTACATAAACGCCACACAACGGGCTGTGGATCAGGCATACAGTGGGTAAAGACCCGTCCGTCCTCCACGGTGTTACTTAACAAAATACTACTTAACTAAATATAACTATGACTACGAGCATTCTAACGATTACATATACTTGAGGTGACCGACTCTTTAATACCGGGAATTTCTAATTCCTAACAATCTCCCCCTAAGGGAGGTCACCTCAACCATATACTAAAATGACATTGAATACAATCAGATATTACATTAACAATTGATCTTGCATTCTTGATGTAGTACTTTGCTCCGAAGCTCGTAGTCATTGATTCCACTCATTGCATGTTTGGTTAATCCAAGTGGAGGTCTTTTACTGATCCACGTGATAATAATGTTGAGCCAGCTTTTGAGATCATCAGCTAATAGAAAATCTCTGATACATCCATTGTGGTGTTGGTATTATGTGATGATGTGACTTTCGGACCGACATGCTCACATTCTGATCATGATATCTTCTCATCAGAGTAGCGAAGATTAGTTGATTCATGATATTGGCAGCAGCGTAGCAGAAGCATGGAGTTAGAATATCAGTCATTGATGCACCAATCATGATATCTTTTGATATGAATGTGTTGTGTGAGCATGCGGCTATGGATTGACCGCTTCATTCTGATCAGCTGCAAACGTCGGGTGTACCTGCATAAGACAGTTAGCAATAAAGCGCACGAAAGTGTCTTTGATCACTTTCGATGAATTGAGGTACACGGCCCACGGTCCCCGTTGATCAGTACAAGTACTGCCTGTGATCAGGTATAATTCCGAAGAATTTCCTTGACAGGGTTTCGCAGCTGCTCTAGCTGTTCTCAAACCGGAACGTCTCAAAGAAGACAACACGGAGTGAGTGAACCAGCGAATTTACGTCCACTGATTGATGAAAAGAGATTTGAAAAACAATCGTGTATTGCTCAATAGAAATTGTTTTTGCAATATAACGAAGGTTTTAATGAAAATCAATTATCAATCATAAAACACCTTTTGATTTGAAAAATTAGTACACGGTCGACGTGCTAATGAAAAGAGTTTAAAGCACAAAGACCGGTTTTTCAAAGGTATCCGTCAATCCATAACCTGAACCAGGATTGATTCAAAAGATTGAATCGCCCCATTGTTTCTGTTCAGTTGTCACATGGTTGATCTATATAATAGATCTCACATGCCACCTACCAGGAGCTTGTTAGATGTTGGCTCCAGAAGGCTTTCCATCTTCACAGTGAATATGTAAACACATCACTCAGATGTTCTGGCAATACCACAAGGATAATGCGTAGGACTCAAGATATAATCTCTCTTTCCACATTGTGTGAAACAGAGAGTCTTCATTGAAAGTGTCCTAATGAGATTTATTTGGATCCTATATCGGAGACTAGGGAGAGGGTCTCCTCCTTCAATATCAACAATCTCTAAGAGAAAGTCGATAGATAATGTCGGTTCCCCGTGAGAATGAAACAAGTCCTTTTAAGAGGAACTTGAGTGGTTTGGAAAGTTGAAGTGCAGTGCGTCACTGGGTCCATGACGTCTTGTCTTCAATACCGATGTTACCATCAGTAGCATATGAATTGAACCCGGTTTCTGCCCTAAGGTTGAATAAATGGAGGGCTATTTGTTTTCACCCTTTTCTCATTCAATTCTTTTTAATTCTTCAACCCTTCAGTGCTTACCGAGACTTCATAGCTAGAACCTTGTTGGGTTTATTCCAGTACTAGCTCAGTCTTAGTCCGCACTCTTCCCATATCTCATTTTTCTCCTTTTATCATCATACCTAAGAACTCTACACTAACTAGTGGATAGTCCCTGGTAGATCCCTCCGGTTCTGGCGGATCATGGGAACACATACCTAACCTTATCGTCCTTATATCACCATACATAATGTAAAGTTGGTCGGTCTTTTTGGTATTGTTCGTCTGCCATAGGAACCAATTGAAAACCATTTGAAAATCAAACCAGATACTTATGATATTTTATCAAAGCATTTTGTACCTGAATTGTTTTTGATATTTTTAGAAGAAGAACTCCCCCCTCAACATGTGAATCAAGTATTTGAAATAGTTTTCCACACGGAGGCAAGAGAAAGAATTAACTTCTTTGATTACCATTTTCTAAAAAATATCAACATCACTTCCCTAATCGAATCAAGTAGATAAAGCATTTTGGGGAAGGATGAGGTTTTCATGATTTTGCTCCCCCTCAATATGTGCCTCGAGATTTGAAAAGAGTTTTGCACATACTAGAGGGAACCTGCACATGGAGATAAGTGATCACGTTTCAAATCATAGGTTTAAGATAGATGCTCCCCCTCAACATGTGCATGGAAAATTTGAAATCGTTTGTCACATGTGGGAAGGAGAGCTTGTACATCCTTATAAAACCATTTATCGAATTATCAGTTTAAATCCAATTTAAATCACAACTTCTCCCCCGATCACAATTATCAAAACATTTGAGATTTGTGATCTCTGTAGATTTAAATTGATTTTGAAAGCTTTTAAGGAGAATTGTGACTTGATTATGAAAGCGTTTTAACTGATAAGGATCTGATTTTGAGATTTTAAACTCCATTGGTTAAACATGCATGATTATCTTTTGAAAACAATTGAATGCCAAATAACTTTTTAATTTAATTGAAATCATTCTCCCCCTCAATCAATGACATAGGTTGTTGATTGAGAGATAGATATTTTGACAAATAAGTCCTGATGATTATCAAAAATAGAGACCGAGTTATTTTTCAAAGCATTTAGTTTTCAGCAGATAAATGTTTATAGAATCAGAGCATGGAATTTTGAAAACATGATAAAACATGGCTCTGTTCTTTCTTTTAAAACCGGGTTATTGCCTGAAAGTGACAATAAACCATATTTTCTCTTTCTCCCAAATTTTTTTTTGATTTTTTGATTTTTTTTTTTTTTTTTTTTTTGAAATTCGAACAACATCTAAAGTCCCGTGTCATTCTTTGAATGACATCACAAAGACCGTAGATATAATCGAACCGAGAAAAACATGACAAATTGACAATATTTTTTGAAGATTTTTCGAATTTTTCAGATTTTTATGGATTTTGAAAATATTTTATAATTTTCTATTGATTTTGAGAGTTTTATAATTTTGTATTTTGTTTTTCGAAAAAGTATTTACAAGAGATAGATGAAGGAAACCTTTACTCCTCGTCTTCCTCCTGAAGACGTTTGAGTGTTTCTGGTTGAAGGCTTTTCAAGCCAAGTAGTGGAAGAATAAACTCAAAACGTTCTCTTGGAAGAGCTTTGGTGAAGATGTCTGCTAACTGATATTCAGACCTCACAAAATAGAGTTCCACCACTCCTTTTTCTACTTGTCCCTGATGAAGTGATGTCGAATGTCGATATGCTTTGCTCTTGAGTGTTGAACATTGTTGCATGAGAGAGCAATAGCACTTTTATTATCACAGTACAGAGGGATTTTGTTGAATACAAAGCCATAGTCAGATAATTGAGATCTCATCCATAAGATTTGAGCACAACAGGATGACATGGCTATGTATTCAGCCTCTGTAGAGGAAATAGAAGTACTCATTTGCTTCTTTGAAGACCAGCTCACAAGCTTATCACCCAAAAACTGAGCACCTCCAGACGTACTTCGACGAGTATCTTGACAACCTGCATGATCAGCATCTGCATAGGCCGTTAGTGACATACCGGTGTCCTTCGGGTACCAAAGCCCATATTGATGGTTCCTTGGAGATACCGAAAGACCCGTTTAACTGCTTCAAGGTGCTTTTTAGTAGGCTTAGCCTGGTATCTAGCACACATGCAAACAGCGAACAAGATGTCTGGTCTACTAGCTGTGAGGTACATCAGGGACCCAATCATACTACGATATTTCGTTTGGTCAATCATGATTCCTGAGTGGTCCTCATCTAGTTTGGTTCGATCAATCATGGGGTGTCAACAGGGTCACTTGAATCAAATCCAAATTTCTTTAAAATCTCCTTTGCATATTTAGATTGATTTATGAAAATGCCTCCGGGACTTTGAGAAATTTGTAATCCCAAGAAAAATGACATTTGTCCCATCATTGACATTTGAAACTTTGAACTCATTTCATTTGAAAAACGATCACATTCCATTGGGTCTGTCGAGGCAAAAATAATATCATCAACATAAATTTGAACATGAGTTAAATGTTTGCCTGACTTCCTGGTGAACAATGTAGGATCAACTGCTCCTTTGCTGAATCCGGTTGATAGAAGAAACTTTGACAGTGTATCATACCATGCCCTTGGAGCTTGCTTTAAACCGTAAAGAGCCTTCTTCAGACGATAAACGTGAGTAGGATGCTCTTGATTCACAAATCCTTCAGGTTGGCTGACGTAGACGACTTCTTTAAGATCTCCGTTCAGGAATGCCGTTTTCACATCCATCTGATAGACTACCATGTTCTTACTAGCAGCATTAGCCAGAAAGATTCTGATTGCCTCGATTCGAGCAACAGGAGCAAAAGATTCTTCAAAATCAATACCCTCCTCTTGACGGTATCCTTTAGCAACTAATCGAGCCTTGTTCTTCAACACATCACCATGCTCATCAAGTTTCACTTTGAAGATCCATTTAAGAGCTATAATCATAGCACAGTCTGGAGCAGGTACTAACTCCCATACATCAAGTCGATCAAACTCATGAATTTCATCTTGCATGGCATTGAACCACCTATCTTCATTCATGGCGGTTTTAACATCTTTTGGTTCGATCTTAGATAGTACGGAGTTGAAGAAGCACCATAAGGCATCGGTTGCAAGTTGTTTCCGGGTTGATACAGGACGAGAGGGATTTCCAATGATGTTGTCTAATGGATGATCGTGAGTCCATTTTCTGAGGTGTTCATGTGGCAGTTGTTGAGGGACTGAGGTAGCTGAGTCGATGTCTCCTGAAGAAGATGGTTCTGATGATGATTCAGGGCAAATATGTTTTCAAATGGAGCATCTTCAGGAGTAGCAAAGGGATTAACTTCATCATTGATGCCAGAAACATTTCCATGATGTACATTTGAAGAATGATGATTTGTTGATGAGACTGAAGGATCAGCAGCAGGTGCTTCTTGACTTAAAGATATTGAGACTGAGGGATTGACCTCATTCACAGGAATATGAGCATCCTCTGTTGTAGGGATCAACACCTCATTAGTAATTGAATCATACAGTTCATCAAACATAGGAACAAACAATTTCTTTAAATCATCTTCAGATGGAGATACGTATGGAGTTTCTTGAGAAGAGTTTGGAACAAGAGATGAACCAATGGGACTGTTTTGAAGTGCGGGTCCTGAACTGGATTATCCAGGAGCCATTTGACCGTCGCTCATCAAACAAACGTAACGTGAATGGTTTCCATGATATTTCGGGTTCTTTTGTTATAGATTCGGTATCCCTTTTTGTTTGGTGCATATCCTACAAATACTCCAATGTCAGCTTTAGCCCTAAGTTTCCCTAAGTCTTGACCCTCATTAGTTGGATAACACAATGCACCAAACACACGAAGGAAAGAGAGATTAGGTTTTCTGTTGTGGACAAGTTCATATGGTGTCTTTCCATGAACAGTGTGAATCAGGGAACGATTTTGTGTGTAGCATGCAGTGGCAATAGCTTCAGCCCAGAGAAACATTGGAACTTTTGAGTAAATCAGCATTGTTCTAGCGGCTTCTACAAGAGTTCGATTTCGTCTTTCAACTACACCGTTTTGTTGAGGAGTTCGTGGAACACTTCTTTGATGGCTGATTCCAATGCTTTCATAGAATTCACTAAGTTGTTTGTTAACAAAATTAGTTCCATTGTCTGTCGGATAATTCGACGGTTTTGTTAAGTCGAACCTGCAGCTGTTTGATGAGTTTGATGATGATATCAGGAGTTTCATCCTTTGTCCTTAAGAACTTGACCCAGGTGAATCTAGAGTAATCATCAACCATAACTAACACATATTTCTTCCCAAAGATATTCTGCACTCTCATTGGTCCACATAAATCCATATGAATTGTATGAAGAACTTCTGTGACAGAGTTAGTAGGTTTGGGTTTATGGGCATACTTCTTGCTTTTTCCCAATTGACATGCTGAACAAAGATGATCCTTTTCATACTTTAGTCGAGGTAAACCTACAACTAAGTCCTTTCCGGAGAGATCATTGATGGTGCCGAAGTTCAAGTGATTGAGACGTCGATGCCATAACCATGACTTTGTTTTAGAAGCCTTTGACCGCAAGCAAATTGGAGAAGACTTCATCATATCTTCTATAGAGATGGTGTAAAGATTTGAACCACGAGTTCCTCTTAAAAGTTCCTTACCATCAAGTTCTCTAACAAAACAAGTATGTTTTCTGAAGGCTACTTCTAGATCAGAGTCACAGAATTGACCGACAGAGAACAGATTATGACCAAGACCTTCCACATAGTATACTCTAGAGATAACACTATCACCAACAACATAATCACCATAACCCATAATTGCACCGAAATGATCATTACCGAATCTAACAGTCCCGATGAATTTGCTCACGAAGTTCATGAGCCGCGACCGGTCTCCAGTCATATGCTTGGAACAGCTGAGTCCAGGTACCACAGAACGATTTGAACGATCTGCAGTTGAACACCGACAAGAATGGATAACTGGATAATTGGGATCCCCATGCAAGAATGGGTTCCACTTGGTTAGTAACAGTAATTGGAACACCCACATCAGAAATAGAAACATCCATATCAAAAGTAGAAGCAATGGAATCATTGGGAATAGATGCAATGCTGGTGTCTGTATTTGACCTATTCAAAGTATGTTCACTTCTTAAGGGAATAGTTCTACCAGTGGGCATCCATTTTCTAGTGGGCATAATCTTAGCAGTTTGAGAACAAACTGATTATTCTTATGGCCAAAAGGTATCCAATAATAACCTATCTTTATAAAAGTTCTTCCTATGGGTTTCCACTGTTTTCTAACAATCTTTCGGTTTTGCCTTTTTGCCTTATTTGCACGATTATTAGCATTAACAATTTTAACTGGCATTTGACAGCATTAGACAAAGCATTCACACCATAATCATGATTAGCAGCAAATTCAAGCAACATCATTACAAGGTTTGCAAATAGTATCAGAATTCGAATTAATTACAGTACGCCTAAGGCTAATACTAGAATCAACACGATTCGTTTATTCAACTCAAGCTTAAAGTTCCTAGATTGGTCTTCTACTCTCTTCCAATGCACATTCTTAGCTTGCAAGGTCCTATCATTCCTTGTATTGTCTTGAGACTTTGACCCGCTCGCTTTAAAGTCACTGATTACTCCTGTAGAGGGAATGGAAACATTAGTTGGTTAATCTAATTTTTGCATTCCCTACTTTTGCATTCCTGAACTGAGCTTTTTGCGGATGTGCACTAACATCTGGATCTGAACTACTGAAGGCACATTAGTGTTCACTCTCTTAAACTAGAATGGAATGGTTTTATGCTTGGCACTAGGCATAGAACAAGGCATCACAGCTTTGCCTTTTGCACCTAAGGTTAAGGATTTGGGACATGTTGCAATTACACATTCTAGCAACTCTTGAGATCGTTTGGCCTGGGGCAAGCAAACCTAATTTCACTATCAAGAGGTTATTTACGAAATCCTCTCGACAATCTCACGGAGACATTCTAGACTATCCTTAAGGTGAGCACAGTATTCATGAAAGGCATGTTCATTATTCCTAAGATGAGGAGGAATATATTTAACAGTCACAGTATATTTGCAGTCTAAGGGTGACTTTGAGACAACATTCTTATTGAAAACAAGTGGTAGTTTCCCATTTTCCTGACCCCTCACTTCGTGATTCTCAATTTCCTTTTGTAAAGACGTTATTTTTCGTTGTTTTGGTCACGGGTGACTTTTATTGAATCATATAACTCTTTAAAATGTCGTTTAACTTTTTCATTTTCTTCTAGAAAGCTCTCGTTTTCCTTTTGTAAGGCATCAACTAAGTTTTGAAGATGAAAAGTTTGAGAATTCTGAGAATCTAGAGGAGGCATTTGGGCCAGTCACATATTGTTCGCTTTGACCCTTTAATTGAGAGATTTGGGCTTTCAACTTTCTGATCGTGCAACAATGAGCTTGAATCTGTTCATCACGTTTGTTAATTGAAAAAACTCGCATCAAACTCTGGAGCATATGAGGATGTCTTGATATTTGAAGTTTTGACATTTTCTTTAAGATGTTGATATTTTAGTTGTAAATTAAAATGCTCAACTTCTAGTTTAGAAAAATGTTTAACCAAATTGTCGTGATCATCCAGTTCAATTTTCTCGTGTAGTTCAGAATTAGTTTTTTCAAGCTCAATGACACGATCATGGGAGACTTTCAGTGCCACAGATAATTCATGAAATTTGGAAGCATTAATAGAATTTGTAGCAGTGTGAAAACACATCTTGAGCAATACATTCAGAAATAAGAGTCTCATTTAATGTATGCAAGTTCTTCCTCTCAATCTCATTATATTTTAATGCACGCTCATAGTCACTAACTTCAACTATCATTGCATCAAATTCCTTTTCCATTCCCTTTAATATCTATCATACCCTTTTAAGACTCTCAAAGTGATCTTTTAGAAGTTTAAAGAAAGGCATGACCTCAGTTAAATAACATTCTTTCATTTGCTCAAAACCCCTTTCTCCTTCCGTTATACCTGTGGGTGTGATCCTTTTCTTGCAAGTTTTCTCAAAATCAACAAATAGTTGAATATAACATATTGGCTAATTAAGGTCTTGCTTTTAGTGGCAATTGTTCTAGGAACAAGATGCATTGGTGTTTTGGGAGGATACACAGTAAGGCATTTTCCTAGGGAGGGTTTGTTTACAACAAGATTTCTCTGCTTTTGTTTATCTAAGATCCTTTTTCCAGAACACTTGTTCGGGTGTTAACAATGTTTGAGGCTTAAACATGTTCAAGCAAATCCAATTTTCCTTTTTGTAGTCATGGGGTAGTGATAATTATTTTTTCTCTTTACATTTGAAGGATTGTTGAGTTTCTTATCCATTTTCTCCCTAGTGACCTCATCTGATTTCTTATCTTCCTCAGTGCACTCAACGCAACTAGGTTTCTGCCTAGGTTTAAGGATTTCATTACCATCATAAATCACCTTATGAGCAGCTTTTCTAGCCTCTTTTAATGACCTCAGGATTTGGTTCCTCAACAAGGGGAATGTTATGCTTATCGCTTAAGACTCTATGCTTAGTGATCAAGTGAGCAGTCTGAATGGTATTCCCTTGTACGTACAACTTATTTTCTAGCTTGTTTTTCAAAGTTTTTAGATTGGAATAATCATTCAAAAGTTTTGATTCCTTAGCATTGAATTCTTGCTTAAGCATTTTAACATTTTCTTGAAGTTCTTGTTTCTACTTAGCAGTTTTAGAAAGCTTTTCTTGTAAGGAGTTTAACTCTTTTTTTAATACTTCTTCTCTAAAATTACTTTGTTGAATAATTGTACGCATTTGGTCATCTATTTCCCGCTCACATGTGGTTAGCTCAAACTTAACACGCTTTTCATAAATAGCAACTTGTTCTTTATATGCATTCAGTTCAGAGACAACAGAATCATCAGGGGTACATGCAGTGTATTCATCAAAAGCACAGTCATCATTGACTGCAAAAGATGCATTACTTGGTACAACCTCACTTTCACTTTGCTTCACATATTGATCATATGGGACAATATTGTCATTTCCCTCATTATCAATATCTGATTCATAAGTTTCAAGAGATTGTACTTTATTATGCATCTTTTGCTCATCAACTTCATCATATAGTTTTAATACCTCTGAGAGGATTGATTCTTTGGATGGGACCAGCTAGTGCTGTGAATGAAGAGACCTTAGGAGAGACCATTGGAGAAATGCTAGCCATGAAAATTGTTTGTGCCGTAGGTTCATCATCGACGTCAGAGTCGTATGCATCACAGTCAGCGACTTGGAAGGCATTTTGATGATTGTGACCTATCTCCTGAATTGGCTGCTCATCCACATCTGCATCATAGGTCTTGGCATTGCCTTCAGTAAGAAACAATAACTCCTCTTCATCCAAAGCTGCTCCATTATCCTGAGCTTGTACAAGCAACATCTTATCCTGAAGTAACTCAACATTCTGAGGCGTTTTGGCGATGTGCAGTTCCTTGCAGTGTGTCCCTCACCTCCACAGTTGTAACATTTGATTCAGCTTTGCTTGTCCCTGGATTTCCATTCCTTCCCCTGTTCGATTCTTTGCCAACATAATCCTCTACCAGCTCCACCTCTTCCTTGATCATACTGCCTTTCTTGAATTGGCTGCACCACGATAACCTTCCCATCTTCTGACAGTGGCTTGATTGTGTGGGATTGGATGCTGTTCTGAGGTTGTTGTTGGTTGTGTGGGAGAGAAGTTCATGTTTTGACTAATCATGAGAGCCAGTTGATTAATGAAGTTACCCACGTGACTGCATCAGCATCACTTGTTTGAACATAGGATCGGGAATGAGCTTGTGATTACCATTACCCATGGGTATAACTTGTGATGCTTTGGTGTGTAATTCCAACATGGTTTGAGTAGAAGGCTGTAGAATCATTTGACGAGCTTGATCTCTCCCTGATTGGTTTTGAACTGATCCAGAATCCTTTTCTCAAACATAGCATGCCTCTCATTCTGAAGAAGAAATGCATACAATTGTTCATAGTTTGTATTCTTCAAGTCCTTTGGTGAGCTTCACAGGTGACAAATTTGTGCCACTCGGGATTCATGTTGTTTACAAACTTTGAGTTCAGCTGAATGTTAGGCATAGTCATTTTGATGTTCCTCATGTCATTCACTAACTTATGAAATCTCACATAGTACTCATAGACACTCTCATCTGGTTTCATCTTGAAGTGCTCAAACTCATCATACAGTTGTGATTCTCTATCTTCTTTAGTTAATTCAGAACCAGAGAGAAGCATCTTGACATTATCCCAAAGGCTGCCTTTAGCTTCAGTGTTGTGATTGATGAGCTTGTAGATATCTTTTGGAAGACCCTGAAGTATAATGTTTGAAGCCCTGATGTCAGCATCGAATCTCTTTTTCTCCTTATCATTAAGCTCATCATACGTCTTTGGTCTGTCTAATCCAAAGAGTACCATTGTTCCATTCAGCAGCAGTATCAATTATGTCTCTTGTAGTCTCAACTCGATAAGGTCCTTCATCGATTTGACTTGAGTATGTTGACTCCGTTTTCCTTTCCCAAACAGTACAATCGGATTCGTTGTGCCCATGAGTCATAATCAGTTCTGACAAGCATAGGTGGACGTGTATCTGACCCTGCTTCTTGAATGTCCTCAGCTACTGAAGAAACAATAGTAGGAAC